>JAWWES010000059.1:703348-773226 GCA_035583135.1 Lophotriccus pileatus
GGTGAGGACTGACAGAGAGATTTTCTGAGGAGGTTCTTGTGGTTCAGGGGGCTTCCAGGACAGCCCAGACTGTAAAGGTAGTGAAGACCTTTATCAGTCTGCAGGTTGTAAATCCTGCCCCGTCCAGAGGGGACACGGAGCATCCACCTCCCCACACAGACCCCGAGACAGCTGCTGGGGGGCTTCTCCTTCCTCCCACGGCACAGATGGGCCTGTCAGGATTGGCAGGCATTTAAAAAGCTGTTTAAACTGAGGATGCTGAGGCTCAAACCAACAGGGCTCCCCGCCATGGTGGGATTCTTTTCACCCAGAGAAGCTCTGTGAGCCAGAGCTCTGCCCTGAGCGCACGGGAGGTGTTTGACAGCAGCACTCTGAGCCCCGGCGCGGGGCGAACACGCCGAGAGCTGAGCCAGGGCTCTGCCACTCAGCCCAGATAAGTCGAGCCCTTTAACACCAGGCCTGCCAGGGGCTCGTTCTGTGCTCTCCATGTGATGAGCTGCCATCGGCGCCTCGCGGGACGCTCGGACCTGCCAGGCTGCTCCGGGAACACGGGGGTTGCAGCGTGACTTAAAGCACGTCACGGGCTCCCCCAAGCCCCAGCCCCAAGGGTGGGGGGTTCCCATTTGAAAATGAGGGGCTGGGAGTGTTTGTGCACAGCTTACAGGTGTTAAAACAGCTGGGGAGGAGGTCAGCACAGCACAGCACAGCAATGGCAGGTCTTGCACAACCAGAGTCTGCAAAGTGGGAGATGGATTAAAAAAATCTCCAATTAAAAGGCGTTTTCATAATCCTGAGCCTCACAAGTGTTGATACAGCATAAATAGTGCCTGAGAGAGAGGAGTGTCTGTATCCAGATGCCACTAAAATGGTCTCAAACTGATGTGACAGTCAATCCCCAATCAGTCTGTGTAGCCACGAGGTCGTTTTCCTACTGCAAAGACATTTGCATGGAGCTGCTGCCAATGGACCCTCATTTTCCTGCCTCTCGGGAGCAGCTTCTTAAAAGCTGCCAAGGCGAAGTCCCATCTTTGAGCACTCATTAAATTTGGAGGGCAATTAGTCCTTCCCTTTGTTGGTCTTGGAGAGATGCAAGACTTTCCCAGGTGAGGGTTCAGCAGCTGCCCTGTGAACTGAGGCACCGGCAGCGTTTGATCAGAACCCTTGGTCACGCTGACCAATACACAAGTATTCTGAGCATCCCAAAACATGAAGTTGGAAAAGCCAGACCAAGAGGAACAGACTTTATTTGGAATTTTTGCTGCAGTTGAAGCCAGAATGAATGAAGCATTTGAGACATTTTCCCTTAAAAAGGGATAGAAAAGTCAAAATGTGATATTCAGCTGCATGGCCTTCAAAAGAGAGAGGGGCTGCTGACAACCTTAATTTACCCAGTATAATTCCAGGTTTCAAGTTACAGAAGCTGGAATGAAATACATTTTCACTTTTGCATTTTTAAGGGTGCACTTAAACAGCACTTCTTATTGAATCAATCTTTTCTACTGTTACACACAGCCTGCTTTCCCTTTCTGATTCCAGCCCTAACATCAAATAAACAGAGCAAATATTAGCCAGGCTTGTCTAATTTATCCTTGTGCTTTGTTGGTGTGCTTACAAGCTGTTGGCTTTGTAATTAATATCTCGTACTGAGATATGGATTAAAGCTGCCAGAAAATATTCCACCTCTGCTTAGTGCTCAAGGTGTCAGTTAAATAATTTCAAGTTATTAATCAAAACTGTCAACAAAACAGTTTCTGGTGGCCAGAGCTTGTTTTTTTTTTCCCTGTTGTTGTAGATTAGGAATGCAGGGTTCTGAAACCCAAGGACAAGGTACATTTAGGAATTATTCCCAAGCACTTTGTTCATTTAGGGCTGTGGGACCATTTAAGTGGAGTTCTCATTAAGGAGAAAGAATGGTATTCCTCAAACAGCCTGTTTAGACACGGGGCTGACAAGGAAAGGGGACCAGTTTTGGAGGTTTCTGGGAGGTTTGGTTCGGTCATCTTGCTTTTGTCAGTGACACTGGGGCTGCTGGGAGAGTTCCCTGAAGTTTGACACCCACATGAATACCAAAGCACCATCAAATAACTGCATGATGAGAGAAGGAATTTCAAAAATATAAAATTAAAACTTTCTCTTGACCTTTTTCTGTCCAACTGTTCTGTGGAGGGAGTGTGATAAGAAGCCTGTGGAGTGCAAACTCCTGGGATTAAACAACTCCTCCTCTCTGTTCATTAGCCCTGCACTGCTCCCACTTTCTGTGTGTGGGTCTCAAATAGGAACTGATTTATTTTCGGTCATGTCTCATCAGGTTTGAGTTCGTTCAGGGCTGAATTAATAAACTGTTTGACCTTTAAGAGTATTAAATTTTGCGTGACCTTTTAATATTATTTAGAGCCTCCCTGCACCCACATGGAGGCATATCCTGAACTCACAGGAGGGGAGACAGACCAATGGATTTCTTGAGATAACTCCTATCCCCTGAATGATACAAGCAAATATGTATATAAAATTACTGTCCCTGGAAATATGTGGGGGGTTTTATTGCCTGTGTTTGTTCCTTTTGAGGTTGAGTAGGAAAAGAGACAGGTTCAATGCTGGAACGTGGGACGCCAAGGATTGGCTTTGACTGTCTCATGTAAAGAATTCCCTGTGTATCACTCTCTGAGTGCAGGACTGGGCTGTGAACGTGACTGTGTGCTAAAAAGTTCCCAGTTAAGTGCAAATCCCACCCAAACACACTTGGAAACAGCAGCTCTCCCAAATATCTGCTCAAGGAGTGAGCCCACAGGGAGCTGGGAGCCCCAGTAACAAGAAGCCTGCAGAGAATTTGCTGCCTGTGACTGACAGGACACTGACAGCAAGGCCATGTCCAGCTTTTTCCAGCTCTTTTCTTTCTGTTTCAGTTCTTCAGGCTTTGCCCTGCCTTGATAAATCTCAGCTTATCCTTATCTATCTGTGTGGCCACTGCCCCACGCTCAGCCCGGGTTGCGCTGGTGCACCACGGGTGGATTCCCTTCCTGGGGCTTTTTGCCACCTCAGGAGGAAAAAAGGAGAGAGGAAAGGGAATTTCCAGAGGCAGTGCAGGTGGTTTGTGTGCCCTGCTGGTCAGTGGGAGCCCCATCCTCTTCCCTTGCCTGGCAGTAGCTGGGGAAGCCGTGCCCTGGGCTTCCCATGTAAAGCCACTGGTTCAACAATTCCCTGCCCAGTGACTTCCCTCCCTCTCCCTGTGTCCTTTTTCCTGCTCACACGGGCTGTAACACGTTTCTCACTCCTCTCCCAGCACTCTTTCATTAAACACCATCTTCTCACTTTCCAGTGATGTGGAAACCCGAATGGAGCCCCGGGGAACAGCCCATTTATGGGAAGGGAATCCAGGGATTGAGGCATACGGGAATAAGGGCTGGGGCAGATGCAGGAATGGAAACTAATTTTAGTTATTCCCTTGCAAGCTCATCACACTGTCAGTGTCACACTCCTCCTTATCTCCCATATCACACCCAGCAGTTCCCTCGTGCCAGAGCCATCTCCTGACAGGGACCCGTGGGGGGCATTTCTGTAATAATTCCATCCCTGTATTTTGGAAAACCTCAAATCACATGCCGTGGTGGTTGCTGGAGCACGTTCCCTCGGATCCATCTCCCACTTCCCCTGAACGCTGCTGTGTGCCTGGGGTGTCCTGGAACATCAATCCTGCACTTCCACGGCTCTTGAAAAGGATTTTGGGCTTGCCCAGAATGAATTTTAGAAGTTTCTCAACAAGCTGCCTTGCTGCTGATTCGGTCTGAATCCCAGTGCTGTGGCAGGGATGTGTCTCACACCTCCTTACACTGGGCAGTGGGGGCTTTCCAACTGATCCCAGTGGTTTTCAGTCCTGATTAACAGCACCAAAGTCACTCCTGTTCTCCCACTACACACCCTCTTCTTTATTGGTGCTCCACAACTGATGGGCAAAAGCCCTCGAGTGTGGTGGCTTGGCTTTTTTTGGGTTTCTCAGAGATTTTAGTCCAGAAACCAGTTCAGTTCCCCTGTGCTGTGGAGCAGATTCCTTGCAGGAGCAGGGTGGGATGGGATGTCCTTGTCCTCTGCTTCTCCTCACATACAGTGCATGTCCTTGGGGGGACAGGATTTATTTATCATCCATTTCAAATGCAAGTGCCTAATTGTGCTGCTGACACAAGTGGACATAAAGCTGAAATTAAAACTGCAAAGCTCTTTGAAATCACAGGATACTGAAAGTGCTTGATGCTTGTTAGGTTTCCTGTCTCACCTGCCCTAAATGTGGGGGATTTGGAATTGCAGATTGAAGTTCTAACCCCCAAAACTGCCAGTGGATGTGAGTCCTTCCCTTGTGAAATCTGAAATGAAATGTTTTTACCTCCACAGTCCAGCCACAGTTTTACCTGTGATTTTTATATTCATATCCAAGCAGGAACAAGCAAAATTTTAATATCCTCTCCCCCTCCAACATATTATTTACTGATTTTTTTTTCAGCAAACATTAAAAAGAAGAAAACAAAAAACAGGAACTCAAAGGAATATTTTCCTTCAAGTAATGCTTCTGTATTTAATCAATCAAACAATTCTGTTTCCCTCTACTGGAACGTTAATCTCTGTGGGTTTGCTTGGTGGTGTTTTCTGAGAGACTTTTTCAATAGATTCCATTAAAGCAATTAGAGAAAAAGGAAAAAAAAGAAAAAAAAGTTGGAAACAAAGAAACACTTTTTTCACATTTTAAAGAAAACCCTAATGTGTAATAACAACCTAATTTAAAAGTCTTAAATAATTTGTTAAGGTGGGGACTGCTGAACCCAAATCCACCTGAGTTTGCATGTGGAGAAATTAGGTGTGCCATTATGTAACTAACTGGAAAAGCTGCTTTTCATTCCCTGGGGAACTGTTCACTTCCAGGAACGCCAGGACACAGACATCAATCGGTATTTAAGCAAACATTAATCGCTTTCTCCATGTCCCAGGCTGATCTGAGCGTGCTGGTGGGAGCAGGTGTCCCTCCACCCCGAAAACCAGGCTGAGGAGGCTTCAGAAACACTTCACATTCCTTCTCCACATCCTTTTGGGCCTCGTGTGTCCTCGACCTTGACACTGGGTGAAGCGCAGCCTCACTCCCCAGCCTTTCAGCACCGCTCCTGCCTCTCACATTCCTGCTCCAGCCGGGCTCTCCTGCTGCCTCTTGACAGGAGGAGCCGTGGGGGCATCAGCCTGGAGGAAGTTGGGGGTGCCCGAGATTAGAGGCTATTTTGGAGCCCCACAATCTTCAGGACAAAGGGGCTGTTCCCGGGAGCGGCTGTGGAGCCTCGGCCACACGTGGCTGTTCCTGCCCTCTCAGCATATTCTGGGATTCTGTGGCTGATGCACCATGTATTGCTAATGAAACTGGGTCATTGTTTATGCCACAGATTTAATCAGGATTAGCAAGTGATGCTTATTAATGTTCCCTCTCCAGCCACCTCAGGTAATCTGCTCAGCATAGATATCATTGAGAGCAGTTCCTCTCCAGGACGCTTTTTGTGCATGGAAATTGCAGTGCATGTGGGAAAAAAAGGACAAACCTCCTCCTTTTGGTGGCATGAAAAAAAGCCCTTGTGTTAAACAATTTAATCCAGAAAAAAATAATTATGTACGTGTTGAATCTACCAGCATGTGGCCCAAGGAAGCTGCTTCTGTATCAAATTTACTCTCTGGATATTCCTCATCTGGCACATCCCCAGCAGGGTCTAAATGGAATAAGGCAGGAAAATCAGCAGAAGCTGTTTTGTGTGTAACCCTGCACTCTGCTATTGTTCAGGGAGTTATCAAAATGACAGCGGAAACGCAAAGGCACTTGGAATGTCTGAGCAGGAATTGTTCCTAACGAGGCACTGCAGCAAGATGACACACTTGGGGGTTAGGGAATGGGTGTCAGAGCACTGTGCTCACACTGCTTTTTACTTTACATGGTTATATCTGCAGGGTGTGAAGCTACAGATTCACAGGAAACGTGTCTGGGCTGAGCAGGGCTCGGGGAGGTCCCAGGCGGCCTCTGCCCCAGGGCGGTGTCGGAGCTGCTTCTGTCACTGCTGCAAACCCAGGGATCCAGGATTGCACAACGGGCCGAGTTTTTATTCATAGGAAATGGGAGAGAACATAGGGAAGATCCTCTGCCTCTAGAACTGTTCATCTGCATCAACAGAGTAACAGAGAGAATTTCGCTCTGTGTATGACTGAGTGCAGCCCCCAAAAAAGTCAGTGTGTTCACAGTGAGAGAGGAGACCCAGCTAAAAACCTGCTGAAGAAACCCTTTTAAAGTCAAGCCCTTCAGCTCTGAATGTCACAGAAAGCCCCAACCCCTGGGGAAGATGCCCTGTAGCACCACAGGCCCCAGAGCAGCAGCTCTTCCAATGTGCTTCATTCTGCAATTTAATGATACCTGCATAGTTCCCTGAAATCCGTGCATTTCTGAAGTGACATTTGAACACTAAAAGGGAAACCATTTCTGCAGGTGTCACAACCCATCCCAAAGACTTTGCTCTACAGGAGCCACTGCTGTGCTGCATCAAAGAGTTAAGGCAAAGCCTGTTCTCGGGGTTATTAATGTTAATCTCACTTCCTCTGGCACTAAAGTCCTTACCTGGGTGATGAATCTCCACCAAAAAGAAGACCGAGCTTTTCTCTCAAAGTTAATTAACAAAAGTCACCCAAACTGCTCCAAAATTTCCCAGAGTTTTCCATCCTTAGCTCTGGAAAGCCACAATATCCGGAGATGGGCCTTTGATAAGGCTGCAGAGGATTTATAGATAAACTTGCACAGGTAACCACAAACTCCACCACAAGGTCTAAATTCATCTTGCTGAGCTCAAATACCCACTTGAAGTGTGGTGTGGCAACAACAGGGACCTTGATAACAGACTTGGCTTCTATTGTCAGGTTCCCCATGTGCAGAGGAGGAAAAGGTTAAAATGCCACTACAAATCTGGCTCCATGACATCAGCACTGCACGTGACTGTCACAAAGGTGTTAATTTCATCATGTTTTTTAATTATATATTTATTTTTGTATATTTTAAAAGGAGGTTAAAATGCCGTGGCAATGTCTGGCTCCATGACACCAACACTGCCCATGATTGTCACAAAGATATTTGTTTTATTTATTAATCAATATTATTGTATAGCTATTTATTATATATTTATTTTTATTTATTCTATCCTGTATCTTTACTATATCTTTATTATATATTTATTTTGTTTATTTTACTGTATTAATATATATATTTATATGTTTAGTATCTAATTATTCCATCATATATGTAATATAATTTACTCTATTACATTGGTATTTAATAAAAAATAGTTTTAATATAAACCAGGCATGACCTGAGTATGGTTGTAACCATGAGCTGGATTTATGGCCATTTTGCCAGTGCTAGATTTGGGCTAATGAAGAAGGGGGAAAGTTGCAGAGATGGGGTAACAAATCAATGGATGTGCTCAGACAAAAAGCAGAGTCCAGAAAACCCAGCAGGTCAGTGGTTTGGGTGAAGTTTTTAGTGCTTGGAAGGAAAAACTCTTCAGCAGGGGCAGAAATTCCTCTTTATCTTGAGTGCTGAACCCCTCGGGGACAGGAGCTGAGCTCCGGCCGTGCTGCCAAAATGAGGGCACTGTGGAGAACAGGCAGGTTTAAGTGAACAGTGTGTGTGAACCAGACCCATCTTTGCCCAAAATGCTCACATTTTGTTGGTATTTGCACACCAAAGCATAAAATTGTATCTATGTGTTTCTACCCGTGGCCATGTAAATTTTAGAGCCTGTTTTTGCAAAACCATTTCCATGTTCCCCACACTGTGTCTCTGAGCTGTTTGAACTGGTGTGGAGCTGAAATCAGGGTTGTCTGTTGGGCTCTGTGTGTTTTTAACACTGATTGAGAATAAACTGTAACTTGCCCAGTCACACATATGTGAGTAAGAAGGAAATGCAGATTTTCTGAATCGTTTGTGAACACCCCAGTCATAAGAATCATGGAATACCTCAAGTGAGAAGGGGCCCATAAGGAGCACCAAGTCCAACTCCCTGCTCCTTGCAGGATGTCAATTCTCCTCGCTCACCTTGAGCTCATGTGCTGCTCCACATCCTCGTGACTCTGGTGTTGTGGGTAACCGAGAGCTCTTGTCGAGCCCAGAACGGACCTTTTCCTGGAGAAATTCCTTTGTCAGGGTACCATAAAAACTTGGCTCTAAAATAGTTCAGCAAAGGGCAGGGGTGTTTGCCCTTGGTGTGAAAGGGAGACGCTTGGACAGAGGCTCCATGGAATTTACGTGTTCCCCGAGATCTGCGTGGGGCAGAGTCGTTCGCGCGCGGCGGAGGAAGTCGGCTACCAGGAGGGAGAGAGAAAGGGCAGCTCCTCTCCGAGGAGAAACTTGTCCTATCTCTGAGTGTCCTGCGCAGAATGTTTACAAAACGCTCATTAAGGGAGAGGGGATTGCGAGATAGCAACAAATCTGGTGAGCAGCTCACGCTGCCCGAGATAAGGGAGGCAAGGCGGCCATAGCCGAGAGCGAGTCAGATCCAATTACCGGGCCCTGGTCTTGGGGAGGGGGAAGGGGGAGACAGACAGGACGGATCACAAGTTTCAAGACAAGAGCTTCCAAACTTGTCATCTCTGTGTGACACGAGCCGCGCACAACCCAGGGGATAAAACGGCCACTTAGCCCTCACAAGAGGCAGAGCCCGTTGGGGTTGGAGGCTCGAGCGAAGCCATGGATTCCATAGTGCTCCAGCTCTGGGCTGTCCTCTCCCTCCTGGCTCACCTTGCTGCCTGCAGTCCCATCCTGAGCCTGGAGCACTCTTCCTTGGAGGAAGACGCGCCTCTTTTCGACGAGATTCTCTCCGAGCAGGACGGAGTTGATTTCAACACGCTGCTCCAGAACATGAAGAACGAGTTCTTGAAGACCTTGAACCTCTCTGACATCCCCCTGCACGAGTCGGCCAAGGTGGACCCGCCAGAGTACATGCTGGAGCTGTACAACAGGTTTGCCACCGACAGGACATCGATGCCTTCTGCAAACATCATCAGGAGCTTCAAAAACGAAGGTAAGGAATGTGCATCTCTGGGAGAAGAGAATAGAAATGAGCGTCTTTAGAGCCAGAGAGGAATGTCCTGACCTGTCACTGAGCGGGAGCTGAGCTGGAGAAAAAGGCCTTTAGGTGAGGATGGTCTTGGAAATCAGCCTGACGCTGGGTGTGCCAGGGCTGCCCAGATCCGACATCCTGCGAGACAGATCCCTTGTCCTTTGCTCTGGAGACCGCAAGGTTTTGGGTGTAAAAATGCCTTTAATGTTTGGGCAGCACCACATATAATTTAGGTGCATCGTTATCCCCGTAATACACCGATCATTTGCAATTAGCTGGTTGATTTTTCAAAAGGGTACCTTCAGTGATATTTGAACTGAAGGCAAGAGATGTTTTTACACACTGTTCGGGGGTGCAATATTTTCATATTATGAGCTTAACCAAATACAGCTTTCTGTTAACATCCCCTCACTGTTGATCCCTGGGGTGTTTGTAAAGGTTTCTTCCCTTGGCATTGGAGCACAGTCCAGCAGATGCATAGAAATATGTGAAGTGGAATTTTGGATAACCCCTAGGCTTTACTTTGGAGGTGTTTCCTAATAAAAACAAGCAAACAAACAAACAGAATCTGTGTCCTTAGGTCATTTCCCTCTGTGTTTTTCCTTCATCGTTCACTCTCCTCTTTCCTTCATCATTCCCTCACAGATCAACAAGGACGAGATAATTCTTCAGTACTAACAACCAGTATTTTGCCATTGCCTTTTTTACACCAACACAGGCTTTATGTCAGAAACGTTTTTCAACTAACAAATTCCAAATTCCCGTTACTCCACTTGATGCACGCACGGGACGGGTGTTGTTCTCTTCCTCAGTTTGCACTGCTTGGAAAAAAACTGGGATAAAAAAATAACAAGTACAGTACACTGAAGAATGGTGGCATAAACCTGAAATCATTCCACCTGCAAAACCAAAATCCAGGTTTGCAGGACTGAAATGGCACAGGCTGACCCGTGGCAGCATCACAGGTGGGGTTGGCAGCTCTGTGCTGCCCCTTTCATCACTGCAGGAGTTCTGCACCGGGGAGGGGGGAAACTTGGCTTAAACTGCTGCCATTTCAGTGTTTCTCTCCCCTCTTCCAATCCAAACCAGCCAGGCTGCCGATGTTAACACAGCTGCATAACCACACACGGTTAAAGGACTAAGCAGGTGATGTTGGCTGTGTGTCCTCCAAGTCTGTGTAGCTGAGAACCATCCACTTCATGCTAAAGAGCTCTTTTGATAGAGAAATTCATTATTTGGGATGATAAGGACAGGAGAAACAGACCATGACATTTTTGTTGTTTCCTTTCCTGCTGAAAATTGGCAGTAAGGGTAGTTTCATGATTTTCCATTAAATCCTTTCTTACAGAAATATAACAGGTTGGAATTAACTCTTTGTTTTAAACCATGGACCGTAATGTGATAAACGGGACTGTAATCAGTTCTTAACACCTGAAAATAAAAGCCCTAAGGGGAAATTTTATTTTCCTGTGGACTCCAAATCTTCCTTCCTGACCCTCCTAGGGGTGTACTGGGAACAGCAGGAGATCTTTCACCCTATGGACTTTCTAGCTGAAGAGCAGAGTCACAACCTGGCTTAGAAAGGACCATCTCTCCTGCCCTGCTAAGGCTCCCTCAGCTCCTTACACATGGTGTGGCCTTCCCCTTCCTCCTGGTGAATTCCTTGTGCTCATCTTCCAGATGATCAGGTGGCATTTCTGCACCCTGGCCTTATTTGTAAGACTTGTTTTAGAATATTAAGGTCTAGGAACACCCAAAGATTGGTTCCAGTACAGAGATAATAGCTCAGCTTGGATAACATTGTCTGTTCCTACCCTAACACTGTTCACCACCCTTACCAAATGACATGCAGGGAAATGGAAGCAGAATCACCCCTCATATTTTTTTAGTTATGAACAGATGAAAATGCAGAATGGAAAAAAAAAAACCAAACAATTAAAAAGTGAAAAGGCAGATGCCTCAAAACCTCAAAACTGGAATTAAGCAGGACAAATCACGTGCTGAAGTTAATTAACTGCTTGCCTAAGTGCACTGGTGGAGCATGGCCAGTACCTGCAGCTTTATCAGTGTCGGTTTTCTACAAACATATGACAAACGGAGCAGTCAGAGATGAGGAGAGTGATAGGTCACAAGTACTTTTCCCTTGCAGAAGTTACAGTCTCTGTGTCCTGCTGTGATTTCTGGGTTCTGGGGAGGCAGCAAATCCCCCCAGGGAGGGCAGAAATGCACCAAGCACAAACAGGACAGGCAGATATTGTCCTTCTGACATGTTTCATCAACTAAAGCTGTCTTGAGGGCCTGGCTGAGTGCCCTGTTGGGCTGCTCCCCTGGAGCCCACTGGCTCTGTGGCAGGACTGATGCTCTGGAGGGTCACACTGGGGGTTCACCACCTGCTCCTCCCAACCAGGAGCCCTTACATCTCTCAGCGCAACTTCTCCTCCCTCAGTTTTTGGCCTTTGCAGTGTCTGAGGGATGCCTGAGCAGCAGGGAATACTTGTTAGCTCAGAAACACCCTGCAGAAACAGCTTCTTGCAGCTTACACTTCTCATGTTCACTCCAGTCTTCCCTTCCTCTTACACTGAAGAAAGTTTTTCCTCATTTATTAAATAATTGCTGTGCAGCAACCTAAGAGTGATTTGTATTTCAGTATTAGCACACACATTTTTAATATGTAACCCTTCCAGTTGGGAAGGAAGCCCTTGGAAGGGCTGGGGGTAAAGGGAGAATCCCTAAATCCAGGTTTATGGGCTGTTAGCATCTCTGGGGTCTTGCTGTCCTTTGACATCTCAAATAAAGTTGGCCTTTTTTCCAAGTAGAGTTTTGGGAAGTGCTGAAAAAAACTTTGCTGGAGTTGTTCAGCTGAAACCATGAAATGGAAAACGTGGGATGAAGCTCAGTCTGTGTGTTTCTGGAGGTTCTGCCATCCTTCTAAAGCCTTTGATCTTTGTCCTTTCCAGACTTGGATTCCCACCCTACCGGTGTCACAGGGATCCGGAAGTACCCTCTTCTCTTCAACGTCTCCATCCCTCACCACGAGGAGATCACCATGGCCGAGCTGAGGCTCTACACCCTGGTGGAGCGGGACCAGATGCTCTACGAGGGGCTGGACCGGAAGGTCACCATTTTTGAGGTGCTGGAGAACGTCCACGGCGGGGCAGGAGAAGAGGCGAAGCTGATGGCCCTGGCGTCCCGGCACGTCTACGGCACCAGCAGCGAGTGGGAGAGCTTTGAGGTCACCGAGGCCATCCGGCGCTGGAGAAGGGCCGGGCTGACCACGCACCGGCTGGAGGTTCACATCGAGGGCAGGGAAGGGGAGGAGCGGGACGGGGAGGGGAAACTCGACATCGACATCAACTCCGAGGCCAAGCACGTGCCCCTGCTGGTCGTGTACTCCGACGACCAGAGCAACGACAAGAAGGAGGAGAAGGAAGAGCTGAACGAGATGATAGACCACGAGCAGCTGGTGGACTTGGAGCAGCTGGAGGTCGGGCACTTCCACGACCAGCCCGGCGAGGAGGCGCTGCTGCAGATGCGCTCCAACATCATCTACGACTCCACTGCCCGCATCCGCAGGAACGCAAAGGGCAACTACTGCAAGAAGACCCCGCTCTACATCGACTTCAAGGAGATCGGCTGGGATTCCTGGATCATCGCCCCGGCGGGGTACGAGGCCTACGAGTGCCACGGGGTGTGCTCCTACCCTTTGACGGAGCACGTCACGCCCACGAAGCATGCCATAGTCAAGACTTTGGTTCACCTGAAGAACCCCCAGAAAGCCTCCAAGGCCTGCTGCGTGCCCACCAAACTCGACCCCATCTCCATTCTCTACTTGGATGCAGGGGTGGTCACCTACAAGTTCAAATACGAGGGCATGGTGGTCTCGGAGTGCGGCTGCAGATAGTAGGAGGGAAGGCACAGGGGAGGGCACAGGGGGAGTATTTAATGATTCAGTCTGTAAATTTGTACATTTCGGATTTGCTATTTAATGAGGTTATTTAATGAGGCCTGTACAGATAATTGTGTGCTTCCTGTTCTGGGGAAGGGGCGAGTCGTACAAGCGCAGGGATTGTATATTTTGGTCCGTTGCTTCCTTCTTGCTGTTCTTTGCTGTCCAAGTTATGACCGAGTCCCTCCTCCCATCAGGGCATGGATTGTTTGGGAGAGCTCTTTGTGCCAAAGGGGCACATTTAAATTCTCAGAAATAAAGGCATATTTTTGTACTTTCTCAATGTTCATTGGCATCTACAGGGCTGTTAAAGATGGGTGAGCCATGGCCAGTCACATCTAGATTGTTCAGCTCTCTGTAAAATCTTTCTAAAGATCTTCACAAGCTCAATTTTTTAAATTTATCTCTGTAGATCCTATTCCCTCTCTGATCATTCTGAATCACTAAGGCACAATGAGGAGTTAGACCTTTTCCCTTTCTTCTTATGTCTTTCCCTGCCTCAGTTTGAGGTAACTGGCAGGGATGATTTGGCACCTGGAGCTGAAGGGAACCATTCCCTTTCCCACCTTTTTCAGGAAAACAAAGGGCCCAGGAGCACTGCCAGGTGTGAGCCATGGCAAGAAATTCCCCCTGTGCAGGTTTAGTCCAAAACCACTCTGTGTGAGCTCTGGTTTTGCTCTGGTGGCCATGGGTTGTCTCCTGAGGGCTAGAGCTTTGAGTGGCAGAAAGAGGTGCTGAATCCCTGAAGTTGTACCACCTAAAACTGTCCTTGAGATTTATCCCAGCTAAGAAATGTATCCCCTTACTCAGTGCAGTAGATTCCAGATGATACAGCCACGTAATCCCACTGAAATGGCCGAGCAGTGCTGCACCAAGTCTGCACAGAGCAGGGCAGAGCAGCAAACCCCTTCCACCCACAGGGACAGGGAGGATCTTCCCTTTCTGTCAGTGCTGGAGCTGTCAATTCATAAGGATGTTGCCCCCCTCCCCAAACCAGAGAGAAGGAGTCACATGCCATGTTTCTGCCACTCCCCCTCAACAAATCCTGGTGATAAGGAGGTGTCGGAGCTGAGGAACAATAGACCCGTCACTTTATTTATACTAAGCTGCAAATTTGTCAGATTCTTGGGAAAGTGTAAGTGATGTTGACTCTTTTAGCCCGTACCAGAGCCCACTGTACTGTCCCTGCATCTGTTTTACACTTTTAAGGGAAAGTTATCTTCCCTGGACGTGATAAGGCTCTTCGAAAGAATCACTGCAACACTCCATGGGAATGAACACAAAAGACTTTATCATGCACCAGCTAAACCCAATTTCACCTGTTTTCACACATACTCTTCTGTGCTTCCCATAATTTATTGACCTATTTATTGACTGTCTGCCTTTGTAATATAATGTAGAATACAGAATGTTTTATTTTTGTGCTGGTGTGTAATCCCACTTGGATAAAACCTTGTACTGATCCTCCTTGACGTGGAATCTCTCTGTTGAGTTGTGCTGCACAGAGGTTGGGGGCTGCTGATTTATCTCCTCCCCTAGACCTTGGTAAATCCCACAGGCCACAATTCCCTCCCTGCAGGGATTTCAGGAGCGTTCTGGAGCACGTTTGGTCTTGTCCAGTGTATGACTCCTCTTGCAGGGGTATCGTGGCTTTAAGTGCTCAGCTGTGTAGTTTATTGTAGAGTTATGCAGCCTCCACTCATGCTGCCTGTTTCCAGATAGTTATATTGCTTTATTCCTCACCCTGAGAGTGACTGACACCGCTGCCAGACCTTTCCCCTGAGCCACTCTGCAATCTGAGCCTGTGGCACGTTGGAGGAATTCGTGAGAGGTGTGATGTTTGCTCTGCTGACATGAACTGCAGCAGCCAGCGGCTGAAGTGTGACCACGCAGACCCTTTCAAAACTATCCTCGATTCTTATGAAGCCATTTGCCAAGACAAGCCATTCACCTTGTTAGGAGTGATAATCCAGCATTAGGGAGATAATCCGACATTTGCTTTTATCGTCTCTTTTCTGCGACTGGTCCCGTGGCAGTGATTTGCTTTTTGCACCACTGTCCTTTCCTGACAGCACCAACCTCTCTGAACAGGGGCTTGTGCCTTAAAAATAGTGTGAAACCCACTGTAATTGCCCATAATCACCATAAATCCTCAAGCAGCAAAGCAGAGGGGCTGAGAGAAAGAGCCCTCCTCCTCTTTCTGTGGAGATTTGCTGTGACAGAGCAGAGTGTGGGGGGTGTTGCAGCACAAAGCAAACCTGGGCAGCAGTTCATTTATCAGTCAATGAACTGCATGTCTGAACTCTTACAGGATCAGTGAAAACATCAATAAATACCAGAGATAATTTTAGAGTCGGGGCCAGCCAGTCTCTTCTTATGAGTAACTTTTCTTCATGAAGAAACAAGGGCTGTACTGGATGAGGAGCATTCCAGCAGAGTCTGTGCTGAAAGGAGTAAAGCACGAATTGTGTCTCACTGTGCTGTTTTGGGAGGAAACTGAGCATCCTTTGAATCCCTCAGCTGCCCCTGTGCAGTTCATATCCTGAGACTGGAACTGCTGAAAATGATATTTCATTTATGATTTGTCTGCCAGCACTGCACACCTGCCTTTTGAGCAAACCTCACCTCCCTTTTCCCTTGCCTTTGATATACAAAGGCATCTGTTGGATGTTGGGGCAGTTGATGGCAGAGATTAGACAAAATGCCACCAAAAACAGATGGGAGCAGTTGTTTTATAAAGAGTAGCACGTTGAGGTTGTTTCTGCAAGCTCAGAAGTGCTTGGCTTTAAATGCCCCTGTCCAAATAGACATGACACTCACAAATAACATGGTGAGTGTGTGACAAGAGCCAGGGCTGAGCTGGGAGTGCTGCTAATGTCAGGACTCCCTAGAAAAATGTTCCAAGCCCCTGGAAAAAATATTCCACTGCATGTTTTCATTTCCTTTGTTTCTTTGCTCCTTCTTTCCATCCACCTACATTAACACTGTGATTTCTGTTTCTGAAAAAGCTTATTTGTCCCATTAAATGCTGGTGGGCATTGATTTTCCTTTCATCTCTGGTCTGTTTCATATCAACATCTTAGTAGATGTTTGAGTTAAACCTTAAATTGCATCTGAATTCTAGAAAAGTTTGGAAAAATATTGAAGTATCTGTCTTAATATCCATCCATCCATCCATCCATCCATCCATCCATCCATCCATCCATCCATCCACCCATCCATCCACCCATCCATCACTGTGCTCTGCCAGGTGAGCTGGAGATGAGCACAGGAGGATGAACCTCCCCAAAAACTGAGGGAAAACTTAGGGAAAATCATCTCCTAAAGAAACCATCACCCAAAGCAGCAGCCAGAACTTATTCCCAATTTCTCCTCCCAAGCCCCAGCAGCTGCACTGCCCTTCCTGGACTGCTCAGAGAGCAAAGCAAACCAGAGCCTCCAGAAGTGTAGAAATTCCAAAGGTTTTGCCAGCCCTGGGAAGTTTTGGAGCCTGAGTCACCTACAGGGAGAGGTGCAGTTTGGTGTTTTCTGTGAAACACACTGAGCCACAAAAAACCATAAAATCTGTTCATTTTTAGGGGGAGGGGAAAAAAAAAACCAAAACAGGAAGATTTCCTGGCACTTGAACATCTGCTGTGAGTGTTTGAAAAACTACAGCCCAGTGTTAATTTAAACTTCCTCAGGACCCAGTTCAACGTTTGGAGTGCAAACACGGTTAATAGGATGGGAACCAGGGGGATGGTGGTTTGCTTACTATATTGGGAAACAAAACCAGAACAAAAACCAGCTTGAGATAGAGCTTTTGTTTATATTGCTGACCCATCTATCTTCATTAATGCACTATTTACAGGAAAAGTTAAAAAATTAGCTTCTGCTCCTTCTTCAATTGCAGCAGCCACAAATAAAAGGCTGAACGGTTCATTTGCCCTGGACTAAAAATGGAAATCCTTATCAGCACCCCTTGGGAGAAGAGGTTTATTATGTGGAGAGTATTATTGTTGGATATTAGTGCTGGGAGCAGGCATTTTGGCCAGAGCTGTGTGTTTCTAGCACGGGCAATGTCAGGAGTGCAGAGCACAGGGAGGTGCTTCTGGTCACAGAAAGCACAAACCAGCCACAAAACACGACCCTCGTCTTACTCCAAACTCCTGCTTTGAAGTTAAAAGGAGAAATAATGAGTTTTTCTGCCTGTTTTGACCCTCTCAGGGTAATGGTGTGATTCCCCTGGGTGTGAAATGAGAGAGATTTGAGGGGAAGCCTTGGCACGGCACGGGAATGACCCAAGGTGTGCCTGGCACTGACACTGGATAAGGAGAGGAGGTGACAACCTTTTCCTTGCAAGTAAAGGGACAGCACAGATGCACTCGAATTTCTAATGAAAACAGACTGTCAGACCTGCTGCTGTGCAAGGGAACTTGGAATCACAGAATCCCAGAATGGTTTGGGATGGAAGGGACCTTAACGCTCATTCAGTTCCACCCCAAGGGCGGGGACACCTTCCACCAGCCCAGGGTGCTCCAAGCCCTGTCCAACCTGGCCTGGGACACTTCCAGGGATCCAGGGGCAGCCACAGCTTCTCTGGGCAACCTGTGCCAGGGCCTCCCCATGCTCCCAGGGAGGAATTTCTTTCTAGTACCTATGAAGATATTGGGAAGATTTGGAAGACTTCTTTAGAAGCTTCTAAATAAGAACAAAAAGCGTCATCGTCACAGTTCCATATCCCACTGCAGGGGTGGGCTTTGGAGTGACTCACAGCCCCAGGGAACATTTTGGGAACAAATCTGGCTGCTGGGCATCTTTCCTCCCTCTCCTTCCCCCCCTCCTCTCCTGGCTCTCCCCATCCCTCTGTCCCTCCCACCCCAGGAACGCTCCGTGTGCTGTCCGGCCTCGGCCCTGCCGCCCTTCCCGGGGACGGGACTGGAGGCACGTCCGTGTCTGTTCCTCAGGCAGGAGCAGCTTCCTGGAGAAGTGCAGGGCCGTGGAGAGCAGGGGAAGGAGCAGCCCTTGGAATGGCTGCTTCTTTCCCACCGATAAAAGTGGAGAGAAATGTCCCCCTTTTGATACCCTTATCAAGAAGATGAATAGCGGAAGGGGGTCCAGCTCTTCCTGCTTCTCCCTGGACTTCTCCTGCAGCAACTGAGGGGTTTTGCTTTCAGATGCAACCTAGTAAATCCCAGTTCACCTCCTGCCCCTCAGGGAGTCACTTCAGATGTCAGTGAGAGCAGAACTGGAGCTGATGATTAGCTGAGAAAATTTCTCCTTCCAACCCCGACACAACATTGCTGGCAAAACTGGGCGGGATAGGGATGCATTCTCCCTGAAAACTGAGGCACTTCTTGGGGCAGATAATGCCAGAGAATACAGAAGAGCTCTGCAAACATCTCTGCTGAAACATACCCTGCAAAATAGCCAGCTCAGGGCAAAGGAGGTCCTGTTGGAAATAGGAAGTTCTGCTGTTGGTACATGCCCATCACAAACTGATCCACCTCCTGGTCAGCATTTCAAGGGCTTAGCAGGACTTTTGACTGTGTTTTTTTAAGTAAACAAAGGAAATATGAGGGATAAAAGCAATCAACATGTCGGCAATGAAGGAAATTATATAAGGGGAATGGATTTCCGTGCCAGGGAGCAAATGCTTCCTGAAAAGAAGGGGGGTCTCTGTCTCCAAATATTACACTTTCTGTGAAAGCCAGTGAAGACAATAGGCTGTGTTTTATTTTCGATGGGCAGCTGCAGGACCATTAATTCAGTATTAACTAATATTAAATAATCCTGTTCTGCAGGAGCTGCTGTCACTGGTCTCTGCAGCGACTTCAGGCCGAGGGGATGCTCGTTGCAGCACCAGAGCTCCCCAAACAATGTCCTTCAGCCCCGTGTGACTGAGGCTGTCCAGGCTGGGAGCTTCAGATGGTGTTGAAAATATATGTGTTGAGTTAAGTGAGAAGGTTTAAATACAGGGTGGTCTCTGAAATCAAGTACAGTAGCTGACTAGCAACAGGGGCTAAACAACAGCCCAGCCTTCCAGAGCTCAGGTTTATGTTGGCTTTGCTGTAGCAACTCCTTATCTCCCCAGAGATTAGGGCAGCTCACATCAGTTGTTGTGAGATTTGGTGGAATCCGTTTCCTGAGCTGTCACCGCTGGCTAATCAGGAGAGTGGGGAAGCAAAGCTGCACAACTGCAGAGCTGGTCGTGCTCTCTTTGCTTTTATCATCGCCAGCTTTTAGGTCATTTATAAAATTTAGGTTAAAACAAATTTAGGTTACATGCATGGGGGGCATTTCTCCCTGTGAGGGTGGGCAGGCCCTGGCACAGGTTGCCCAGAGAAGCTGTGGCTGCCCCTGGATCCCTGGGAGTGTCCAAGGCCAGGTTGGAGCACCCTGGGCTAGTGGAAGGTGCCCCTGCCCATGGCAGGGGGTGGAACTCAATGCTCTTTCAGGTCCCTTCCGACCCAAACCATTGTGTGATTCCAGGATTTTGGATGGCCAGCTCCACATCCTGGCCCAGGGAAGCCTCCAGCCAGCCTGACACGTGGCCCAGCAGAGCTGCAGCAGAGCACAGGTTGTACTGCAGGAACAACGAGCCCCTTTGCCAGGCCTGAAGCACTGGGAGCTGGGGGCACTGGGTTCACCAGCGGTGGCTCACTGTGCCCCTCAGCAGATCCGCTCTCTGGAATCCCACCCTGAATTCCCCTCTGAGGGTTAAAATGACAGTGGGGATCCACAGCAAACTGAGTCCCACACCATTTGGAGACTCCTGGGCTGATGCAGCTGTTGAAGGAGTGGAAGGGATTTGATTCTGACTGACAGCACTTGGTCACTGCTGAGAGGGACACAAACAGTGTCACTGTCCAAACACAACCTGCTATCCAAAATTCCCCCCAGAGCTTTGCACCACTGTTGGAGTTGTTCTGGCAGGGAAAGCAATCTCCTTCCATCCACAGCTGCTTTCCTTGCTGAGCTCCCTCTTTTTCCCTCGGGATTTCTTCAGCTCACAAGGTTTCTTGTTCTTTCCCCCCCTCTGCCCATTGACAACTTGCACCAGCTGCAAATTTGGCCCAATAATATTGATTGCATGTCTTGTGCTTCCTCTGTGCACCCTAATTAGTGGGTTTGAGATAAGCCCCGTGCCCTGAGCAGGAGTTAATGGCAGGGGAGCAGAGCAGCCCCTGCTTGGCAGGGCAAGTGTCCTTCCTGAGGGGCTGCCACACACCAGCCCCCCTGACACTGCTCAGGGCACTGCCTGCAGCACTAATGAGCTCCAGGGCAGGCAAACTGTTTAGACAAGGGCCTCAGGGAGCTGCATTAACCCCTGCTCAGACTGCAAGAGAGAGGAGTAACTTTTAAGGCATAGCCTGGTTAAACCAGACCTGCTGCCCGCTGTGGTTGGCACACACACGGGTGCAGTGACCTTTGAGGGGTCCTCTGGGACACAAAACACCTCTGGGAGTGAAAAACTGCACCATTCCCTTCAACCCCAGCTGCTCTTCTGTCCATCACCATCCTCCTTCTGCATCATTCTTCTCAGGGAAGGGACCAGTGTCAACACTTCTGCCTCAAAGCCCGAGGTTAATAAAAGGAAGGTCACCTGATGAGGATGGAGACCAAGTTATTATCATAAATGTTTATAGATTAGATTGATCTATTTATGGAACAGGATTCAGGTCTCCCAAGACTTGGTCTGGCTCTGCCTCATGTGTGCCCTGCAAACATTTTCAAAAGGCTTCGTTACTTCTCTGCTGGATTTTGGGAAGTCAATACCTGTGACCTCGAGGGCTTGACCTTCACTGGGACTGAATTTAGTCTGGTTTGAACAGTGGGTGCTGAGTTCTCTGCTGCAGACCCTGCCTGCTGCAGGGTCACCTCCACAGGCCACGGGCTCCTTGCTCTGGTGTTGAAGCTAAAAGAGGGTGGGGAGGTCAGGCAGCAGAAGCAAAAGCACTCTGACCCTCACCAGGGTGCTGAAACCACTGCAGGGGCGAAGCTCACCAAGGCTCCCTCTCCCCCTTCGATGGGATGTGAAGAAGCTTCGCCCCAGCCCCTCTTCCTGCACGTGGTTCCTGAACAGCAAAGGGACAGATGGAACAAAGACTCTGCTGCAGTTTTATTTTTAAAGCCCCCCTGCTGCCGTCATCGGGCAGGGTTGATGTCTGAGGGAGCACAAGCGGGTCAGGGTGGATGACAGCAATTTAATCTGCTGATACCTTTCCATACCTTTTTGTGCTATCCCTGACCCCGAGCCAATGCCCTTCCACTGCCAGCTGGGGGAAAGATCCTGTCTTTTGGAGCTAATGAGTTTCTAAACATGCCTTCTGCAAACTGTAAATGGGATTTATCCCCATTTCAGACTTTATAGACCTTTCTTTACACTGGGTAGGAGGAATACAGTGAAGGAGCAGGATGTTCCCACTCCCCTAATGGAAACATCCCTTCCCAGGGTGTGACAACACTCCAGTTTCCAGTGGACATTTTGACCTTTCACTGTCTGTAGCTGTTGTGTTGGGAACAGCTGTCCTTGGGGTGCTTGGCTGACCTCCTGACTCCTTTTGGAATGGCATTTCCACAGAGCTCAGCACCTAAAACGAGCACCAGACTTTTAGTGGCATCAGAAATGCTGGATGCATGTGAGGGCAACACTTCAGCAGCATCCAAAAATCCAGCCTCTGAGCCCCAGGAGGGTAAAGGTGTCACTGAGAAGACTCAAAACCGCCAGTGGCCCTCGGGATTGAGCGTGGATCTCATCCAGAGCACAGGGAGGGCAAGGGGAGACTCTCAGGCTGGATGGCAGCCTGTGCCAGCCTTTATCAGGGAGATGAGGAAGGAAACAAGGCAATGCTGCTGGGAAAGGAAAGATTTACCTCTCACATGCTCAGAGATCAGGTGCCAAACTGACGCTTACCCTTGTTTTGTCAATAAGAGGTCAAAGCCTGGCCTCTGCCTCCCCGGCTGCTTCGGAAACCCACGAGCTTGGAGACAGCTCCCTGGAAGCAGCAAACATTTGGGCCAGCTGGTGAGATTCCTGCTGCCCTGTCCCCATCCCCATTATCAGCACATTGTGTGAGCAGGGCTGAAATATCACAGCGGTTTGACACGCGATAAAGCAAATTTTCACCGGCCACACCAGCCGGGCAGGGCTCACCGGGGTGCTCCGGGCACAGGGAGGCATTTTGGACAGGGTTATGTGTGAAAAGGGCTGTTTGTGGGGATGAAGAGGGTATCTCCTCCCTGCCCAGCTCTCTGCTCACAGGGCTGCTCGGCTTGCTGAGGTCCCTGGTGTTTGCTAAAGGCCGAGCACACCCTGCAGTCCGGCAGGGGCAGCGCCACTGAGGTCCCTGCTCTGCCCCACAGTCACAGCCAGCTCAGCCCTCTGTGTTCAGCTGGAGTTACAGACCTTATTTCTTGAGGAACCCGATTCCCAGTTAACCACTGAGCACTCCTGGTTGTGGGAATTGTCTCCCGAGAGAACTCCTGCAGAAGGAAAACTCTCGATGAACTGTTCTTGGTGGGGAGAGTGCATGTGGTGAGCTTCTGGCAATGTGAATTATCCAGGGAAGAAGCTGTCCCAGCTGGGACCTCTGTGCATTATTCATCATGGAAATGCTCAGCTTCAGCAACTGAGAATTCCTAAACTTGCAGGGTTTTTGGGGGACTAGAGTAGATGAGGATTTTCTCCAAAGAAGTGCTCATTTGGACAACCCTTGCCCCTGCTACCCTGGCTGCTTCCTCCTGTCCACACGCTCCCCGTGTTACCAGGATGCTGCTTTTTCCCAGGTTAGTTTTCCTCCAGGCCAGCTGGATCCTGTGGCATCCCTGTGCTGCAGCAAGGTGGCAGGAAAACACAGGGAAAGCGGGACAGTGTGACCGCTCCCAGAGTTTGGGACATTTTTCCTCCCCACCTTGGTGAAGGTTGTTCACAGCCTCAGTTTGGCAGCATTCCCTCCTCAGAAGCAGCCTGGTTCGGGGGTGTCTTTCAGCTCCCACACGTAGAGGAAGGACAGACTGACCACTCTGGAATTGCTGGGGGGAACAAGATGTTCCCTCTGCTCCTGGGCTGGGACAATCCCCCCTCGGCGAGGGCCCGACACTTCCCGCACGTCCCCCTCGCCTCCCCCAGCAACGTGCTCCTCTGAGCCCTGGCCAGGCTAAAAAGGGAAAGTTCCCTCCTGCCAAAAATGCAACTTTGATAAATATTGAGGGGATAAGGCAGAATAAGTGTGGCTGGCTCGGGAGCCAGAGGGGGTAATGTGGGAAGGGTAATTTTATTTTCTTGCCTCTCACGCCCTTCCAAACCCCTGCATACAACAAAATGAATTCCTAAATCAACTCAGGAAATACCTGAGAAGAGCAAAACAGGTTTTCTGCTCTAACACAAAGAATCCCAAACAGTGAGAGGACTGAAATTACAGCCCAAGAGGTGTCGTATTTTCACCCCAAAAGGCATGACTGAACCGCTTTGGATGCACTGAGGTCTGTGGTTAAAGGGTCTAATTTGGAAAGTTGTGTCACCTTTAAAAGGAGAGGAAAATCCTCCATCTGATTCGTGGGTTGTCACCTTGGTGATGCTCTTGTGTCAGGGCAGGAAAGGATGCAGTTTCACAGCTCTGGCATGGGCACATCCATGGTTCTCCCTCAGGAAAAAGCTCACTTTTTTAACAAAAAGGAACCCCCTCCTTGTCTTACAGCCCCCGACTCCAAAGGTGCACGTGTCGCTCTCCGAGGCTGTTCCTCCCTCCAGGCACTGAGGAATTTCCAGCCCACCTGACCTCCATTGCAAAGCCTATCTCTTACAGATGACCTCTATAAACACTCCAAATGTTAATGGGTGGAATGTCTTCAGAGAAGTCACTCTGATCTTCAGAAGCAGCCACGAGGCTGTTTGGCCTCTCTGCGGCGGAAGCGGAGGAATGCACAGTTTACACTCAAATAATGTGCACTTGTCCTAATCATGGAGGTCTCTGAGCCTCAGCCAAGCCTTTGCACGTCATTACAATCTGCTGTGGACGAATTATTTGCCTCTTCACACTCTTGATCTCTGCAGAAAGGAGCGTGTGGCATTTCCAGCCCAGATGTTCAACAGACTTTCTCCTACACCCGCGGGAGAAGTTTCTCCCCAGTGACTCCCGAGCCTCATGCTCAGATTAGTGATGAGTCTCTTGCAAAGGTAAAAAATTAAAGTAAGCACAGAAGCAGCTCTGTCAAGGTCATCTGAAATCACAGCAAAGAATAGTGAAGGGCAGCAGCTGCTCTGAAATGGTGGCAGACACTTTGGAAACCCCTTGAGTTGAGTGTCAGGAGGTCGTGGGTCCCATGGGGGGGACTTTGACTTGCAGCATCAGTGGTGTCAGTGGTGGTGGAAAGAGACTTTAGGAAGCAGCTCAGGATGCTGTAGGGTGTGGGACAGGCAGGTGGTGGGGAAGGGAAGGGTTGGGGAGCTCATCTTGGAGGGTGGCTAAGCCTGGTGGAGGCCACCCTGCCCTCCCATCCCTCTGAAAAGCTGTGGAGCTCTGCACCAGCACACCCAGTGCGTGGCCTGCTGGTCCAGTGCTGGGGGCTACTGAGATCCTCACTGAGATTTCCCATCCCCAGGACTGAGATTTGAAAAGTTTCAGTCAGATTTGAAACCTTGTACTCAAGTTTGAAGCCCTGTAGTCAGGTTTGATCCCTGGGAAGAGCAGAGGACCTTGGCTGTGGGTCCTTGGGAAGGCACTGGGATTTTGCACATTTTGCCCACATAGGCCTCCAGAAGGTTCAGTCCCATGGTGGGAAGGGTTGTAGGCAGGGCCAGGAGGAGCTGTGAGGTCTCTGGGGGTCCCATGGAAAGGAAGACCACCCAGAGTCAGCATCTCCAGGTCCAATGAGCTGTTTATGGGTTGGACTTTCACAAACCTCTCCTTCACCAGTACTTTGTACCCCCAGCTGAGCAAAGGTGGGTTCAATGCACCAAACTGATTCTGAGACTGAGTTTGGGCTCAGTTTCAGGGCTAAACAAGACCCCCCCACACACACCCAGCAAGGCTGAGAGCAGCAAGTGCTTTATACCCAACACTGACTTTTATTCTCCAACGTTTCCCCACTCCCATCTCCCTTTGTTTCACACAGTTTCCTCTGTGTCTCTTCCTCTGACCAGTTCCTTTTCCTCCCCAGGCTCTGTCAGACAGCTCTGCAGCCTGCTTTGAACACAATTTTGCCTCATCAAAGCCAAGGCCTCAGTAGCAGGAATCCAATGTTTTGGGATTCACCTCCCTGTGCTTGGCACAGACACTCGTGGTTGGTCCTGCTTGAAAACTCCTGCAGGTCCCCATGGTTTTCTCTTTTCCATCCCCATGAAGGCTCTAGGCTGAGCTGACAGAACAGAAACGAGGAGTGAAAGGTTAGAAATCCTGTTCTGTGCTGCAGAAACAATGAGAAACCAAAGCAGGGGCAGTGAATAAATCCAGATCTGTCCTTCCTTGAAAACTGCCCATCAGGGAAATTGCAGCAGCCTCGTTTTCTGTGCTGGGAAAGTTGCTGATGGACTCCCTCAGCACAAAGAGCTCCGGGTAGGGGTGTGTGAAAGTGCTCTCCAAAGCTCTGTCAGCTGTGCTGGGTTTCTGTGCACGTGGGAACAGCAACTTCAAATACCTGAACAGCCCCTGAACTGAAGAGGTTTCTGTGATATTGGGGTTTTCCAGCTGGAGCCTTGGTGTTGATGCAGAGGACGCTGCAGGAGATCTCTGATTGACCTGAGGAGCTCTTTGGGCCTGTCCTGCTCTATAAGAGCAATAACCAGCTGTGGGATCAACATGAACATCTCAGATGAGGTGCTGAAGCATTTGCAGCCCACCAGGCAATGGGCTGTGCCATCCCAGACCTTGGGGCTCCTTTGTCTCCTTGGATCCAGGATTCCTGGATGTTTTGCATGGTGGGGATCCCCAGCAAGGAGCCAGGGGGCTGGAGGAGGGAATTCTTTGTGTAAAGGCAAAATGTGTCCACCACCCAAACTCCCGAGTGCAAGATGTTCTGATTGAGCAGCAGGAAAGTGTTGGCCTGTTCTCCAGGTAACTTGAGCAGCTGAAAGAGGAGTTAAGATAAACACACCAAAAAAAAAGCTAAAGGATATTTTGGAAAGTTCCATTTTCAGAGCATTAACCAGCCTCTAAACTCCGGACTCCTCCCTCCAAACGGGCCCGTGGTCGGTAGCAGGAGGACACAAGTCCCTGGCCCAGAACCTGCTTAGAAACTCCTGCGGGTTTGTGCTGCTGCATTTTGTGCCTGTGCAAAGCTGGCTGTCTCCTCCTAGTTGGTTTTGGCACCAGTTTTGCCTGTGTGTTTACTTAATTTTTTTATCTCCTCCTCGAGCTCCTTGTTCTTCTTCTCCGCGTCCTCCCACGAGCGCTCCACGTTCATCAACTTCAGCTCCAGTTCCTCAGACTTCTTCTTCTCCCTCTCAATGTCCTGGTTCAGCCTCACCACTTTGGCCCAGACTTCGTAGTTTTCCTTCTGGAGGCTGCAAAGAAAAGTGGAGCATGAAGGGGTTAGATCAGGAAAGTGCTGGGAAACCTTCACTTGGCTTTCAAGGGGTCCAACCTCTGTGTCATTAAGGAATAAAGCAAGCCGAAGGTCCTGCCCTGAGTCCCTCCATGGCCACATAAAATGATGCAATAAATCAATATGTGTATTGATCGTGGGATAATAGTGGTAATTTAATAACTATATGATGGTTACAATCAACAGTGTCACAAAGTACTGCTGAACTCTGGCGTTCTGGCAGGAGCATTGCAGTGCCATAGAGTGATGTGATAAGAAATATGAAGTATTAATATTGTGGTAATTTAACATTACAAACTGTGTCATGACAGCACAGCCCACACAGTACATTGATTTTTAGAGAGCCTACTAAATACTGTATTTTAGCATTAATCATTACATACTGTCTAATATTACTGGCACATAAATCTGTGCAGTATTTGCTGCCACCACCTGAGCTGCAGATTTGCTGCTCCCCAGAAAGCTGCTCCCTGCAGGAGGAGTTACCTCTTAATTTGCTCCTCGTAGTCATTTTTCTGTGCCTCCATCTCTTTCTCCAGCCTGAGGACCGCGTTTTGCAGGAGCTCCCTGCTGTCCTGCTCGGGTTTGGGCCCCTCGGTGGCGGGACTGGCCGGTTCCCCGGGCTCGTGGCCGGGGCTGGGGCAGGGCAGGAATTCCCTGTCGGAGATGCTGCCGCAGGGGCTGGAGCTGGAGCCGCTGCCGTCGCCGCTCTCCGCCGGGGACGGGGGGATGCTGTCGCAGGTCGCGGCCCGGTGGAGGTCGAGCAGCTTAAAAAGATCGTGAGACAACGTCCTCTTGTGTCCATCGATGAGCGCGGGGCGGGAGCTGCTCCCGGGGGAGCTTTTCCAGAAGTCACCGGCAAAGACATCCCTTTTCTCCGGGCTGCCTTTGTCCCCCGGGGCAGCCACTGCCAAAGATTTCCTGTTAGGTAAAGTCTGAGTTCTTTTCCTTGGCTGCATTTTCCACGTCCCCAGGGTGTCTTTGGGCTCCTTATCTTCCCGGGGGGCACTTGAGCTCGCAGCTGGTCCAGGGGCGCCGCTGGAATTCGGGTCATCCCTCTGGAAAGCAGAGCATGGTGTTAGGAGAGGCTGGCTCTGCCCTGGCAACAGACAGGTTTGTAGCCACTGCTGGCACTGCAAGATTTCCAAAAGTCACACCTGAACACAGTTTGCCACTAAAATTATTTTAGGTTGGACCCTGTTTCCCATTAAAAAGAACTTTTTGCAGGGATTTCTTCTGAGAAAAGCCTTTAATCCTCATTGTTTTGCCTTTACCAGCCTGGACTGAAAAGTTCAGCTGTTTAGATGAAAAGCATTGGGAATTTTCATTTTTCTCAGGACAGCCGATTTTTCCACAGGAAAGTGGAAAGTTTATCTACATCGTTTTCCTGATGTAAATATTCCAGAGCTGACAGATACAGCTCTTCCCCCTCTTAACAGCAAGTGCTTTCAGTGGCTCACTGACCTGTCAGAGCCCGCAATAATTAATCACACATTCAATCAACGTGGGGGTGATCATTTCCCCGGGGATCTCTCCTTACCATTCGCCCCTGGATCGTGGCCCTGGGCATGGCAGGGTCCTCTGCAGCCCCCCAGCCCACAGAGCTGCGAGGGACAGGGGCTTTCTTGTCATTTTGGGGGGCAGGCGGGGAGAGTGGCACGTCCTTGGACAGGGGGAAGAGGTTTTCGTGGTCACTGATCATCACAGTCATCACCTTCTGCACCCGGGGAGTGCCTGGAGGGACGAGAGACTGTCAGGGACAGACCCAACAAACACAAAGGGATTCCTTCACCCACAGTTCTGGTGTCTGAAATGGAGCTGCAGGGGAAGACAAGGAGCAGGATCATAAAGCCAAATAGAGGGAGGGATTTTTATATTGCCCTTTTGTTTATATCAACCTCTCATTATATATTTATTGGTATAATTATAAATATACTATATTTATAAGATATTATTGGAATACTCATAAATATTTAGACATTACTTATATATACCTATTAACAGCAGGAGTAGGATATGGAGCAACTAAGCTGTGAGTCCTCTCAGCTGCACCAGGCCACAACCTTTGGCTCAACTGCCCAGCCCAGGCATGGGGTGTATGAATATCTGCATAATTTGCATGTGAAGTCTGTAGAATAAAGCAGCCTTTGGCCTTATAACTTTTATCAGCTGTCACATCTGTCCCTGCCCACGGGGTTACAGTTTGGCTCAGCTGAACACTCATTTCTGTGAGTTTCCTTTGTTTCTCTTAGAAGGATTTGACACCTTCCTGCTCTAAGCAACAGGAATGACTTCACCAAATTCCTGAATTGTTTGAGCTCCTTGGAGAGAACAAACAGTGCAGCTCCAAAGGGGGTTTTGTCACCATAGACACCTTTACAGCCTTTACACATGGCTTTGCTCTGCTCTGCTGTTCTTTCTGTGCCCAGGCCGGTTTCTGGCTGATATCCCTTGGTTCATCCACAGAAAAACTGCATTTTCAAGACTGTGGATGCACCTGAGTATTCCAGCATGCCAGTTATCCCCTTTACCTCTCATAATAGTTGCAGGATCCTCTATCTTGGGTCTGATGAGGTTCACTCCGATCACTGTTGCCAGGTTATCCACACTCATCTTGTTGACACTGGAGTTCAACTGTATTTCATGTAGAAACCTGCCAGAATTCAGGGGGAAATGTTTCCCATCAGAGGAGGGAAGTTGCAAAAAGCCTTTCACACCCACTGGTATAAAATTCTGATTTTTTCTGATCCTCCAGCTCTTCCTCTCAGTCACAAGCGCAGAAACAGTTCACCTTAGAACAGAGAGCTGGAGCTGGGCCTTACTGGTATCAGCATAAACCCCACCATGGGATGAGCTGCTCACCTCCAAAACAAACCAAATAGGAAGGGAAACCCCCCCCAGTAAACCTCAGAATAAACCCACCCAGGCTGGGTGAAACCCACAGGTTTTGTCCAGGAAAACTACACCTGACTTTAACTCTCAGGGGTTTGCAGGTGAGTTTTAGGGTGGTGATTTATGCTCAAACACTGTCAAGGTGTTTATCCCCGTGGCTGAAATCCTCCCTCTGCAGGAGTCAGGATCTGGTGACTCAATGGGAACCAAAACATGGCTTTAGAAGACTTCTTTCTGCCTGGAGGAGGCAGCTTTGGCCTTTGGGGTGGCAATTCTGCTCCCCAAGACCAAATCTGAGCTGTCCATACCTGCAGATGTAGCAGAGGAGGTTGTAGTTGTCTCTGGGAAGGAGGGACAGTTGCTTCAGGAGCTCCTGATGGCCCTAAAGGCAAGTAAAGAAACAGCTCTAGAAAGATTCCCACATATCCCTGGACTCAAGAACAGCTCTTGGCCGCTCCATCCACCCTGGTGTGCTCCTGCCTGTTGGTGATTCCCAGTGCCCATCCCTGGCAGTGTTCCAAAAACACGTGGATGCGGCACGTGAGGACGTGGTTTAGGGGTGAACGTGGTGGTGCTGGTTGATTGTTGGACCTGGTGATATTGCAGGTCTTTTCCAGCCTTAACCACTCCATGATATTACGATTCTCTTGTTATTTGCTCTCCTTGGAAGTCACATTTCCCCAACAGGAGCACAGCAAGGAGAGGCAGCCCATGGCCACAGCAGCAAAGGGAGGAGTGGGGTCCCCTCCAGCCACGAGCCCTTTGGAGAGGGCTGATCTCCTCATCAAACTCCTCGAGTTTCTTGTGTATAAACATCTGGGACATTGTTGACCCCCAAGATCCTGAAGTGGAACAACCCACAGGAAACATTTGCCCTGGAAGCAGCTGAGAGCTGCAGTTCCCAGAGCTCCTGGCTGAGGAGATCTGTGGTACCGCTCTGTGTGCTCCCATTATCATCTGGGGTATTTCCCTGGAGTGGGTTTCTTTGGTCAGGTTTTGGTAGTGGGGGTGGCTTCTCTCAGAAGCTGCTGGAAGCTCCCCCTGCCTGATGGAGCCAATTTGGGGTGCAGAGACCCCCCTGTGCACACGGAGGCTCCCATGCTGGATCTGAAGGATCTGAAGGAGGCTGTGACCTCATGGGAGGCCCCAGATGGAGCAGGGTCCTGGCAGGGACTGCTGTCAGGTAGAGAAACCCCACTGGGTTTGGGAAAGTTTTTCTTTTTAATATTTTTTTTTCTTTCTGTTTTTCTTCTCCCGAAGTTTCCAGAGCTCAGGAATTACAGAGCTGATAAAGCCCAGCTAAACCTGCACCAGCACCTCCCCCTCACAAAGCCCTGCACATGACACACAGCTGCTTTTAAGGCCAGGAAGGAGGAAAACAAAAGCATCTCTACCTTTGTCTCATCAGCATCCAGGGCCTGCCCACAGAGCAGGAAATCCTCGTACTGGGTCCAGGGCACGACGGGCTCCGGCAGCTCCCGCAGGTACAGTTTGAACAGGGAGGCCACAGTGTGAACATCCGTGTCCCTGCAAGGTGCAGAGGGTCCCTCGGGTGACTCTCGGCCCCAGGAGGTCCCAGCAGAGGAGCAAACCCTGCCCCAGGCTCTGTTTTGAGCTCAGATGTGGGCACAGGGAGACGGAGATGGGGAGGGCAGAGCAGGCTGGGGGGATCCACAGGGCACCCCAAGCCAGGGAATGGCCCCAGCTGGCAGGAGAGGAAAGGCTGGGAGGAGGTTTTCACTACCATGGGTCTGGGAGGTCCCAGTGTCTGAGCTGGGGCAGCAAGAAATTCAGTGAAAGGGCTCCTGTTCTCTCCCAAGGCCGAGTTTTGAGCAGGCACAGTCACTGTCTCAGCCCTACCCAGCTGCCCTTCCCTGCCCTTGGGCCCTGGCACACAGTCCCTTTCCTCGGCTGCTCCATCATGATTTTGGGCAAAGCAGGAGCCAAGGCAGCAGCAGCTGCCCCTGGCACCACACTTGTTGTTGTCTCCATCCCTCCCCTTCACACTGTGGACCTAAAATCAGCTTTTTCACCCACTGCACAGCTCTGAAGCCACGTTATTTAGTGAATGGGAGCTGCATATCTTTGACTGACCCCCAGTGGGATTTAGGTCAAAGATCTCTCCTAACAGAACTGGATTAAAGCAGGAGAAGTTTTATGGTAGGGACAGGTGAACAGACAGAGGAGGCCCCTGCACACCACTCAGACAAGGGGTTTTGCACAAAAATCCAGGGAAGCTCCTGGGTTTGGGGCTCCCCTCACAGGAACGTCCCAGCTCTGAGAGCTCAGGTGTTGCCATTGGGAGCAGCTCCCAAATTCTGCCCAGGTGGAGCATCCCCACGGCCAGTGTCACCCTCACACAGCACCAGCCTGGACACTCCTTGTCTCAGGTCTGGTGGGCAGGACAAGGCAGGAATTGAGCCAAACCCCTTCACTTTTGGTGCTGTGCAAAGGCAGGACCCACTTTTCCATTATTCCAGGTCCAGGATCACGGATTTCACCAGCACAAGCTGGCAGGTGAAGCCCCAGAGCAGCACAGGTGAACAGGACAGGGTGGGAATTGAGGGATGCAATTCCTTGTGGAATGGAGGCCAAACCCAAGAGGTTCAGGTGGGGCAGGTGGGAAGCTCTCTTGGAGACAGGGAGGCACCTGAGGGGCAGCTGCTTCCCTTTAGGATCCCTTTGGGATGGGATCTCCTCCTCTCACTTTGCACAGGCTATGGCAGAGGCAGCAGTTGCAAATATCTCTCTCCAAAGCCTCTCCAAGACCCACGAGCAGGGACAGGCAGCTCTCCCAGGTCCTGGGAGTTCTCCATTTCCTCTTGGCCCCGCAGAGGAAGAGGGTCAGGGGGGCCTGACCTGCCTTGCAGCAACAAAAATCTCTCACATCTCTGCGTGGTGTTGTAGGGAAAAGCAGCAGGAGGGAAATATCATGGCTGGGGGCTGGCAGGGAGAGAAAAAACTTCTGCTGTGCATCAGGGTGTGCTCTGAGCTCATGAGGGATCCTCTCCTTGCTCTCCTTTCTCTAAACCCTCAGCTGATGGGCAGTGCAGGCTCTCCCCTTTGCTCCTTCCTTGGCTGTTCCTGCAAATCCTAACTGCTGCCCTGTGCAGGGCTAAGGGTTGGACTCTTTGTGGGTCCCTTCCAGCTCAGCCAACCCTGTGATTCCTTAAAAGCTTTCCTTTATCTCCATGAATCCCACCTCGGCAGCCTCCCTCTGCGGTTTCTGCTGAACGCTGTCTCCTGCTCAAAAGCCCTTCTGCAGGGTCCAGGTTTCCCGCAGGGCACTGCAGGGGGGTCAGGCTGGCTGTGTCCCCCCAGATTTGGGGGTGGGAGAGGGTTACCTGTCGAAGGAGGGTCTCTCCCCGGCGTCGAAGGCGTCGCGCAGCTCTTTGACCAGGTTGTCCTGGCCGGGCAGGCGGAAAATCCCCTCCTCGCTCAGCCCGTGCTCCCGGATGAACTCGGCACATTTCTGCACCAGGATGGGCACCTGGGGCTGCCCAAACTTCTGCTCATAGGCCATGGTCTCTGCCAGGTGCTGCCCAAACACCGCTGGGGAGAGGACACGCCGTCAGGGGGGCCCAAAAGCTCAGCTTAAAGGCTCAGCACCCACCCGAGGGGGTCACTGCCAGTGCTCCAGCAGCACCTGCTGCTCTGACAGCACAGCACAGCACAGCACACACCAAGAGCCTGCAAGCTTTTTAAACCTGCACTCAAACCCAGAGAAGTTTCTGCAAAAGTCTTCGCCCAGACAAAGTTCCGCGGAAAGCAGAACTTTTGTTCCCGAAGAAATGACAGCGAAACTGAACCTTGTTCCTCCTCCAGATAATTCACAGTTCTTGAAAGGATTAGAGCCAAGCAGTGAGCCTTGGGTTTTGCCTGCCTGGAAGCAGGGTCCTGATACAGAAGGGGGCAGGAGCAGGGAAGGAGAGGCATAAAAAGCTCAGAAATAAGAATGGATCCTTGGAAGGATTTGGAGCTGGAATTCTCACCGATCTAATTGCTCCAAATCCCTCTTCTCCTCCAGAAACTCCCCCGTGCAAAGGAACAGCAGAGTTGCACAGAGGGTGGTACCTTTCCTTGGGAGAAATGGCTTTTTCCTCCTGAACTCCCAGCCAAGGGTGGTGGGAAGGCAGCAACCTTCATCCCAGCTCTCCCTCCCCAGAGCCTGGGCCAGGGTAAGGGCAGACAGGCCCCACAACTGGCTCTGGGATATTAATGGCACATGGTCCTCTGGTTCTCTATCACATCTGTGCCCCAGCAGTGCCCTGATGTGTTCACTTTGTGCTCTGAAGGCTGAAATAATTCCTGTGCATCCTCCAGCCCAGGGAAGTGCAGGTGAACACCCTCCTCTGGAACCACAAGGCCTGTCAGCACCTGCTGATGGGGCTTTTTCACTTATCACTGGCTTACACTTTTAAATAAAGAATGTAAACCTGACACTGTGCACAGGAAAACCAAATATCTTCTGGGGTTTTATCCTTTTTTTGGCCTCTCTGCCTTGGTAGCTGATAATGACTTGGTTATTTGACTGCAGGCCGGCAGATTTGTTAATCTGGGGACAGAGGTGTCAGAGGGTGACAACCAGCCCTGCAAAACCCTCCAAGAGTTTGGAGGTGCTTTTGCTGTTTCTTCACACTCTGCAGCTTCTCTGCTTCTTGGTGAGCAACAAGCTCACAGTGAGCTGGGTCACAGGGCTGCCAAAACCTCCCCTGCAGAGTGAGCTGCTCTAAAACCTCGTGTTTTTTTCAGTTTGCCTGAAGCCAAAAACCTGAAGTGTGAGTTTTGGGGTCTGTTAACCTGGGTATTCACATAAAATGCAGCTCCACAGTCCCTGACTTCTCTGCTGTCCTCAGGGGTGTCTGTGCTACTACAAATGTACATCTTCTGTCATATAAAGTCACTTCACCTCTCTGGAAGGAACCAGCAGCCTCCTAAATTCAGGATATGGAGTTCTTATAGGAGTTCATCCTTATAGGAAAAGTCCGGATAGTTCATCCTGATAGGAAAAGTGGCTGGAGTGACCTTTGCTGCTCCTTTTGTGGTTTCATCTGTGGTGTCAAATTTACAGTGTGATCCTTTCTGACCCATCCATGCTTTAGAATTCCCTGACTGCAATTTTACAATGGAATAACTGCATGGCTGGGGGCCTGGAAGAGGATCTGGGGACTGGAAGAGAAGACCTGGGGATGAAGAGATCATGCCTGAGTGTGTGGTGCAGGGCAGGCTGGAGAGAAAATGGGAGATAGAAAGGTTGGGGAGAGCAAGAAAAGCTGGAAGAAAAACAGAGCAAAGTGAGGGGATTGGCTGGTGAAAGGCAGGATTTTTGAGTGCTTTATCCCTGAATGGGAGTTGTTCTCAAGAACAACGCTTTCAGGGTCAGTAAGTCAATGAGGAAGTTGGCAAAAGAAGAGGAAACCAGCCCAGAAATGTTCATCCATGCTTGGCTGCCCTTTCCTCAGCACTGCCTGTGTTTGCAGCAGCCCCAGCACCAGGGTCTGTGGGATTTGTGGGCCCAGCCCTTGAAATCCTCCCCCAGAAGTGCTTCAGAGCAGAGGACAGCAGGAGACCACCCCTCCCAGCACTGCCCCTGCCCCCCTTTACCTCCTGCGGCCGAGCCCAGCGCACGCCGGATGGACCTGACCCACTCCTCCATCTCGCCCTGCGAGCTGGCCATGAGCACACAGGGGTCCTGCCCTGCCCGGGGCTGCTCTGCAGACACCCCTGCAACACACAACAGTTGTGCAGCCCTCGGGGAGGGCACTGGGGGAGAACAGGCACGTCCTCACTGCTCTCTTTGCTGGATGACCCCGGTTTGGATTTGCCGGTTGTCATCTCCTTGGCTGTGAAGGAGGCAAAGCTCTGACGTTGTGCTTGGGGAGGGTCAGCAAGAAGGGAACAGAAACTGCTGCACTCTGCAGCTTGGCAAGGCTTCTGCTCACCATGGGACGTGGGCACTGACACAGGGCCCTGCTCCAGCCCCCAATATTGAAAGTATCTTCACAGCAAACAGCGCTGTGGGGACCTTGGAAAAAAGTGGGAGCAAAAGGACTGGGGAAAAGACTTTCCTGAGTGATTTTGGGTGAACAGTCCAGCCTAAAAGTACAACTAAGAGGAGTGAGGCTTCCTCACCTGGGATGATTTCGAAGATGAATTTCCCTCCTTCCTCTGGGTTGTTGGCCACCTCCTTGATGGTGCTTCCCTGGAGGGACAGGCAGCCCTAGGACAGAGCAGAGCAGGAGCTGCAAACACCTGTGTCCCACCTCTGTGAGGCCACACCAACGTGTGTCAGCACTGAGGGTGGAACTCCTGCCTTCAAACAGGTTGCAGGAGCTACAGTTCATATATTTGATAGATAGATAGATAGATAGATAGATAGATAGATAGATAGATAGATAGATAGATAGATAGACACTAGAATGGCTTTTTAAATAATAAGGGCCACTTCTTAAATGCCAGTTTTTCCAATGAAGTGATTCTCAGAAGGAAAAAAGTGCTTCTTTTGCTCTTTCTTTCTTTTTTTTTTCTCCATTCTCATGCTTTTTTAGCCCTGTTGGGAGTGGAAGGAGAGAGAACAAAGGAGAAAGGACTTGGCAAGACCACGGAGGATCCTCTTTCTGCTGTGAGGGAGCAGGAAAACTGTTCCTTTAACACAGCATCACTTAAACCCAAAAACCAACCCAAAGCCAGCAGGAGAGGAGTAGAGGAAAAGAAGAAAAGGGATGAGAAATTAAAAATTAAAGTGGAAATCAGCCAAATTCTGTTGGACCTTCTCTCCCCTGGCTGTGGGGGCTGGTGGAGGGGCTGGGCTGAGTCAGCCCCGGAGGCCTCGAGGGGCAGGAAACGAGGTTGTGCCTCAGAAATGAAGCTTCTCAATGATTTCAGACTCCAAGAGCCTGAACTGCAGCTGTGTCCAACAGAATCTTTGATGGATCCATCGGTGTCACTGGTGGGATCAAAGGGGCTCAAAGCTGCCCCAGGGTGGTGCCACAGGATCACAGCCAGAGCTGCCAAAAGTGCCAGGAAGAGCCATCAGCTTCTCCCAGCACCTTCTGTTCCCACGTCCCATTTACAGGGGAGGAGGCAGGACTTTTCCCTTGAATTTCTCCAGACAAGGAAAAGATGGTGGATGCTCAAAGAGCGAGTTGCAGTGCAGATAAAACAAATGGAAAACTAAAAGGTTCTCCACATACATTTTGGAAACCACTTGATTTCTTCCAGGCAGGTGGACTGTGATGAGAAATGGCTTGGATGGGGTGGACAGAGGGTTGTCGGAGCCCGGAGGGGCTGAGGGGGATGGTGCTCCCAGGGGTGGGATGGTGCTGCCAGAGGGGGCTGCAGGCTTTGGGCACTGGTGCAGACATTCAAATCCTGCCCGAGTGGATGATCACACTCCACTTGTGTGCAAAGGATCAGGTGCTCATCGTGCTCTCCCGAGGGCCCCAAAAAGCACCAGAACTGCTCTGAGTGCTCAACAGGTTTCCAGCCTTGTCCCTCCGGGGTTTCTGGCCATGCAGGGTGGGCAGGGCAGCACCTGCAGCACTGAGGATGGGGCTGGGCTGGGACACAAACCCAGAGGCCAGAGAGGCAGAAATTTCCTTCCCTTCCAGCTGCCTCTCCCGTGGCAGGAGGTCCCAAGGAAGCAGCTGCCCTTGGCTGGCCCCTGCCCAGCCCTCAGCCCTGCCCTGAGCTCTGCCTCCTCCTCACATCTGAGCTCATCCTCACACCCAGGCTGTGCTGCAAGTCCCGTTGTTTTTTCCTACAGGCATCCTGTCAGGTGCCTTTCCCACCAAGAGCAGGGCTGGCACCTCTCCCAGAGCTCCCATCCCCCTGTGCTGCACCTGCTGCCAGGGAAATGGTGGGGCACTGAGCTGTCCTCCCCAGCTCTTCTCCTCAGCTGTCCTCTCTTGGGAAAGGGTAACAGCTTTGGAGTTGCTGACTGGTTTGTTTTTATCCCAGCACCCCAGTTCTTGGGTACAGGGTGATCCAGACCCCGGCAGAGCTTGAAGGCACACGAAGAATTTCAGAGAATAGATAAAGTTCCTGATCAGGATCTTTCATCTCTCTTACTGCCCAGAGGCAGAAAACTCCTTTTATACCCAACTCCAGACCCATCCCAAACCATTTCAGAGAATCACAGAACCATGGGAGGGTTTGGATTGGAAGGGACCCTAAAGCTCATCTCATTCTATCCCCTGCCACGGGCAGGGACACCTCCCACTCTCCCAGGTTGCTCCAACCTGGCCTTGGACACTCCCAGGGATGAGGCAGCCACAGCTTCTCTGGGCAACCTGTGCCAGGGCCTCACCACCCTCACAGGGAAGACTTTTTTCCTAATATCTAATGTAAATCTACTCTCTGTCAGTTTGAAGCCATTCCCCCTCGTCCTGTCACTTCAAACCCTTGCAAATAGTCCTTCCCCCTCCTCCTTTCAGGCTCCCTTCAGGCACTGGAAGGCCACCATCAGGTCCCCAGGCTGAACAACCCCAGCTCTCTCAGCCTGAATTCCCCAACACAGGATTTAAGAACCAGCAAAGCCCCAGCAGCCTCATCCTTACCTGTGGTTTGGCATCATCCTCATCCTTGTAGTAGTAGAGCTGCTGGCCCTTGAGCACGAAGTACCTCTGCTGCCAGTTCTTGACGATGGAGCGCTGCTTCTTGAGCCAGCCCAGCTTCAGGGGCCGCTCCAGAGTGCTGGGGGAGCCGGGGCGGGCGCCCGCGGGGTCCCCGCTCATCACGCTCCTGGAGCGGGCTGCCGGGGACACAGAGGGGTGGGCTGGGGTGTGGGGAGTGCTGGGGACACGGGGGACACACGGGGGACACGGGGGGCAGAGCAGCAGCCAGCGGGGCCAGCGGCTCTCGGCCCCGAGCGAAGCGGCCTGAGCGCTCAAGGGAAGTGGCTGCAGTATCTGTCAGGGTGTGCTTCCTTTTTCCTGCGTGGGAGGAATTGTCTTGCAAGTGAGAACAAAATCATTAGCCTTTTTTGGGGGGTTGGTTTTGTTTTGTGGGGTGTTTTGTTTATTTTTTTTTTAAATAGGAGAGTGTGTTTTTTTTCCGACCCACCCCAGCGGAATGACCCGGCCTGGCTGGGAAAAACCGCCTGGAAGTTGCTCTGGGAGAATCTGATCTGCCCCAACAGGGCAGATCTCACACTGTGGGACTGGAAAGTCTCCAAGGAGGGAAAAAATTGCCGGTGTGGATTTACCACTGGGCAGAGCAGTGTTCCTGTCTCCCCTTCCAAAACCCTCCAGAGCAAGAAACCCCCCTGTGTTTTCCCTTCCCCCTGGGTAGGGCACCCTGAGCTCACCCCCCACTGCAGACCTGCCACAGGATGGCAAATCACTTCCCCAGAGATCCCGGAAAGGGTTGTGAATCCCAAAACCAGCCTTCAAAGTGCCACGAGGATGCTGCACATTCAGTGTGGTCCTGCAGAGGATGAGGGTGGAAGCAGGGACCTTCCAGAGGGAATAGCCAGCCAGCTCCCCGGAAAAATGGGGATTGCCCTGATGAAAAACCCAAAACGGGGTTTCCAAATTGCTCCTCCAGCTCTGGCACCTTCTCTGCTCCTTGCCAGAACATCTGCATTACTCAGACCTCCAAAATATCTCAGGAGCAGCATCGCTCCCCTCCGTAAATCATGTCCCTTCACGTCCTGTGGCTGCTGCAGATTCCTGGGGTTTTTTGGGGAATGATCCTCAGGGCCCTGCCTGCCTCCTGTGGGGGCTTATTCCGAAGTGAACCTGTTGCAGTTCAGCTCAGAGGGTCCTTAACTCACACCCAGGTGGAAATCAGGGATCTGCTCCATCCTTCTCCGTGTCCAGCCCTCCCCAAAGAGCCCAGCAGTGCTGACACTGTGGTACCACAAAGCTTGGAAGGAGAAATTTGGGGATTTTTATGAAAAATGCAGTGGTTTTCTACCCTTTTTGGGAGATATCAACCTCCCTCTAAGCCCACCAGGGTCTGCAGATGGAAAGGAAGCACCCAGTGGGTGCTGCTGCCTGGGGGTCCCTCCTGCTCTCAGCCTGGAGCTTAAATTATCCACCCTTGCTGGAAACCAGGTTTCTTCTCTCCCTCCTTGAAGCCTTTCCCAGGTCCATCAGGACTGTGGGTTCAGAGGGGTCCTCTGGGATCCCTTTTCCTTAGAACCACGCTCAAGGTGCAGCAGGAGGCCTGGGCTCAGCCATGTTTGTGCCCATCCTTGTGCCCCCATGTGAACAAGGGGCTGTATTTTCCCTCTGCACGAGGCAGCTCTGCCTGAACTTTGGGCCCCCTGAAGGCCAGAAGAGCAGTTCTCCTATTTTTACCTCCTCCCCAGAGGTGCCACTGCCCAGCCCCAGCTGAGGGCTCGAGCAGGGGCGTGGGGAGGGCCCTGCTCTGGGGCCTTGGCTTTGCACAAAACAAGGCTTTTCTGTCTAGTGGAGACTTCTCTGCACTCACAGAACCAGAAACGCCAAGGCTGGGGCTCCTCCCTCACCACTCTTGTAAGTCTCTGCCTCTTGTGGCTGGTGAGATGCCCAGCTCAGGCGTGATGTCCAATTAAGTTGTACAACCAGGTGTGATTCCCAGCTCGAGATTTTAGGTTGGGGTGGGCACAAAGCTTTTTCCCAGGCTCTCCCTGGCCTGGTCCAGCCCAACCCAACCCCCTCCAAGCCCTGCAGCCTCAGCCCTGCTCTCCTCTGCTCTCTCACGGGGCAGGAAGGAGCCACCGAGAGCGAACATGGTGCCCTCAAAGCATTTCCTGTGGCAACCACCTCTAAGGTTGAATATTTCCTCCAAAACATCCTCCCTCTTCCTCCAGCCCTGGCAGTGGCCGCAGCAGGGTGTCCTTGTCCTGCTGCCCACTCCCCTGTCAGAGGGGACTTGCAGGAGGAATGGCAGAAGGTGCCACCCTGGTGCCCACATGGACATTTGGCTCCTGCTCCACACCCTGTCCTGGGCAAGAGCCCTCCCTGCTCCTGCCCTGCAGGAGGGACAGCAGGGACATGGAATAAAAACCAGCAGAAGGGCCACAGGAGGTTTCACAGTGAGATCCCAGCTGACATAAAGAGCTTTGCAGCTTCCTCAGCAAATATTTGCAAAGATGGCTTTACATTTCCACAAGTGAAGTCACAGCACCCCTGGAGATACACACAGACACCCTCACCCAGCAGCTCACAGCAGCTGGAGGTTGCAAAAAGCACCAGGAATTTCATCACAGGCAGGTTTTCTTGGAAAAAAAATAAATTCCTGGTACCAACACAAGTTCAAGCTTCTGTCCCATCTCCACCCTTCACTCCCCAGCAGGCTCGGAGTCCCCTGACCTGTTTTTTTCCTGAGCTGCTGATTGACTTTGCCCATTTCTCCACAGCCTCTGGGCAAAAAAAGTGTGCATTATCCTGGGAATGGGCAATGCAGGAGTCCAGGATGCTTCTGTGATGGCTGTGTGGGGATTTCTTTGTCCTCCTTGAGTTTCTGGGCCGCCCGGGGTCTCCTCCTGCCCATCCCTGGGTGTCCCCAGCCCAGTCCCGGCTGTGCCCCCGAGAGGACACTGGAGTGGGCACAGAGCCCTGAGCAAGGGTGAGATCACCCCCTCCAGCCGCTGCTGTCCTGCTGCCCCTCGGCCTTTCAAAAGCCAAATCCCTGCTCCTCCCGCAAGGCCTGGCCAGCAGAACGAGCCCCTGCGCTTTATCCCCCCCTGAACTGGCTTTTGGAGGGGCAGCAGCCCCACCTCGCCGGGTCCCCCCGACCCCAGCGAGCCGCAGCTCCCTCGGGGGCAGCTTCGAGAAGCTCTTCTCGCAAATCACTTGCAAATCACTTGCAAATCACCCGCGGAAGCTCCCACGGGCTCGGAAGCAGCAGCTCAGGGCCAGGTCCCCCCTCCAAGGCCGGGCTGGGCCACAGACACCCCACGGCCCCCGACGTGGCCCTGCCCCTGCCCCCGACACGAAGGAACACCCACGGTACCTATTTTTGCAGGGTCCATTTTCAGGTGGAAATCCCAGTTCCGTGGCAGCTTGAGGGACATTTTGGACCGGGAAGGGCTCTTTTTCCTTTTCCCAAGGTGGGCTCGCTTAGGAGGTGGGCAGAGCCGCAGCTCCGACGGGGATCCTGCGCCGGGGGTTGATCCCCCCACGAGGAGCAACAGCTCGGCAGGGCTTGATTTGCCAACGAACTTCCTCCTCCTCCGGCAGCGGCCGAGAACAGCCCCATAAAAGTACCTTCCTGCCCCTGCTCCCCGCACGGCTCCGCTCCGGCTGCCCGAGGATGCTCCGGCGATGCCCGGCGTGCTGCCCTCGCTGCCCCGCTCTGGGGCCGTGGGGACACGGCAGCCCCTCCCAGCCCACCCGGGACACGCTGCCCGGGGCTCCCCACGCTCTGCTCGGAGCATTTGAGGAAGTGGGCCCTGCCTGGGGCCGCTGGGGCACCAAGAGCCGCTCGCTGGAGGACACGGCCCGGCCCAGCCCGGGGTTTCGGGGAATGTTTTGCTCAGCAGCAAAGCGGATCCGGCTGTGGCTCAGGAGGCCACGGCCCTGGGATGGTGTGCCTGTCCTGGTGCATCCCCCTGTGCACACCACGGTGTCCTTTGATCTTTGTTACTGACTGATTTAGGGTCTTACACCCGCGTTGTGACAGCAGTGCGAGCCAGGTGGGGATGAAATGAGGCGGCCCTTGGAGGAAAGGCTGTGGGGATCAAGCAGTGAGGGCCAGGGGGTCACAGGACCATGGAATGGTTTGGGTTGGGAGGTACCCTAAAACCCATCCAGTTCCACCCTCTGCCATGGGCAGGGACACCTTCCACCAGCCCAGGTTGCTCCAAGTCCCGTCCAACCTGGCCTTGGACACTTCCAGGGATGGGGCAGCCACAGCTTCTCTGGGCAAATATGGGATGTGGACACACCAGAAGCACTGGATCAAGCAAAATCCCTGCCCACACCAGCGGGTGTGTCCTGTTTGGTGTTCGTTTTCCTCCAAGGAACCGGCTGTGCATCCCCAAAGCAGCCTGGGATGGGGTTGGACTGCGCTGCAGCTCTTCAGGCACAGGGAGGAGGCACAGGAGGGTTGTGAGAAGGCCCCAGATGGGCAGTGAGGGGGCTCCAAGCCATGGCAGGGTCCTCCCAAGGCCTGACAGAGGCTCCAGGCCCCATCTCCTCCCATCCTGGGAAAGCCCAGACCTCGTGGAGAGGGAAGTTGCCCCAAACAGAAGCAGGAACAGCGACAGGGGGAGCGCAGGGGGTGAACAAGGACGTGGCCACTGGTTCCCGTTGTGATTTCCATCCCAGGGTCGTGCCCAGGGTGCTCTGAGCCACTTGCAAAGGCTTTTTTTGTAGCATAAGTTGAGAAAAGGAAGGAGCTGGAGCCTGCAGTGGGTGCCCAGATCACATCATGGTGGATCCCCTGGGCTAATTTGGGTTAATCACAGCCGAAAAACCACTCTGTTGCTTTGGGCAGTGACTGGAGCCAGCTCAGGGATCCCCAGCTCACACATTCCACTGCCCAGAGAACATGACAGTGTGGAACAACCCAGCAGAGCAGCTCAGAGTGAACGAGATTAACCCAATATCCTGCTTGGGACCCGAACTGCTTCCTCAGTCAGCTCCACTTCTGCTGCACCCCACGCAGAGAGTCCTGAAGGAGCCCTGAATTAAACACCATTTTTCCTTCTTAATACTGTCAGCCCAGCCACAGGAGCTCCAGGGCTCCCTTTTTTTTCCTTCAGCCTGCTCTTTCCACAGCAGCCCTTTCCCACCCCGCAGGATGTCACACGGTCCTTCCCCCTCCTCCGGAGCGGAAACTGGGTTTTAGCCCCAGACTGTGCCGCTCAGCCCAGCCCTGCGGTCACACCACAGGGCTCAGCCCGCCCTGACAGCCCTCAACAACCTTTCCCAGCACCCCCAGAGCCCCTTCAGCTGCCCCTGCCCGAGCCCATCGGGCACCCGGCGGCTGCCTCTGGCTTTGGGAAAGGACAGCACAAGATTGGTTTTATTTTTAATTAGCAATCAAGCTGAATTCCTGAGAGGACTCATGGAATAGTTCGGCTTGGAAGGGATCTTAAAGAGCATCTCATTCCATCCTCCTGCCATGGGCAGGGACACCTTTCAGTATCCCAGGTTGCTCCAACCTGGCCTTGGACACTTCCAGGGATGGGGCAGCCACAGCTCCTCTGGGAATTCCATCCCAGCCCCTCAGCACCCTCATAGGGGGGAATTTCTTCCCACTATCCCACCTAAACCTACCATGCCCCAGGGGAACTTTAAAAAGGCAAATCTCAGCCCATAAAGTTGTTAGTTTTGTTTTTACAACCCTCTTCCATCAGGATCTCATGGAAAACGTGTCTGGACAGGGTTGGCTTTGGATTGAGGCTCATGGGCTGTCCGGTTCTGGAGAACGGTGAGTGGCAGGATTTCCACTGGGAACGTGCAATTTTCCATGTCTGATTTAATGAAACTGGCCCAGGCTGGGGAGAAACAAGGTGGGCTGTGCACTGAAGGCCTGACAGGGCTCTGGGCCCCACCAGCCGTGCCTGACTCACGGCAGGCTCACAGCACAGCCCCGCTGCCGAGGCTCCGCCACCTCCTCAGGGCTTCAGAGGCCGTTCTGCAGCAGATTGACCCTCAAGGAACCATCTGAGCAACCTTGAGTTGCTTCCCACATCGCTGAATATCAGCAAGCTCCTGCTGAAGCGGGTGTGAGGTGCTGGAATGCAGGATTTGGGGCTTTGGAGTCACTTTGCGCCATTGCCACCGAGAGGGCGGCGCGTTGTGGTGCTGCTGGAGGGGGAGTTTGGCTGCAAGTGCCCACACAGTGTGACAGGAAGCTGTTAAAGGGCTGCTGAGGGGCTGGGTTGGCTTAGCTGATAAGTCAGAAACAGTCAAAATAACAGCAGAGCTAAAAATAGCATTTTTCTGGGTAAACAGAGGGTTCTGCCCTCCCAACCCCAGGCAAGCCAGGAAAAACGGCTGAAATGAAGGAAACATTTATATTCTTCACATTCCCAGTGAAATCTCTGGGGTAAAATGAGCTGATTTCCAGGGGCAGCAGTGCCAACACTTTCCTCACCACTGATCAAATGGGGCCTGGATGATCCCACCCCAAGGTCACTGCAAATCCCGCTGGGAATGTGGCTGTTCCTGGCTCTCACACAGGACATGGATGGTCCAGCCCTGCCCATGTGCTCAGCCCATCTGTGTCTATGCCAAAACCAGGTCTGCTCCTGGGAAAATCCCCGAGAAAGGAGCAAGGAATGAGGGAATGTGAGTTTGGAACGGATGGATCTGCTCTACAGAGCACAGAAAGGAGGTCTGGAGCATCCCACTGAATAAAACCCCACAGCAGATAATGGAACTTATATTTATTTAACAGTAACATACAGTATATAAATAGGGTAGATACTTTAAAATATACAATATATCACATTCGAACATTCGGTCAAAGGAAGGCAACTCTACGTGTGCAGCTAAAACAGGAACCCAAAGAACGATGCACAGAGAAAGAAGCCGGTGGTGGGAACAGGCCAGGGCTGGAGAACAGGGCACACAGGGGTTACAGGAGCACTGAGTGCCACCCCAGGGCTGGGCACGGAGGGAGGAACCCCAGGAGCTTCCCCACGATGCCTTTTGTGACTGACGCACACCCATCTGGGGGCTGACACACAGCTCTGCCCTGCTCCCACCACAGAGAGCTGGGGGAGGAGGACAGGATGGGATCCCACCACAGGCCTGGAGGAGCTCACTGCACATCCTGGCAACAGGAGACATCCCTTGGAAAAGGTTCCTGGGCTTTCACAGCCTGCTGCCGAGCTTTAGGCGACGCTGGGGGATCTCCAGCTCCACGAGCTACGTGAGGCAGCAGGAACCCAGGAATCACTGCTGAGCCCCTCAGCCCAGAGGATCTGTTTAACACAGGCTGATCACACAGGGCACAGCACGACTGCACAAACCAGGGTTGGGCCTTCCCTGAGCGCTCTGGGCCACGGGCTGGCCCTGCATCCCATCTGCAAACTCACCTGGAACACAACCCGACATGGAGAAGCAAATTCCTACCCCAGTGTGCCACGTGCTCATCTCCCACACCCAGCCTGTCCCAGCTCAGGCTGGGGATCAAACCCATGTCCCACCCGAACCACCCACTGGCAAACAGCCCTGGGGGTGCTCAGTGCCCTCCCAGGCACTGCCAGCCCCTCACTCCACACAAAAGCAGCTTTCCAGCCACGTGCCATCCCTTTATTAAACACTCCTACATCCCTCTCTGCCTGTTCCAGTGACACTGGTGCAGGGGTGGCTCCCACACCAGCCCTCAGAAGCTCCACACTGGCCACATCCTACTCATCTCTTCCTCTCAACCCAAGCACACGTTCCAGCTGACACAGGACCTCCCCCTTGCTCTGCTCTCCCTTTTGTTTGGCACAAGCAGGAAGAACTTCCCCAGTGCTGGAGCCCCCTGGGAACCAAAACCAGGGTGCAACCTGAGCTTGAGCCCTAAAAGCTGGAGAAACTTCCCTTGAGCACCTCCTCCCCAGCCATCCCTGGGGTCACTCTGGCCTCCTCTACATCAGCCTCCCTCCCAGCTGGAATTCCTGAGAGCTGCAGCACCCCCCAGGTCCTGCAAGGCCCAACACAATGGAGAAGAGGGGCCACGTGCACGTCCCTTGAGGGACAACCCAGGCCAGTAACATCAGCTGCTCTTTTCTTCTCAGCAAGCTGTGAACTCCCCACCCCTGGAAGTGTTCAGGATCAGCCTGGATGGGCCTTGGAGCAACCTGGCCTAGTGAAAGGCAGGGGTTGGAACAGGTTCATCCTTCAGGCTCCTTCCAACCCAAAGCATCTCAGGATTCTCTAGGTCCAGCTGTACAACTTGCAAATATTCTTAACAACCCCCATCTCTCTGCCTTCCTCCTCTGTGTCTCCACTGTTTCCATTCACTTTAACAAACTTCCATGCAGGACACCAAACCCTTTCCACTCAGCCTTCCCCTCCAGACCAGCAGAGGGTTGAAAGTTCACCCTTTCCCCACCCTGCTGGGAGGGAAGCAGGAATAAAGCTGACCAGGGAAGCCACCCACAGGCAGAGCTGCTGCTGCTGCTGCTTCTCTCCCAGCCCGGGCAGCCTCCAAACGGAGCCACTTTGCCCTCCAGTGCCCACAGCCGGCACTTGCACCCTCCAGAAAGGCCCAGATGAACCAAAGCCTGAAGCAAAGCCTTAGGTCGGGTTTTGTCCCACTAATCACAGCTGAGGAGGTACAGAAGGGTCCAAGCAGAGGAGCAGGAGACTAAAGACCCACTGGAAAAACTTCTCAGTGTAAGTAGAGCACACTTTTGGAATAGTTACCAACACCATCACCACTGCCTGTGACCCAACAGGGCCCACGAGGGGCTTTGGCAGCTGTTGGCAAGGGCAGGGGAGCCTGAAAAGCACCAGCTGGTCCAACCCCACAGGGCAAAATGATCTCAGGGATTGCACAAAGCACCCCCACACCCCTTCCCACGGATGCTCCTGGCAGGTGCCCTCGCCTTGCCTTCCTGAAATCACCCAACACATGATGAAACACAGCCCAAATATTCTCCCTGGGCAAAGCAAGGTGGAAGCACCTTAACCCTCCTCTCCAGGTTGCAAATGAGGGGCCTGGACCAATATTCTCTAAGAGGACAGAAAATAAATCCCTGCTGGGAAGGAACAGCCACCACAGCCAGCCCAGGGACACCACTGGCACTCCCCAAAGCCAGTCCTGGCCTGGCTCAGTGCAGCAGCTTTGCCAGCACCACACTGAAAGCACTTGGTGGAAACAGCCCCTTCCTCTGTGCTTTCCATCAAATCCCTGCATTTGCAGTCCAAATTCCTGCCCTGTGGGTCCTGCCTGGGGAGAGCAAGCAGAGCCCAGCACAGGGTCCTACAGAAGTGCAGGACAGAGGCTGGATCTGCTCAGTATTTTTACACACTCACATACGAGCTCTCTTGCACACTCAGGGGAAGGGGAGGCAATGGCAGAACCAGAACAGGGAGGGAAAACTGAATTTGGGGTATTTTCAGGTGGTTTATTTTCTGTCGAGGCTAAGCCAGGCTGCAGCAGGTACAGGTCTCACATGGGGGATCTGGGCCTAAGGGTTGTGTCAGCAACTGCTTGAAAACACCAATGTACTCCTGTATTAACTCTCCCTGTCACTCCTTCCCCAGGTTAAAATAAGGTAAAGGTTCTCTCTCCCCTGCACAAACTATGGAAAGAAGGAAAATCAGAGTCACCTCGTGTTTGGGAACATTGCATAAGGTGGAAATGGGGATATTTTCACTATCTGAGCACAAAAAAAAAAAAAGAAAGAAGAAAAAAGAGAAAAGTTTTACAATCTTTAGGGCTCTCCATTTTAAATAATAAAAAAGTATGACAAAATAAAGGAAGGTACTTCAATAAAACTTGCAGCTATTAAGTACAAACTATTTCTGACAAGATTCAGTGAGCAAAGCAGGACAGAAGCCTGCAGAGAAATGAACCCAGACTGAAATGCAACACAGACCATGGTAAACTCAGCAGCACAACATCTACAACTCAAGTAACAAACAGACATGATCCCTGAAAGAAAACAAAACTCCCAGTGGAGCCCCAGCAGAGCCAGAGCCCAACCAGCAAGAAAACAGGCTGGAAACTGCTCCCCAAATTACCTAAAATATCCCAGTGAGGGGTTTCCAACCATCAAGAAATGGAAAAGGGTGGTTCTTAAAGGTTATTTAAGGGGGAAAAATGAACCAAGTTAATTAAGGGTTGTTCTTACTTGGCAGGAATTACTTAATGAAGCTTCAATGTTCTTTAAAATTTAATTACTTCAAGCAGTTTTGAAGCAATTTGAACCTCCCACATTCCCATGTGCAACTCCCAGTTCCTTGGCTCCTTGTCCCCAGTCTGTTCCTGGTTTAATTGGTTATAAAAGCCTCACTTGCCAAAATACCAGCCACAAAAAGAGGGAATGTGAGAGACACTGCAAAAAGCAGCAGGTGAGAGCAGCTGCAGGTGCCTGGCTGGGCAGAGGAAACAAGGCTGGGTTAGTACAAGATCCTCTTCCAATTACCAGAGCCTGGGCAAGGAGATTCCCACAGCTTTCTGGGAGAACTCCCACTGCATTCCCAGGTCCCACTGGAGAGAAGGATGGTCCCCAGAGCTGCCACCAGCCTGGCACAGCAGCCAGGGGAGGGCACGGAGCCACTTCCCTGCCAGCTCCACACGGACAACGCTCTGTGTTCCCTGCAAACACCCACTCACAGGGAAAGCTCAGCACTGCCCAAACACTGCAAAGGTTCAGCACAGTCCCCGAGGACAGTCCTTCCCTCCTGCTTCACCCCACAGTCCTTCCAAACCTTGACTCCTCCTCAGCTCCAAACCCAAGATTTGCTCATTTGAACCAAAGCTCTATAAATATATTATTTAAAAAAAACCCACAAATGCAAACATTTACCAAGAAAGGAAGAAAAGTTACAGTGAAATGAGGCCTTGTTATTGTCTTAAATCAGGCAAGCCAGGGATTTCCTCTTGGAGGCCTGTCTGTGCTCAGTCCTGTCCCACTCTCCCGGTGCCTACGCGTCCTCCAGACTCCCCAGAATTCCCCTGTCAACCAGGTGTGCTTTGAGCGTGTTGAAGATGTGGAGCTGCTGGTCTGGCCTCAGGGTCAAGAACTGCTGGATCAGTTTGCTCGGGTTGGGACCCCTGAAACACAAAATCATCGTTATCAGAGAGGCACGTGGCCAAACCTCAGCGAGCTGGGGGCTTAAATTAATAACCACGTTGTCCAATCCTTCACCAGCCCTACATGGGGAGCTTAACTCCACTTGGGATGGGGAAATCATTTCAAAAGGCATGGGGTGCTGAACTGTAAACCCAAACCAGTGCCCCAAATCCAGTGTGTTTAAAGAGGACTGTGCATCTCACCAGCAGATGATCCCCCTCACAAATCTGAGCAGCCACACAGAGACAGTTCCTGGGCTCCTTGAGACACCTTTGATGTACCTACAGGTTTGCTTCTCTGCTTGGCTACAGAAAGCTTGTTAATGCTATAAAATTAGATTTTCCTGCTTGTTTGACTCTGGAAACCCTGTCCAGCCTTCACAGGGATGCAGAAGGAAGAGTTTCAGTGGGACTGGAATAACAGTCCTTGGGGAATGAGGGCTGTGTTTCCAGCTCTGCCTGACCCCACGAAAAGACCCTTCCCTTCCTCAAGCCTTCCCTCTGTGTCTTGTTATTTTCAGATGTCAATCCAAGGGGGAAACAGCCTCTGATGCCCACCCTGTCCAACCCTGGGTCCTGCAGGGCCCCCAGAGCAGCACAGACCTGATGAAGCTGGCGATGTACACGTTGACAAAGGTGGCCATCAGGTACTGACAGTCAAAGCGGTCCATGATCCCTCCGTGCCCCGGGATGGTGTTGGCAAAGTCCTGAGCAAAGCAGAGGGATTGCACTGAGCAGTTCCAAACACCTGTAACTCGCTTCTGTGCCTCCCCACACGGCCACTCATCCCCTCGCTCCAATTCTTCCCAGAAGGCAAAGTCAGATTAAGGAGACATTTTGTTTAATCTCTCCCTGGTTTTAGAAGTTTCTCCTGTAGGAAGCTGCTGGTGCCCGAGGGGCAGTGAGGCTTAACTGTCACTCAAAGGTCAGGGAAGGCTGATGTTTATCTCCTGTCACCCTGCCTTGCCTTTCAAGGCATCTTAACTGATCACAGCCCGTTTACATGTAAAACCTGCCTGTTGACACCAAGGGAAGCCTCAGATTGCAAAATTTCCTGGCTGGGTCTTTCCTCCCCTCCTTCAATTTCTGCACCACAGGAGGGTTTAGAACATCACAGCTGAAATTTGAAGGTCTCTTCCCATTCAGTCAAAAAAAAACCCCAGATCCTGCTCCACCTCACTTGTGACTGAACAAACACCCCCTCCCTTCCCAGAGCACCATCCTGCTGTTCCCTGGAGCGCCGGGACTGCTCCGAGTGGCAGCAACACTTTGGCCTTCCCTGTCTAAAAGGCAACTGCCCCTCCCCCTCCTCACCTTGATTTTGAAGGCCCTCTTAAACCCACTGGCAAAGAAGCCTCCGAAGGGCCCGATGAGGGAGGCGAAGGTGGAGAGGGCGATGCTGTGGATTTGGAAGGGGTACATCCGGACTGTCTTCTGCAGGAAAGACACGGCAGAGAGGGATTTTCCATGAGAACACCACTGTCCACTGCTTGCCCCTCCTTCTCTGCTCCCCAGGCTGTAGCTCAGCTGGTTTTCAAGTGGGTTAATGCCCCACCAGACCCAGGACAACTCCTTGGGGATGTCAACCACCAGTGACCACCACCACCATCCCTTGTCACGTTCCTTCACACCCCATCAAGACAAAGCCATGCTCTCCTTTCTTAGGGCTCCCATCCCAGGAAATTAGATGTGATAAACAGGGAGAGTCATACCCAGCCCACCACAGACTGCAGCACCAGGGGGATGTTGTACTCCTGGAGCTGGAAGAGCTCGGAGGGCTCACAGTCCACCGTGAAGCTGTTGGTGTCATTGTTGAACTCCACGGGGCAGGTGAAGCAGCGGTACCCAGACATCACATAGGACAGCTCCAAGGGGACACAAAGGGAGGCACAGTAAAGAAAACAGCATTAATATCTTCCTGAGGGAAGCAGCAGAGCTGATCTCATAGAAAAGGCCATGCAAGGAGATGGGGAGAGGAGGGAGCCACACTCCAGCTTCCCTAAGGAGATTACCCTCCTGAGCAGCAGTAATTGGCTAAAGGCAGAGTAAGAGCATCTGCTCAGCAAGGAGCGGTCAGAGCTGAGCCAGGCTGCACCCCCTTGCTGAGGGGACAGCAACAGGCAGTCAGAGATGGTCATAAAACTGGTTAGAACACTCCAAGAGTGCAGAGTTCCCCCCTCCAGCCTGTGAAATGATGCACAGCACCCATGCAAATTCCCTCCGCAATGAACAGGGTTTATCAGGGGCTAAAAACCTCTCCTAGTGTCTGCACACAGCCATGGACCAGGTCAGACCAGGTCAGTAAGGAAAAGGTGAGGCCTCTGACAAGAGCTGGCAGAGGTTAAAGCCTGACTGCATTTTTCAGACAAAACACTGACCCCAGGAAGGGAAAAGATCAATGAAATAAGCACCAACTTACCAGCCATCCAAACAAAACAGTGGAAAAAAATCCTCCAATGAAACCCTCCCAGGTCTTCTTTGGGGAGAGCTGCCCAAGAGAAAGAGGAGGAGGTCATTATTTCCTCACTTGTCAGCTGCTGAGGCCGATACAAGCTGGTGCCACCGTCCCCAAATAAGAGTTTGGTCACAAGCTGCCACCAACATTTCAGTCTGAAACCGCTCATCCATCCACAGTTGGACTCAATGATCTTAGAAGTCCCTTCCAACCTCAATATTCTATTATTTAATTTTATAGCCTCCCAGACTGCAATGCACACCAGGTTCAATTCGGAGGGTCGCTCCAGACCCCCAGCAGGAGCTGAGGGAACCCAGGACCAAGGCCCAGAGAAGCCCAAACCCACGCCTTGCTCCCCAGAGCGTCACAGACCTTGATGAGCGGCGTGCGGCCGAAGAAGAACCCGAACATGTAGGCCATGATGTCATTGCAGATCACGCAGGAGATGGGCACAATGAACCTGCAGGGCACAGGGATCAAACCATTGGCAGTGCCAGGACCAGAAAATCCAAGACTTAACAAGCAGCTGCTGTTACAAGGGGCTTTGCAGGGCCAGCACACCACTGTTTCCTCCGCCAGGGCAATGCCAGGAGCACCCATTTGGAGCTCCGAGGGAAATCTGGGGGTTACTCAAGTGTTCTGCACTAAAGAGGGGGTTGTGCACCCAGAATGGCCTGTTTCAAGCACACTATCTTTAGTCCCACACGACATGCTGCTGGACACTGACCTCCCCACCCCATTTTAGCAGCAAGCAGGGGGCTCCCAGAGTGCCCTGGGCTGGCTGTCACACACAGGGGAACATGCAATATTTAAGTGGCCCAAAAATTAGTTCCTGGCCTTGCTGGTTTTGGCAAGACCACCAAAGGGGCTTCCCCTCTGCACAGCAGCTGGAGTGGGGTGGGAGGTTCCACCTCCTTCCTTGCACAGCCCAGCCCCAAATCCAGCAGTGCTTTCCCATCCACTGTCAGGGGTGGGTATCAAGAGAAAGCATCTAACCAGGCCTGACACCACCTGAAGGGTCCCTGCACCCCACAGATATTGTCAGATGCTCCTTTACAACATCTCTCCAGTGGCACAAAGCAAGTCACTGAGGTGTCACTCAATCTTTTGCTGTTCTGCTCTGGACAGGCTGGTCCCTCACAGGGAGCACCTTCTCCTCAGCCATTTCAGGCTGAAAAAATAAAGCACTCAGAAGCCAGAGCAAACTCACCAGATCATTCCTTCAAACAGGTTGTGAATGATGAGGTGGGACTGGGTGACAACAATCAGCAACGTCACGTGGGTCCATCCGAACTGGAAGAGAAGACAGGGTGGAGCCCAGCCTGCCCAGGGACACTGCCCTGCTCTGGGGGCAGAGCTCAGGGGCTGTGAGCTCCCCCAGAGAGCAGCTCACGCCAAGGGCACTCCTGGCAAGCACCTCTGCCAGGACAAGCACCAACAACCACCCCGTGGAATTTATGGGCACGTTCTCCAGCTCAATCCCAGTTGTGACCTTCACTGGGAGCTTCTGCTGGAGCAAATGCCCTTTAACCCACCCTGTCCCATACACCTCCCTCAGCTTTCTGACTGCAGCAGAAGAGCAGAAGGCTAACAGATATCCAAGCTGCATCCCTGTTCTGTTGAATGTTTTGGAGAGCAAACCCAGCTGTGTCAATGGTCACACGTGAGGAAACACCTCACTGATGTCTGGGAAGAGGGAGGCAAAGTCAGTCTATCCTCAGCACCAGCTTGGTGCAGCCCTCTCAGCTTCCTCACAGCATCCACAAGTGCAGGGGGAAGGGAATACATGTTTGAAGGGGAATTCTGTCAGAGAGCATCCTAAAAACACAGTGTGCTCCCAGTCACCTTCCTTCCAGGCAGCAGGACAATGCACAACCAGCTCAGGAGCAGCTGCTGACACTCAGACCTCCACATGTTTTCAGACAGCCTGCATTATTCCTACTTGTGCCTCCAACTGGGGGCAGCCATTCAGGCCCTGGATTTAACCTTTCCAGGCCATGAATTTAACCCACCAGGCCCTGAATTTAATCTACCAGACCCTGAATCTAACCTTTCCAGCCCCTGAATTTAATCTACCAGCCCCTGAACTCAACCTTACGAGGCTCTGAATTTAATATCATCATCAGGCCCTGAATTTAACCCAACAGGCCCTAATTTTGACCTTACCATGTAGAACTGGAGGCGATAGTGTTTCTTCACCAGGCTCAGGACAAACATACAGAAACCTGAGGAGACACAGAAGAAAAGCCAAAGGTGGGAATGTACCTTCCACAGCCAGAAACAGTTTTGTCCCATGACACTGAACAGCTGCTGAGGATTTCACCTGAATAAAAGAACAATGTTAAGCAGGGAAAGCACTGTTTTGGAAGTCACACCACTGCCTACAGGTATCCATACAGATTATGGAGTTTTTTCCTACTCATGGAAGAGATTTGCCCCCACTGCTCTCCCCCCCGAGCCACGTCCCAGGAGAGCAGAGATGCTTTGCTGTGGACGCTGCACCGCACACAGCACGGAGGGGAAGGGGAGTGCCAGACCTCCCTCCCCAGGTGAAGCAGCAGCAGTGCCTGTACCTGTCAGGTAGAGGGCGAAGGAGATGAAACGGTGGTATTTGCTGAGGATCCGCAGGGGCTCCTCCCTCTGCACCAGCGTGAAGAAATAATCCGTCACCGTCTCGCCGTAGAAGAAATAGTTCACACAGAGCAAGAAGTACCTGGGGAGAACGGGATGCTGGTTAGGAGGGACCCTGAAAAGCTCCTGGAGAAATGCAGGAAGTGACTGATCCCTGAGGACAGTGCCAACAGGATTTCTTCAGGTGACTTTATCTCCTCCAGTTTGGAAATGTCGCCCGCATCTCAAGGAGTGGGTGCACCTTTCAGCTCCACTCTGGGATGGATCACAGCTGGGGTCTGGGTTTGGCCTTGATGCACAAAGACTCTGCCTTTAGGTGGCACAGCTCAACTGGCCTCTGCCTCCCAAAATCCTCCATCCTGTGCCTCCTGTCCTGTGGCTCCCCAAGGCACCCACTCCTGCCCTCTCCCCAGCCCTGATGCAGTGCCAGGACAAGGGCGATGGCTTCCCACTGCCAAAGGGCAGGGTTAGATGGGATATTGGGAAGGAATTCTTGGCTGTGAGGGTGGGGAGGCCCTGGCACAGCTTGCCCACAGCAGCTGTGGCTGCCCCTGGATCCCTGGAAGTGTCCAAAGCCAGGTTGGAGCAACCTGGGCTGGTGGAAGGTGTCCCTGCCCATGGCAGAGGGCGGGACTGGATGGGCTTTGAGGTCCCTCCCAACCCAACCCATTCTGGCATTCTGTGGTTCTGTGCCCCCATGTTCAGCCCTGTTTCACAACCACCTGAAAACTCCCATCCCACCCATGCAATCACATCCATCCCCAGGTGGTGACTCCTGTCACTGCTGTCCCCTGCACAGATCACAGGACTCTCATCTCTGCACTTCATTAACAACAGGACAAACTTCATCAATATGGGCTCTCCGAAGATACTGATCTATCAAGACTCATGGGGGCTTCTTGTTCTAGTGGGAGGTGTCCCTACCCATAGCAGAGGGGTGGAATGAGGTGATCTTTAAGGCCCCTTCCAACCCAAACTGTTCCACGATTCTGTGATTTGCCTTTATGGGAGCTGTTAACACACATCACTGTGAACACACAGCAACCCCAGGGTCTCTGGGGGTGTCCCCTGCCCTGGGATGGGCTGTTCCTGCTGCACACAGGGGGGAGCCCCCCCTCACTCACCAGCTGAGTGTCCTGAACCAGGGCAGGTCATACGAGTGGTACACGTTGTAGCCAATGGTGATGATCTCGTGGAAACACTTGATCTGGACACACATCACCTGCACAGACAGACATCCAGAGCTGTAATCCATGGTGATTAAACAGCTCTTTCCTCAGGGAGACAAAAAACACGCATATGCAGAGCAAGGGATACTTTAACAGTCGATATCAGGCTGGCAGGAGCCTCCTAATCCACCACGGCAATCTCAGCACGCTGTTCTTGCCTCCCCTTCCCTCTGCAGGAGGTTTCCAAAACCTCTTGTCTTGGTCCCAAACTACAGCCAAATGCTGACCAGCAGATTCCTGCCAGGTTTTCTCCACAGAGGGAGAAATCCAGCAAGATGAACAGGGATTTCTAAGACATGAGGCTCTGATTTTCCCACCCCAGCAATGGTCCCAGTAACCTCCCCACCACGGCCGTCAACGTCAGGACACTTCTCTGGAGCACTTACTATTGTCATTAAGACCATGGGCCCCAAGTAGATGATGATGAAGAAGAAGGTGATCATTGCCAGCGTGAGGATGCCCCTCACCCACCAATTCTTCCATCTGGGCCAGAGAGAAGGGAAGATGTCAGAGGTATGTCAAAACAGAGCGAAGCAGCCGAACAGCCCCTCTGATCTCTGCGCGTCGCAGGAAGGAAACTGAGCCCTGCAAACCCCAAGTTTCCTCTCACTGCTGCAGAGAGAGCTTGATCTGCTGACAAAGGCCTGGCTGCAGCAGCTGCAAGACTTCAGTTCAGCCTCACTAACTGCAGAAAGCATTAGAGAGGTGCTGGGCATCTCCAAGGCACTGAAATGGGACGGGAGAGCGTCTGCTCCTGGGCTGCTGCAGGTTTCCCACACCCTGGACAAGCTGCAGGATAAGTTTAAATAAAATAGGGACCACCCCCCCTCTCTGCACTCCTTTCAAGGAGGAGAGATGGGCTGTGAGGTGTTGTACCCCCAGTACTGCCCTGCCCTGAGCCTGTCCCATCCTCACTGCACACCCAGGGGAGACACTTTCTGTGATAAAAACAAGACACAGCCTGGAGAGAACATCCAGTCAGTTGGTAACTCCTGTCCTCCTCAGCATGATTTCTTGTGAATTCCTGCACAGGTCAGTCATATTGCTGGTTAAAAACCTCCACAGCTCAAATCTTTGTGAGATTTGAAATCTTTGTGGCTGTGAAAGCCACACAAAACCCCTGTGGTCTGTCCCACCCAGGCCCCTCCACCTGCCAGGACCCAGCAGGAAGCCAGACCCTCCCACAGCAGCCCTGACCCTGCTCCCTGCTCTCCCTGCTGCTTCCCGTGGCCTTGGAGGCAGGAAAAGAGCTGCAGAGCTGCTCCTTCCACTTCCAGCAGCCCCCAAAGTGCTGCTGGGCCAGGAGAGCAGGGGGAGCATGCAAGGCCCTGGTAGGGGAGGGGGATGATGCAGGGCCTTGGTAGTGGAGGGGGATGATGCTCAGGGAGTGTTACCTTGAGGACAGGTTGGACAGAGCTCTGTTCAGGACCTCTGGGGTGTCATCTGATGTCTGCACCGTGGATGAACCCCCGAACTCGGATCTGCTCTCGCTGTCCGACGCTGTCTCTCCATCCAGCCTGTTCTCGGACTCTGACTCCTGCCAGTGAAAGACAGACAAGGAGCTTTACCAGCCACACTCCCTGGAGGACCTCAGGGCAGCCCACTGGCTGCAACACCAACCACCACCCTGCTTCTGCATCAGAGAAAATATTCTGGGTATTACCCGGGGTGAAACCCACGGGAAATACCGAGTGTTTCAGGTGCCACCCATGATGGGTGGGATGTCCCTCAGTCTCAGCAGCAGCCACAGAAACAGATCTGTTCCCTCTGCACAGCCAAAGATGCCTCTCAGTTGATTAATGAGTATCTCCAAGTGCTTCAGGGACACAGCCTTGTTAGCAGGAATTTTTGCACGGCCTCCCAATCCCCGGCAGATCTCGAAGAATGTAACACTGCCCAAATTAGCAGGAAGAACGGCCTCCAAGCACACGGGGCTCAAGGCTCCCAGACAGACTTCTGAAGTGCTGATTGCATAGAGACACTAAAAATAACACCCAGCCCATCCTCAGGCAGCTGAAGAGGAAGAGCCCAGCTTATCACCCAGCCCCAACATCCCCTCTGGCACAGGAGAAAGCCGGGACTGGCAAGAGACACTTTGTGCCTTCCCTGCCCCTTGGACTCAGCTCTGAGCAAAGTCCTGTGTTTGGGGGGAAACAAATACAGGTGAGGCAGGTGACAGAGGGCTCTGCAACAGTGGTGGGAAAAGGATTCCAGGTGGGTTCTGGCCCTCCAGAAGTCCTGTGCCTCTTCCCAGTGGCAGTTTCCACCCCACTCCAGCTCCTGAACAGAGGACAAGTCCAAACTTAAACGTTTTGCCCCTCATTTCAGCAGCACAGCCTCCTCCTGCTCCTGGCTCCTTGAAGCAAGGAAGGAAAAGGCCACTCCCTGGGGAGCACTCAGGCAAGGCAGAGCTTGCACTTGGCATTGGAAACTCCCGGAAAAGGGAGAATGTTTGCAGGAAAAGCACCGAGGGAGCTGAGCTGACAAACACTGGGAGCTCTGGAAGCAAAGGGACTCCATCCTGCTGGGGTCCCAGCTCTGGAAGCAAAGGGATTCATCTCTTTGGGGTCCCAGGCAGTGCTCCATGCGAGGGGACAGCTCTGGTGTAACCTGTGGTTTGGGGTACTTGTAGTTCAGTGGAGCAGGGAGGCTGGAGCAGCTCCCTTATGCAAAGCAGGAAAAGATAATTACTGCCCAAGCTGGAACTGTCAATGGCTGCAGGCCAGGTTCTTAAATCAGACAAGGACAGCGAGGCACCGTCAGGTGGAGGCAGCTAAAAATACAACAGTGATGTCAGGGATTACTCCCAGGGCCAGCAGAGCTCTGGCCACCACACCAGCAGCACCAGCAGCACCTGGTGCCAGCTCTTGCTCACCTCCCTCCACGCTCCTTCTTTCCAAGCCCATCAGCCGGGAAGGAAGAGTCTGGGTTTGCTCTCAGCCAAACTTGCTGTGAGCCCCCACGTGGGCCTGGAGAGCTGGCAGTGAAATACAACTTGGCTTTTTTTCAGCTGTTTTTTAAGTGACCCGTGAAATCCACTCTGCCCTCAGACCTCAGAGAGATTTAGTGCCATTTAGCTGAGAGCTCAAATCCATAAGGCAGCTGCAAATGGCAGCAGGCACAGACTGGAAATGATAAAACTCCCTGGAGACAACAAATTTGGCATCTCACAGTCAGGTTTTGGGAAGTCACTGCACTGTGCTGAGCTGCAATCCATGCTCCTGTTGCAATCCATGCTCTCTCCAACAAAAGGATTCCTGCAGAATTCCCCAGGGAGCAATCTAAACAGCTCCAGCCTGGCCAAAATCAGGGTCTCCACTGTACAGGCTAAACCCAAAAGGCTCAGGTGTGCAGACTCCTCCTGCAGTCAAGAACCCATCACCTCACACAGGTCACAGGTGAAAGGCCCAGCACTGAAAGGAAGAGGCAGATCCAAGCAGCATTCCCAGGTTTTACTCCCCAAAGGCCAAGTGCAAAGCAGGCAAATCATTCCTGGGTGCAGCCCAGATGATCAGAAGTTCTGCAAAGTGCTCAGAGACCAAAAGGAAGGGAAAGAGCTCCCCTCCTGTGCCCTCCTGCCCTCCCCTCCTGGCCAAGGACATGAGGGATGAAGGCAAAGCCCAAGGGCCTGAGGAATGTGATGGTACAACTGAGCTGATCCCACAGCTGTGGGAACTGGCAATCCTGATCCCTGCCATATCCCAGTCCCTGTCATACCCTGATCTGATCCCTGCCATGTCCTGATCCCTGCTATATCCTGATCCCTTCCATGATTCCCTGCACCAGGTTCAGGACACAGGCATTGCAGGTAAACCCACGTAAACCACATCCCCGGGTCCCTGACCCACCCACTGCAGAGGAGGCCAAACCAACCCTTGTGATGAAGAGCTTTGATCTCCAGGAGCAGGATCAAACCCCACAGGGTCAGTGCAGCTGGTCCCCAGTTCATCCCCAGCACTGCAGCACCAGAGGGTGAGCCCCAAACCCCCAGTACCCAACAAACACTGCCAGGTCATTCCCAGACAGCACAGCACAGGCCACCCAGAGGTCTGTCACAGTAAAGGGACATTGTCAGGGTTCAACGTGAAATGCAGGGCCCATTCCTGCCCTGTCTGCCTTGCTCAGTTTAAGCCTGATGGGGGGAGGAAGAAAACATTTTCCCTGATGGAAGAAATCACCAGGGGCTGGCAGATTATTTCAACATCTTCGCTGAAAACAACTGAGCAGCATCAGGAATCAGCTCTTCTCCCTACTCAGCTCTCTCTGAATCAGAGAATTAAGACTATATAGGACACTGTGCCAGAAATTGACACTATTTTTATACCTTTTATGCAAATTGCCCCCATCAGCCTACAAATCACCACTTTTAAGCAGCTGAAGGGATGCCAAATAACTTCTTTAAGCCTGAGTGTGATATATCCTGGGCTGGGCTACTGAACCCAGCTGTGACACCCTCCTGCCCATTCCCACTGCTCTTTGCAGTCCTCCATCCCTCAGACTGATCCCATCAGCTGGCTCTGCTCCCCCAGGCACTGATGCTCCCTGGGCCAGACTAAAGCTCATTCCAGTCGGTGCTGCTGCCCAGGGTTTGTGACTGCCAGGGCTGCAGACAGTGCCCTGCAATGCCAGGGCTGACAGGGCAGCTGGGTCTAAGCTTTTGTCACAGACACAGCAGCTTTTTCATGCCTCATCTGTGTTCTCCTGTTCCTGCCCGTGAAACAAAAGCCTGGAGAGACTCAGACTTGCACAAAGTTACCCCAGAAATCATGACTTGCCTCCTTGCCCAGCCACTGCACTGCTCTCTCTCCCATTCTCTCTCCTTTACCCCTCCTGGACCGTTTTTCGGCCTTTTTTTGGCTGTTGTGCAGGTTCTGCCCAAAATCAAAGCTCCTGAGCCCCAGGCTGGAACTCACAAACCCCTGATCACACCTGACCCAACAGAGACTCTGAGGTACCACCTAACACAGCACAGCACTGGTGCCTAAAATCTTCCACCCCACTGAGCCAGACACTGCCCAGACACCTCCCAGCGACCCCAGTGCTTCCCACTGCTGCTCCTGCAGGGCACAGAGCTTCTCCAGCTCTAGTCATTCCAGATTCCCTTAGCACAGCTCTCCCTGGCTGATTTTGCCTCTTAGTTCCTGATATTCCCTCTGCTCTTCTCCTCCCAGGCAAGGGGGCAGAGCTCCCAGGACATCAGACATCCATGGGAGAGCTCCCAGGACGTCAGACATCCATGGGAGAGCTCCCAAACATCCATGTGAGAGCTCCCAGGGTGTCAGACATCCATGTCAGACCTCTGACAATGTCAAATATCCATGTCAGACCCCTCAGGATGTCAGACATCCACCCACATGCAGGGTGCAGAGGTGGGAAACACTTAAAACCCCTCAGTAAGAGCAAAGCAAATCTTCTCTCTGGTTACCTCGGGATCTGGCTTTAGGTTTCCATTTATTTTACAGGGCAAGCATTAAATCTATTAAAACACAATCAGCAGCTTTTACTGGCTTTTGTTACCAACATGGAGTTATTAAATTGAAGGGGGGGTGTTGGCAAGCCCAAGGCTCCTCCTTCAGCTGATCATCTTAATATTGAAGGCTTCTTACTGAACCAAGGGCAAGAGGAATGCAGGAATAAAATCAAGACAAAAGCACCCATTTTATATTAATTCATTGATTCCTACACAAGCCATGATGAGAAGAAAGAGTAAAACCCCAACTCCCTGCAAGGGATGTTTCTGCTGGTGAACCAGAGCAGATGGGGGAAAAACCAGATACCTGCCCACTTTTTACATTTATGAACTCAGCAGATCTAAGCCACGTTTGTCAACAAATATTTTCTCACCCTGGAGAAAGATTCAGGGAGAAATGAGTTGTCTGAGCTCTCTTTAAACAACCCAGCTCCTTCAACCGTGTGGTACGAAATCCCTGCTCATATTTCGGTGGTTTTCTCAGGGAGGAAGCTCAGGTTTTTTACCCAAATATCCATGGCATGATCTCAGTTGTCATAGAAACGAGCCAGCTCTCTCTCCTTGCCAAAAAATCTGCCCAACACAGATCTACAGTTCAGCATTCAACGCTGGCAGATTGAATTCGTGCAAGAAATGCCATTATCTGGGCACCTTCCTGGGAGCCAGGAGCTGGTTTGTTTGGACACCCTGCCAGATTCCAACAGAAGAAGCCGTGACAGAAAACGTTAACATAAAATAAATGACGAAGGGAGAAACAGGGTTGCTTTTTCAGGCAATAAAACTGACAGCTGGAACAAAAGGGACCAAGTGCAGCAAGGCCTCTGCTGTTCTCACCTCCCAGCACATCGGCAGGATCAAAGCCAGGATAATTAGTTTAATGAACGCAAACCCAGCGGCCCCAGTTATGAAAATCTCCGTGGTTTTGGGAGGGGGGGGTAATTCCTACCTGCAGGAGAAGTGCTGTTCCTCCCTCCCCTTCTCTACCCACACACCTGCCCACCCCCTCCAGCTGCTGGGCCCCACCAAACCCACCTCTGGGAGAGATCAAGGCGAAAAATCACCCCAGTGCTCCCAAATTACAGGATGTTTTCTCTTTCAGAGACTGACAGCTCAGGGGGGTGAAACAAGAGAGAAGTTTGGAGACCATTAATTCTGGAAGGAAGATCCAAACCACCATCCAGGTTTGATTTGGACTAAGAGCCCAGAAATACACTGGGTTTGTTGCAAGTGCTGGGGAAAGTGCTTGAACTTCTCAGGCTGGGAGGTCACCTGCAGGAACATTAAATTCAGGATTCTCAAGGCCCACTCTGAGCTGGCATCTCATGCTGACTGAGAAACTTGTTGTCTCAAACAACCCAACAAAGCTCAGGTTTCGTTCATGTTGATAAAGGACTCCTGTCCCCATCCCAAAAATAGCCATATTCCAGTTGAAAGCATGCACTGGAAACTGGGACATGCCTAAAATAACATCACAAAAAGCAGCAATGTTTGTACAGTGGCTGAAAGAGCAAAGAAAACTCATCTCGTGCTCCCGAAGCTCCTGCTCTGTCGGGACAGGGAATCCATCCCCCAGCAGTGGGATGTGCTCAGAGCCTGCACAACAACAGCCTGATCCCCATGGCAGCAGAGCTGATCCCTGGGCACTCACACAGCCCTGGGACTCACCAGCTCATCCCCAGCACCTTTCCAGGGAATCCAGGAGGGAAGTGCAGCAGGGACCAGAAATAGCTGGGCGGTTCTGGCATGCCCCCAGAACCTCCTCCTGCTAAGAAAGGAACCCACCTCCCCCTCTGCAACAAGGATGGAGATGTTCTGGGGAGAGGCTCCTGGGTTCTCCTGGATTTAACTGGCACTTTGTCACCCCTGCAGAGACAGAGACTCCAGGAACAGGAAAGCAAAGCTCCAAGAGCCCCTGGGAGCTGGTGCTGGGAGAGGCTGGAGCTGTGTCTGCTGGAGCCTGCACAGACATTTCAATCTGCTGGTGTTTGGAAGAGCTGGGACAAACAAGAGGGAGAACAAACAGCTCTGGAACAACTTCACTCTGAAGGTTAGTGCAGGAAAGGGCTATTTTTGGCCTCTGAAATGCGAGTTCTGCATCACACCAAGGCCAGTGGCTTCTGACCCTCAGTTCCTCTGATGTTAACACATATTTTTCCAAAACATAATCAGAAAAAAAAAAAATCTCCCCAGGCCATTTAATTTGCTGGCTGTGAGGTGGTGCCACAATCCTGTTCTGCCAGTCAATCCCCTTGGCTTTATTCGGACTAATCAAGGAAAGGAACCACGCAGGACTTGGATGAGCATTTTAGATAATCCTGATGAACCCAAAGCAGGGCTTTGCTGAAGCCACAGGTGTCCAAGGCCAGGTTGGACAGAGCTTGGAGCAACCTGGGCTAGTGGAACCCATGGCAGGGGGTGGCACTGGATGGGCTTTAAGGTCCCTCCCAACCCAAACCAGTCTGGGGTTTTGTGATTCCAAAGGTTTTACCTGCAAGGACTTTCACCTCTGGTGTTAATCTCTGCTCACCAAAGGCAGAGGCAGGAGGAGAAAATGGTTTTCCTGCCACTTAAACTGTGGTTTGTGCTTGATAGACAGGAACACTGGCCCTTAGGATTTTTTCCTGCTTGGAAGACACACACAAACATCCCAACTTCCCTCTTCTCAGCACCAAAGATCCCTCCACCCACGGGAATCACCCCCAGGTATCACTGAGAGCACAGGATTTCAGGAGTAGAGACATCACTTATGTACAAAGCAACTCATCTGAGCCCTGACCTCAACCTGCAACGGGGGTCAAAGCCAGAGGAGTATCCACAGGGACTTATGGATGTGTCTCCACAGCCCCAGGGGAGGCACCCAACCCTTAAAAGGACAAAATCTTCCTGGGATCACCACAAATGAGAAGGACACAGGAGCAGAGGACAAGCCAAAGCCCTTCCAAAGGAAACAGCAGCAAAGGTGTCCAATTTGAGGCCCTTTCCCACCAGGAACAGGCGAGCCCAGTCCCTGCAGGCCACAGCTAACGATGCCCAGGAGCTGCCAGGCACACACAGAGCTCAGCACCCAGCAGCAGGGAAGGCTGGAGTGTTTTCTCCCAGCACAGCTGGCATTGTGAACATCTCTCCAGAAGCCAAGCAAACTGGTGCTTGGAACTGAGCCTAAAATGATATTAAGAGCTATTAAAAATGAAGCTGTTGGAGTGGGCCTGGAAGCAGACTTGTCCTTCAGCCTCTCTTAATCCTGATGAGATCAAGAGAAGCATCACTGCAGTGGTTTATTGGGTTTGGTCCTACAAGAACCTCATCTTGTTATCACAAACTCCCAAGGAGTAGGAGCTCTGAGCTCTCCTGGAACATGGGAAGTGACAGGATTTGAAATGGCCTAAACCTTCAGAGCACCTGCACTGTTATTCCTCTGTGTCCTGAGCCCTCTCCTGAGCTGAACTCCAAAACTGGAGCTGCTGCTGCTGCTCCAGCCCAGCCCAGGCAGCTGTTCCCTGCCACCCTTCACCCTCCCGAGCAGACCTGAGGGACTGCACGGCATCCACTTGCCTCAGCAGCTTCAAAGCCCTTCAGATCACCAGGGAACTCTTGCAAAATGCCTGGAAACACGAGAAATAAAATGCCTGGAAGCACAAGAAATCACGAGGCTTGGAGGCCAGAGCCTTTCCCTCTTCTGCACCACACGAGCCAGATGCAGGCAGATAAAAGTCACACTGTCAGTCCACTGCAAGGCTGGAAAGAACCAGAGTTTCCATCACCCAGCACTCCTCAGGCACAGAATCATTCCAGTTCCAGCCAGGCACTGACTGCAGGGGACAAAGGGCTTGGTAAACAAAGCCAAAGGGATTGGGGGGGTGACCTGCAGCCCAGACAAAGCAATTCCCCTTCCATGGGCAGAGGCCCTGGGATGTCTGAGAACCCCCCCTTGTTTCAACTCCCAGTGCAACATCCCAGCAAAAGGATGGAAAGGGAAAAACCCCTCAGTCCTCACTGTGGAGTCACACAAAGCACTGGCAGCTACTGAGAAAGGATCATAAAATCCCCCTGAAGCAGCAGGAGCCTTCAGGAGCTCTGCAGGCACCAAGAAACAATTTTCTTTTGCACTTCTGTTCTCCTTGGGAGCTGGAAGAGAAAATGTGGTTCCCTGGGATGCACTGAATGCAGGAGAGAAGCACTGACCTCTGGGTTTGGAAAAGTAATACAAAGACCAAGGGAGAAGGACCTGCAAGGCAACAACAAATTACAGCTTGTCTGATGGTGAGGCCCTGCCACAGATTGCCCAAAGAAGCTGTGGCATCCCTGGAAGTGTCCAAGGCCAGGCTGGACAGGGCTTGGAGCAACCTGGGCTGGTAGAAGGTGTCCCTGCTCATGGCAGGGGGTGGAATGAGATGGGCTTTAAGGTCCCCTCCAACCCAAGCCATTCCAGGATTCCACGATCTCCTCTCAGGGATCACCACACCAACACCAACAGGTAACAGCATCCCAGTGCTCTGGGCTTAGGAAATGGGTACAAACAACACCAGGGCAGTTTTGCCTGTTCTCTCACTGGGGAGACGAGGGGGAGTTCACTGAGCAGAACAAACAGATGTTGCCTTGTTCCCTCGGAGACCAAGATCGTGTTGCACAACGGTTTGAACAACTGATTTTCAAACGCTCTGGCATGAGGAGCTCGACTGGGGCAGCTCAGGGGCAGCTGTGCCAGCAGGGAGGGACACCAGGGCCGGGACCCTGGGCAAGGGGGAGAGGAGCAGAAAGGGAAACCAACCTCCCTATTCCCACTCTCAAAGCAGGGGAGTCAGAACAAGCACAAAAACACGACCACCTAAAAACCTGCCCCAGTGTTTACATCTCGTTTCTTTAAACATGCTGAGAGCTCTTTCCAGAAGCCACGAGGGTTTCTGGAGAATAAAATAGCTGCTGCCAAGTGATTTTCCTTGGCAGGGCTCAGTGCATGACAAAGCAGGAATGGGAATGTCCCCTCTCCCAGCAGCACCTGCAGCAGAGCCCTGGGCAGGCCGAGAGCACCAGGACCACGAGCAGTTCAGCTGCCCTGGCCCTTCCCTGCTGATATTCCCAGGCTTTTCCAGGCATTTCAAAACCCGAGGGCTGAATCTCAGGGGAGGAAAGCAAATCCTGCCCCTGGAAAGCACAGCACCAGGGGGATTCACAGCAGCAGGATTAGTTACCAGGTAACACCTCCCAGCAGCTGGACGGAACAACTGGGGGAAGTTCCCTGCCCCCAGCACTGCTCTCTCCTCGGGAACATCACACCCAGCACCTCGCAGGAGCTGTTCCTCACTGCTCGGAAACATCTCTTCCTATCTCTTTTTTCCCTCCTGCAATTCATTCGAGCTGTTTTAGGAGGAGCAGCACGACAGGAACATTCCCTCTCTCTAGGAAGGACACTCAAGTCCTTGACTCCAGGGAAACATTTGAGGGTTCCTTCAGAAGGCTCCTTGCACATGTCAATACTTGCCTGGGGCTCACAGGATTGCACTGGGGACAGTGCAGTGACCCCTGACCTTCTTTTAGGAGCTAAAGCGAATCCCAGCTTGGCCCAGGGGGTTTGGTTGGTGCTCCAGTTAAAGCAGCACCACCCACCCCACCCTCCCCCAGCCTGCTGAGGGAGCTCTTCCAACTCCCACTAAAGTTCTGGAACAGGAAAACTCCCTGAAGATTTTTTTCTGCTGCAAAAGACAATTCCAGCTGGGACAAAGGCACTCCTCTCGAGGAGGACGGTGTCACCCCCTGCACAACCCCAGCTCTGGTGCTCCCCTCCCTCAGGCCAGGAAATCTGGGATCAGAGAGCTCCAGGCAACTGTGGAAAAGGCAGAACCTCCAGATCCTACATCAAGGCAACCCGTTCTCCCTTCACCCCCTGAGCACATCAGCACAGCAAACCTGCCTCCATCCTGCCTGCACAGCTCCTGCAGGTGTCTCTCTGGTACACAAACAGCATTAAAACTGCATTAAAATCACATTTAAATCGCAGGAGAGATTAGTCTGATGGTTTCCTGCTGCTCTGAACTGCATCTTTAGTGAGAGAAAACACCCCTGTGATGGTGCTGAGGGCTCAGGGCCTCTCCCAAACAAGAGCATTAAGCACCAAGGCAGCAAAAATCACTTTTCCCTCGAGTTTTTGCTCTCTCTGACCCTGCAAACGTTATTTACGAAGTTTTCTTGGGCTGTTTATTCCTCTTGGTCCTTTCCTCTTCGGGGAGGAGGAGCAGGAGCAGAGATGACAAGGGTGACAACAGAGAGGGACCCTGAGCATCCAGCCAGGCTCGGGGCACAGGAAAGCCAGAGCCAGGCTGGCTTTCCATGGCTCTTCTGGCAGGGAAAAACAAACCTTTCCCTTCCCAGAGACACGACTTTGCTCCTCACTGAACTCCCCCAGAGCCCACCCAGGGAGGGCATTCCCTGGGGGTGATTTAGGAGGGACCAAAGTCTTTCCTAAGGCAAAGTCTGGGACCCCAAACTCTCTCCCAGAGGATGATTGAGAAGGTACTAAAGTCTTCCCAAAAGCAACCTGTGACACCCCCCTCTCACCCCCCATTCCTTGGGGATGATTTAAAAGGTACCAAAATCTTCCCTAAGGGAAGGCCTGGAGCCCCAGACTCATTCCCTGGATGATTTAGGAGGTACCAAAGTCTCCCCAAAGGAAACCTGGAAGGTCTGGAACCCCACCCCTCGTTCCCTGGGGATGACTTGGGGAGGAACCGAAGTCTTCCAAAAAGGGAACCTGCAGGCTTTGTAACCGCCCCCCCCTCATTCCCTGGGGATGATCTGGGACGTGGCAAAGACATTGCTAAAGGAAGGTCTGGAACCCCAACCCTCATTCCCTGGGGATGATTTAAGACCTTCCAAAGTCTTTTCTTAAGGGAAGGTTTGGGACCCCCCCCCTTCCTTCCTTGGGGATGATTCGGGAGGCACCAAAGCCCCCCTTGAGGGCCCGTTTTAACCCCCCTCATGCCCCGGGGGTGATTTCGGAGGCACCAAAAGCCCCCCCGAGGGCAGGTTTGTCCCCGGGATGCCCCACAAACACAGTTCCCATCCCCATCCCCGCGCTCCCGCACGGCGGACCCGAGGCCGGCTGTCGAACCCCACCCCCCAACCCCGGGGGCGGGATCTGCTCCTTCGGGGGGTGACAAATAAACCCATCGAGGGGCAAATAAACGGTCCCACACACACACCCCCCCCGCGGGGGTCGCGCAGTGGCCGCGCCAGGAGGCGGCGGGACGCACCGCTCCTCCCGTACCCCCCCGTTTCTCCCCACCCTCCCCCGTCCCCCCGAGCCCGCAGGGCCGCCCCGCACCTTGTCCTGGGGGTCCCTGGCCCCGCCGGGGCCGCGCCCGGGCCGCTGCCGCACCTCGGCCATGCCGGACCCGCGCCCGCCGCCCGCCGCCGACAGGGGGCGCCACCGCGCCGCGCGCCGGCCAATGGGCGGTGCGGAATGGGCAGAGGGGGCGGGGCTTGCGCGACGCTGGCCACGCCCAAGTGTGGCGGGCTCATGGCGGGCGCCATGTTGGGGAGGGAGCGGCGCCGCCGGGGACCAATGGGCGGCGCGGGATGAGCGAGGGGGCGGGGCTTGGGGCAGACCCGGATGTTGGGGGCGCCATGATGGAGGCGAGAGTGCGTCACTGAGGGAGGGAGCGAGGGGGGAGCCCCGCGCGCGGGACGGTGTTTGTCTTAACGGCACTAACGGGCCGGGCTGGCGGGCGGTTTGCGCTCCGGCCCGCAGCTCCCGTCAGGAAGCGGTGTCTGAGGAGGGGCGCGCCCGCCTCGCTGCCTCTGCGGACAGGCCCTGGGGGGGTCAGCGCTCCCCTCAGCCGAGGCCCTGCAGCGATCGGGAACCCCCTCGGGGGGACCCTGCAGGGATCGGCCCCGCTCAGCGGCCGGGCCCCGCCGCCATGGCTGCGCAGCGAGGCGGGGGCCGCTGTTCTGTGTAACGCGCGCGGTGATTGGCTCCCGCCGGGTGGCGGGGCGGGCTAGGGGGCGGAGCGGCGCTGTGATTGGTCGGCAGGGGGGCGGTCCTCTATGAAAGCACGGATGGGATTGGGCAGAGGAAGCGGAGCGCCGCTGCTGATTGGCTGTCTCTCGGCGGTGGGCGGAGCGACAGAGGCTATAAAGGGGGCTGTTGGCGGCAGGCCCGTTCACTCCTCCGTCGTTTCCCGTCTGTTTTTTCTTGCTGTCGCTCCCGCTCTTTTGCTGTCGCTCCCTGTCGCCAGGATGTTCGAGGCGCGGCTGGTGCAGGGCTCAGTGCTCAAGCGGGTGCTGGAGGCCCTCAAGGACCTCATCACCGAGGCCTGCTGGGACCTGGGCTCGGGCGGCATCAGCCTGCAGAGCATGGACTCCTCGCACGTCTCCCTGGTGCAGCTCACGCTGCGCTCCGAGGGCTTCGACACGTACCGCTGCGACCGCAACATCGCCATGGGCGTCAACCTGTCCAGGTCGGGGGGCCGGCGGGGCCTCAGCGGGACGCGCTGGGACGGGGCGGCCGAGCGGGGCCTGAGGCGCTGAGGGCAGCGGGGAAGCGGGTGTTTTAGGGGGGGTGTGTGGGACAATGCGGAACGAGGGGGCCGTTCTGGGGGTGCGGGGGGCGCCCGGAGCCCCCTCAGCCCTTCCCGCCCCCCTAAAATTCCCCTCACGGATCTCGCGCCTTTTTTTTCGCGGCGCGCGCCGTGACGTCACTGCCGGCGGCGAGTGGCGGGAAAAGCCGGCGCGGGGCGGGCGGAGCCGCGGCCGTGGAGCTTTGGGAGACGGATGGCGGCTCTGGAGTCACTGAGGTTGGAAAGGACCTCTGAGGTCATCGAGTCCGTCCTAAAAGCTCAAGGCTGTGCGCTCTTGTCTTACTGCTGGTTCCTGGGAGCAGAGCCCGACCCCCCCCGGCTCCCCCTCCTGTCAGGGGGTTGCAGAGAGTGAGAAGGTC
>JAWWES010000059.1:777002-813150 GCA_035583135.1 Lophotriccus pileatus
CCCCAGTCCCTCTCCAGCTCTCCTGGAGCCCCTTTAGGCCCTGCAAGGGGCTCTCAGCTCTCCCTGGAGCCTTCTCTGCTCCAGGTGAACCCCCCCAGCTCTCCCACCCTGGCTCCAGAGCAGAGGGGCTCCAGCCCTTGGAGCAGCTCCAGGGCCGCCTCTGGATTCTCTCCATCAGCTCCAAATTCTTCTGACTGTGGGGATTCCAGGGCTGGAGCAGCTCTGCAGGGGGGTCTCACCTGAGAGGGGCAGAATCACCTCCCGTGACCTGCTGCCTGTGATCCACAGGCAGGGGTTCTGTGAAACAGGTTTTCTGTAACAACCATCACCAGTGGGTGTGTCCCTGTGGCTGCCCCGGGGACTCCCCCGAGGGCACTGGTGGCACTGGGACCCACAGGTCACACTGGGACCCCTCCTGGCTCTGGCTCTGCTGTTCTGAGGTGAAGTTGTGCCCGGGCAGGTCCATGGTGGGTCAGTGGGAGCCTCTCCCACACCTCCCCTGCTGCTGTCCCCTCCCTGGGCACCAGCAGCCCCTGCCCTCATCCAGAGTGTCTGTGACCCTCTTGCTGTGGGTGATGGTTAAAGGTCACCCTGAAGGTGTTTGATCCTGAAAAGCAGTTCCAAAGCAGTTCCAGGCAGCTGCTGCTTTTCTTCACTGTTGGATCCACAAACCCTTTGGTCTCTGCTGAGCCCGAGTGACCCACGAAGAGCTGTGGGGCTGGTCAGGGGCTGGGGGGGCTCAGGCTCTGAGGGGGGGCTGCAATCCCTGACAGGAGATTTTCGGGCTCTGCTCCCAGGGGACAAGGGACAGGAGGAGAGGGAACAACCTCCAGCTGTGCCAGGGGAGGGGCAGGATGGACTTCAGGAGGAATTTCTTCTTGGAAAGGGTTGTAAAGCTTTGGAAGGGGCTGCCCAGGGAGGTGGTGGAGCCCCCAGCCCTGGAAATGTCCAAAAAACCTGTGGATGAGGGCATGGGTTGGTGGTGAACACGGCGGTGGTGCTGGCTGATGGTTGGACTTGCTGATTTTAAAGGTCTTTTCCAACCCCAACGATCCCATGATTTTAAGTATATTTTTTCCGGGGGCCGTGCCCTTCTCACTGCTCAGCAGCTCGGGAGTAGCTTGAGCCCAAGCGGCCTGAAAGCCCGTCCCTTGGAAGCGGCGAGTCCGGGAGCAGGAGGAGGCACAAGGTGGCAGTGCCGGCGAGGGAACGGAGCCCGCGGGGCCGGAGCGGCGGCGCTGCCGTGGGATGGACACCGGGCCCTGCTCGGAGCTGGGCACGGCATTTCCCGGGCCCTGGACCTTGACCCTGTTGGGAGCAGCACTGCTTTGCTCCTGGGGATGGTCTGGAGCTGCCCAAGGCTGGGTTGGACGGGGCTTGGAGCGACCTGGGCTCGTGGAAGGTGTCCCTGCCCATGGCAGGGGGTGGAACGAGACGATCTTTCTGATCCCTTCCAAGCCAAACCAGTCTGGGATTCTGTGGCTTAGACCCCGATTTGCTGCTGTGCTGCAGGTGCCTCCCATGCTGAGCTGTCTCTTGTCTCCATTTATCCCCAACTTCCTTGGCTGGTTAATTCAGCACCTTCAGAAAAAGCCTGGAAAGGAAGATCTTCCACACTGAGGTTTTCCAGCAGTCACAGAATTCTTGCCCAGGGCAGTTGGTAGAAGCCTTAAAGAACCAGGGGGCTTTTTGTCCCTCCAAACGTGGTGCTGGGGTGGGATCAGCCCTGTGGTGCCCACGGCAAACTGGCTTTGGAAGGGTTTTGTGGGAACTTTGGCTTCGGCGGGGAATCCAAGGTTTGTGATGTGGGAACAGGGAAGGATTCCGCGGTGTAAAACCAGTGACTGAAGCAAATTCTTTTCGGTGCAACTTCCAGCTGTAGCAGAGCTCACCAAACTTTTCCTTTGTGCTGTTCTACACATAAACACATTGTCAAAATCAGCCAAATTGTGTAATTGCTTATTTTTACAGCTGAAATGACCAAGTTGAGCAGCCTGTTGTTGCAAGGAACATCCTTTAACGTTGGTCTTCACACATTTGTGTCCTGTCTGATCTCTGCATAAATCCTGAAAGCAGCTGGACCTTTGCTTTGCCAGGCCCAGATAATGAAAATTTTAAAGGATGTTCCCTTTAAAACAAACAAAAAACCCCAGCCAAATGAAAAAAAAAAGCCTGAGGAGGGTCAATAAATGCCGGGTTTTCCTCCCCATTTGCGAGGAAGTTTTAGTAGTTTATATATTTAGACTTTTTACCAAGGAGGTAATAAATAAAAAGGGGGGAGGGATAATTCTCTGGAATTTACGGACATGGAGCTTCTCAGGCTCCAAATCCAGCCCGTATTTTATTAGTTCACAAGAAGCAGTTCCCTTGGGAAGCTCCTCGGGGGAGACACATCCCCTTTGGAGACTGTCCCCGGTGCTGTGTGTCCGTGTGTGTGTCTCCCCGGAATGTCCCGGGCATCCTTTGGGAAAGCGGCTTTATCGCACGAAGCCGCCGCTCCATAAACCCCCAATCCCAGACGGATCCCGCGGGACACGGCGCGGACCCCCCTTTGTCCCAGGACTCGGGAATTCCAGCGGGTTTTCCCCCGGACCGCCAGGCCGGGAATCGCCGGGCGGGGCCGCCGTGACCTGGAAGGAAATCGCCGTCAGCGGGATAAACTTCCCGGGCAGGGCGGGCAGGGCCGGCACCAGGTACGGGGCTGGGAGGGGGGTTTGGGGGGCTTGGGGGGTTTGGGGGGCTTGGGGGGTTTGGGAGCGGTGCGAGGGCGGGAGAGCCGGGAACCGGCACAGGGATGTGCCGGGATGTGCCGGGGACGCTCCGGGATGTGCCGGGAGCGCTCCGGGATGTGCCGGGGACGCTCCGGGATGTCCCCGGGACGTTTCGGGGTGTCCCCGGTGAGCTGTGAGCTCCCAAAAAGGGTCGGAGTGACACCCCCCCCACACCCGTGTCCCATATGGAATATTGCTCCGCTTCGGGGGATAATCGGGGAATCCCGGGCTCGCCTTTCCCGGATCCTGCCCCGGTTTAAAGCCCAGCTGAGATCTGGGGTTGCAGCCTGGATTATTTTGCCCAAGTTGTTTAGGCCCTGCTTGTTGATTTGTATGAAGTGAATATTCCTGTGTCTGCTCCTGGAGCGATTTAATGCCCTCTAGGCTCGGTATGAGGCTTAATGGGGTTAAACCTGGCCCTTAAACTCTCCAGGAGAGTATTTTTTAGGCATTCGTCAGGAACAGCTGCTTTCTTGTTCATAGGTGATGTATGGGAAAGGCAGACAACTTGTGCAGGTGTAAATTAGAAATAATTCCTAAGAAGTGACTTAAACCCCTGATAAATAATGGTGTGGTGGGTGAGGAAAGAGGGGGAAACGGGTCAGAGCTGGGAAATGTGGCTGTCATTTCAGAGATGCTGATTTATTTTGGCTTCTTCCCCCCCTGCACATCCACCCCCAGGGATGTGGGGGTGTTTAGGGGACCCTGGGGGTGTTTGGGACCTGAAAAGCAGGGATGTGTGGGGAGCTGGGAATACCACCCTGAGGGTGGGAGGTATTTCCTAAAGACCTTCTTTCTGTGTTTGGGTTTTGCTGCCAAAACAAGCCCCAAAGTTCAAACTGAAGGTTCAGCTGTGGGGGTTTAAGATCAGAGAGGGTTGGGTTTGTTTGGGGTTTTTTTTTAATAAAAGTCAAATTTACAGCAGGAGGAACAAACCTGAGTGGGGAATGTGCCAGTGATTAACAACGGGGGGCACAAAGGGTTTTGTGGAGGTGCATCACCTTTAATGCTAAATCCTGTTATGGAAAGAGTGTCTTTGTCCTGGTGGCACAGTTGAAATGTGCACTTTTGTTCTCTTTTATTCCACACTTTCTCAGCAAATAAAAGCACCACTGAGGCTGGAAAGGGTGGGAAGCCCTTTCCTGCCCCTCTCCTGGGAACTGTAGCCCTGGGCTGTGTTTGAGGGGACACCCAGGTCCTGCTGGGCCCTGTTCCTGACCTGCTTCCCCCGACTCCACCACCCATTTTTCCCCCCCCACGTTTTTGCTCTCCCCCGTGTTTCCCAGGATCTGGGTGATGCCCAGCCCTCCATGGAATGATGCCGTCCCGCACCAATCTCTCTGCTGGCATTCCCAGTAGCAAGGTCAAATATTCCAAGCTCTCCAGCACTGATGATGGATACATTGACCTGCAGGTAAGAAAGGAACTGAAGCAGGACAGGCGGCTGTAGCTCTGCTCTGGTAGAGCAGCTGCAGCTCAGACAGGGACAAAGCCCAGTGGGAAGCACCACCTCGGCCCTTCCCCTCTGGAAAACCCACAGAGCTTCCCTGGGAACGAGGCTGGTTGTTTAACAGATGCATTTCCACGGGGGCAGGTGAGACCTGGAGCAGAGGGGGAGTGATGGGTGGGAGGGCTGGCTCGGCAGGGTCTCCACAGGCAGGATTCCTCATGGAAGAGCTGCCTCAGCTGTCTGTCCCGTGTCACCTTTGGGACTCCCAGCTCTGCCCTGCTGGGAGGGGAGCTCTGCTGAGTTAACCTGGCCAATATTTGGGGTTTTGCCATCCAGTTCAAGAAGAGCCCACCAAAGATCCCCTACAAGGCCATCGCCCTGGCTGTTGTGCTCTTCATGATCGGGACCTTCCTCATCATCATCGGAGCCCTGCTGCTGGCAGGGTACATCAGCAAAGGAGTGAGTGCTTTAATCACTTTAATTGCACTTTAATTGCATTTGTTACCTGTTTTGCATTGCCTGCCCAGCCCTCAAAGCTGCCCTGAGCCCTCGTCAACCACCAAGTGACAGGACCAGAGGAAACAGCCTCAAGTTGTACCAGGGGAGGTTTAGATTTGATACGAGGGAAAGGTTTAGATTTGATATAAGGAAAAGGTTTAGATTTGATATTAGGAAAAGGTTTCTCCCTGGAAATGGTTATTCACTCCTGGAACAGGCTGTGCAGGGCAGTGGTGGAGTCACCATCCCTTGGAAGTGTCCAAAAACACGTGGATGTGGCACTTGAGGAGATGGTTTAATGGTGAACGTGGTGGTGGGTTATGGTTGGATGACCTCAAAGGTCTTTTCCAGCCTTCACCATTCCATGATTCTGTGATCATGTTCAGTGTAGAAATCCAGAGCCAAAGAGCTGGACAGTCATTCCCACCACAGTGCTGTTTCCCTGGCACAGATCCCTGGGATCCCTGCAGTCTGGAGCAGGGTCAGGGCTGGGCTGGAGACCTGCCAGGCAGGGCTGAGTTTTCCTGCCCTCCTGGGGTCCAGTTTCATGTCCCTGCAGAGTCCAGCTCGTTATCCTGGGAAAACCTCAGCTTTGGGTCATCAGCTCCAGTGCAGATCTTCTGGGGACTCGGGCAGGAGACGCCGGAGCCTATCCAGGGCACAGCAGCCGTTTTCCCATCTCTCTGGATCCAGGGGAAGGGGATCTGCTCTTTGGAGCTGCCTGGGTGCTTCTGCCCTGTCCCTTGGCCGCAGGGGATCGCTGTCATTGGCAGCTCTGCTTATCAGAGTGGAAGCAGCAGGGCTGGGGCTCTATCGGGGGCTCTCCAGGCACAGGGAGCTGAGCTCGTGCTCAGCCACAGCTCCAGCCCTGGCTGCACATCCAGGGGGATCAGGAGAAGGTCCCTCGAGGGGTTCCTGCAGCAAGGAGGAGATGCCAGGAGAGGATTAAAGGCTTGGCCTAATGACAACTGAGATATTTCTGATTTAGGATGGATTTTTGTTTCTCAGCCAGCCAGGGCTTGGAGATGAACCACGGAATCCTGGATGGTTTGGGTTGGAAGGGACCTTAGAGATCATCCTGTTCCAACCCCTCCCACGGGCAGGGACACCTTCCTCTAGCCCAGGATGTAAGAGGAAGGACAGCCCCTCATGTAGATCTCTTTTCCCTGCCCCTGCAGGACACGGACCGGGCCATCCCCGTGCTCATCATCGGCATCCTGGTGTTCCTGCCCGGCTTTTACCACCTGCGCATCGCCTACTACGCCTCCAAGGGCTACCGGGGCTACTCCTACGACGACATCCCCGACTTTGACGACTGAACAGCGGCCCCAGCCCGCCCTCCTGGGTTGCTCAGAGCTGGTTTCTGTCCCCCCTGGGCCTCGGGGGCCCGGCAGGTCCTCCCAGCTCACGTGTGGCCCTCGCGCCGTTCCTGGCGTTGAGGGGTTGCGGGTTCGGGGGGTTTTGGGGGGGGGCTGGAACACGGAATTGACCAAAAGGAATTGCAAAGAACTTGGGATTTATGGTATTTTTCCTCTTGCCTGTTGCTGGGAAGACCTTCCCGGGCGAGGCAATTCTTGCAGTTTTCCAGAAGTAGCTGAGCCTCTTTCGGCAGCAGAGCCTTGTTTTTTTCTGACTGTTTTAGAGAGTTTAGTTCAGTTTTCCATGAGATGGTGCTCGTTGTTGGCTTTACCTTTGCAGGCAAACACCACAGTTCCATTCTCCCTTTGCTCCCTGTCCATCAGAAATGCTTCCAGAGTTCTTGTCCTGAGCTTTCCTTGGAGTAACTCGAGTCTGAGATGCTTGACAGGAGGGGGAAAATAGCATTGTAGGAAATAATTTACACACTGCACTTGCTGCACAGCTCCTTGTCAGGCTGACCAAGCTTCTTTCCCCACAAACACATTCCCAGGAGAGCTTTTCCCAGGCCACTGTTGCTTTGGGCAAAATCCGCTTATCCCTCACCAGGATTTTGATTATTACTTTAAACAACTGAATAGAGACCAGGAGGAGGGTTGGAATCCAGAGTAGGACTCAAGTGTCTAAATACCCAAAATCTTGGGTTTGACTGATGTGGGTATCGGAGACATCACTGGAGACGCTTCTGTTCCAGCTGTCTGTTGGTTTGGAGTCCTTGGGGAGCAAACATTCCGTGCAGGGCTGCCCAGAGCAGTGCAAAGGAATTCCCTGTGTAGTTTGTACTGAACAAATCCCCTCTGGATTGCTTTGCCAGCGTCAGTGATGTGTCCTTGAGGGCAGGCAGAGGGACAGCTCCATTCCTCTCAGCTGGGAATGTCTCGGTGTCCTGGAGAACGTGTGGATGCATTTAACACGAATAAAGTTCTATATTCTGTGTAACCTTCTGTTTGTTTTCATTCCCAGGTCTCAGAGGGCACTAAAAACTGTTCTGGGCAACCAGAATCCAGCCTGCCTTGCGTGGGCAGCAAGAGGTGCTGCCTCAGAAGGTCAGGCTTTGATTTTTGAGCCCCTCAGTCCTGGTTTGATGGGCAAAGCCCCCAGAGCTGGGTCAGGGTCCAAGTGCTGGGCTCCTTTTTCTGGGCAGTGTCTGTTGGAATGTGGTGGGTGCTCCACAATTCCCAGGTGGGCTGAACATTTTGGAAGGGAGGGGGCAGCTGTGGCTGCTGGTGCAGAGCAGGTCCATGGAGAAGTTGCTGAGATCAGTGCTGGATAAACGCCTTGCTCTCAACCTACTCCTAAAATCGCCTTTTTTCCTCCTTCAGTGTTCTGGATTAAACCCAAACCCCGAGCCAAGTTCTTTTTTTAACCTCCATCTCTGCCTTAATTCCGGTGCTGCACTCGGAGAAATAACTGCTGAAGCTCAGGATCTCCCTTTGCAGCCCCACAGTCCCTCTGTGCTGTGTCACTCCAGCCCCCACAATCCCAGCTCTGCCCGGCTTCCCAGAGGGGACACGCTCCTGGCAGCAGCTGGAATGTGTCACTTGGAGCTGGCTCTGGCCAGGAGAGCAACTGCTGACGTCAAACCATGAATCAGCCTCTATTAGGGGATGGGAACGTGGGTTTGTTTGGGTTTGGGGAAAGGGGAGAGGAAGTGGAAGGGAAGTTTAGATGGAAAAAGCAAAGGGGGGGAGGGAGAAGATGTTCAAGTGGGGCTGAGATGCAGAGAGTTGGGAAGTGGGGGTCAAGCAGGATAAATGAATGGGGGGAACAGGAGAAGGAACTGGACTTTGCTGATCCCTGTGGGTCCCTTCCAGCTTTGGATACTCTGTGGTTCCGAGAACATGCTGACATTCCTGGAGGGAAGGCAAGCAATGAACTTACTTTTATTTGACAGAAGCAAAGCCCTCAGACAGCACAGGGGATAAATAAGAGCAGGGTGAGGGATGGCCACAGGGAAAAACCCTCTGCAAGGGCCAGTTTAAATCTAATCTGGAAAAAGGGAAACACTTCTGGGAAAGAAAACAAAGGATTCTGAACCCTGGAAATCTGTGGGTGCAGAGGACTTCATCTTCTGAGTTAACACACTGCATTTGAAGCACAGCTTTCCTCCAGAGCAGAGTCTCCCTGTTGATTAATTTCAAACCTCTATTAATTTTCTAGCTGTACTTCACCTCACAGCCAGGCTTCAAACTTTTTCTGCAAAATAGCACGAGTTCACATTTATTTAAAGAGATGTGGAAACTTCTCTGCAAACATGTTTTTTCCCTGAGCCTGGTTCCTGCTGGGGGTGGGTTTGAGGTGCTCTTTTTTCCTGTCCAAACGTTCCAGAGAGATGGAGTTTCCTCCCCGAGGGGGCTCTTGTTCCAGTCTCTCTGTGCTGATACATTTCAGTGAGATCCTTTTTAAAATATATATATATAAAAAATATATCTTTTTATATAAATATATAAATAAATATATATTCTTTATATACTGTATTCTACATAGTCTTTATTATCTATGTTATATTATATATATATTATATTAAAATGGATTTTAGATCTATAAATATATATTTATTTTCTACATTTATATATTATATAATTATATATCATTCTGGAGGTTGTCTGAAGTGATGAGGGGAAGATGAGGAGGAGTTTCACCAGCCTGAAGATCCACGTGAGGCCACAGCCCCAGAGGGATCCTCACCCTGTCCTGGGCTCTCAGTCCCAGTTAAGGCTGTGGAGCCTCAACACTGAGTCCCACACACTCGGGATTTTGCCTCTGTCCATACAGAGAGCCTTGGAAAAGACTTTTAATCAAGATCCTTGAGTCCAGCCATGAATTCCCCAGCTGACATCATTCCCCCTGCAGGGAAGGAGCTGCAAGTGCTCCAGGCAGCAGCTTGACTTGTGCTAGGGATGGTTTTGGCCTCTCTGTTGGTCCTTCTCCCTGAGATTCTCCCTGTGCTGGGGGAGGTTCATGGGATGGGGAGGAGAGCAAAGCCCTTCACTGGTCCCGGGGTGATGGAGTGAGAGGGAACGTGAGTTTGGAACTCCTTGTTGATGTTTTCTCTGCAATGATTTCTCTTTCACTCCCCTGGGGACCTCCTCCTGCTGTCCTGTTACCCTGGGGTGGTGTGAGGAGCCTGGGCTGGGCAGCAGGTTCCTGACCTGGGTCCTGCAAACGTTTCAGTGGAAGTTGTGTGGAAATGAGGGAGAGAGAAAGGCAGGGCTGTAAATACAGCCCCAGCCCAAAGGCTGGCTGTGAACACAATGAGCAACAGCATCCCAGTGCTTCCCTGGAGCCCATCCTGCAGGAACAGTCAGCCCAGCCTTTTCTGTCACCTCCAATCAGCCAAATTCAGCATCACTTTGCACAGGGAGGCTCAGGACAGAAATACGGGGGTTGTGTGGCATAAAAGACACGTAAAAACCCCTCAGGGCAGGAGGAAATGACTCAGCACACCAGCTCTGTCCCTTCTAATGGGGTCTGGGCTTCAATCCTGCACTAAATGAGTGTCTGCATGAGTTCTCCACACTCCTCCCTCTTATGCCTGGTCCTTAAAAGTCCCAACATCAGCCCATTCATATCGACTGCTCCTCACACCTTGTGCCTCTCCCTGAACCAGCCCTGAGCTTTCTCCTGGCCCTTCTCTGGGGCAGTTTGTCCTGCTCTTCCCAAGTTCTCAACTTGCAAAGCCCCTCCAGGACTCCTTGGCTGATTCTGCCTTTCCAGGTGGCCTCTCCTCGTCGCTGCCCTTGGAGCTGCAGCCCTTCAGCAGGTCAGTGACACCCCCAGCCCTCGGGTCTCTCTGCTCTCCCAACCACCTTTGGTTCCCCTTTCCCAGCTCAGGGAACTCAGCAATCCTGCCTTCCCTTCCTGCCTTCTCAACCAAAGAAACCTTCCTTGCTGTTTTTCCCAGAGCTCTGGGTTAGTCCCAGCTGTGCTTCCACGCTCCAGGGCAGGTGGCACTTGGTGCTCCACCTCCCGTGGGGGATGTGGATGTGCACGTGCACAGCAGCTCCCTCCTCCTTCCTCAGTACACAAACAGCTTGAGGGCTCTTAGGAATGTTGGAGTTAACTAAAAATAGTCCAGACGGTTCAGCAAGGCCATGAGAGGTTCCTGCCTCCCAAGAGAGCTGGCTTTGTCCTGAGATGGAGCCAAGAGGGTCAAGGGGGGAAAAAACTTCATTGTGGATTAGGAATTATTGCTCCCAAATGATTTAATTGACTGATTTGCTTCTCTGGGCTCGGGCAGACTTTGTTTTGTGTTGTTTTGGTTCTTGTTACCCTGAGGCCTTTCCTTCCCTGCCCTCTCCATGTGGAGGAAGGTGTTAAGCAACTCCTTTCCATGGGAAGTGGGGCAGTTCTTGGGATCTGTTTGTGGTCTGCGTGGACAGAGCTGGGCTCTGAAAAGGGTCAGGAAGCGACATTTCCTTCCTCCCCACTGTACTTGGGTGGGATCCTGGGCCCTGCTCTGTGCTCATCCCTGGAGCAGCACAAAGGCTGCAACACAGACCCACGAGGTCCATATAGAGCTTTTCCAGCCCTGCACTTACAGAGAGGAACAAAACTGTGATGAATCTTCTTTGGGAGGACATTCAGCTCCTGGGAAACAGCAGGTTTGGCACTGAAGCCAAAGTTCTGAGGAGGAATCACCGTTTCATCCTGGGCTGTTAAAACAAAGGAGAACAAATCCACCAGTCACCACTAACTAATTTTATTTTGAAATATTTACTTGGGCTGAAGTAGTAGCTGCTCTTAAGTATTTAAAGGATTAGCCTCCTGCTAGTCTTCCATGCCTGCAACCATTTATTTAAGCTGTTGCTGCAAATCGTGCTGTTAACCTGTCAGGAGAGGCTTTAACCTCCTTCCCCTGGCAGTGGGAAATGCCTGGGGCACACGGTCCTGCTGGTGGGACAGTGAGAATTAATACACCCCCATCAGGTCTTCTGGGCTCTTTCCCCAGCTTCTTCAAGGAGGGGGAAGACAGAAATTAAATATGGGGATAATTGCCCACATTAGGAGGTTGCAAAGCCTAAGGAGGGGCTGTGAAAAAGTTTAGGGAACGTGAGCTGTTTGGAAATGCATCCCCACTCCTGTTACCAGGGCAAGGAATTGCTGTCCCTGCTGCTGAGCTGCCAGCAGGCAGCAGTTCCCCCACACTCAATCCTCCAGCCTGACGTGTTTCTCAGCCCCTGCTGCACCGTGTTTGGTGCAGGGGGTCAGACCAAGCCACCCAAACCAGCTGCCCAGGGAGAGTTCAGCCACACAGAGCAGCAGATTCTGAGCCAAGGCCGTGTTTGGAGAAGGGAGTGTCAGTGGATCCACCTTGAGGAGCTGAGAACTCGCCTCAGCCAGGATTTACACACATATTTACTGTAAAAGGGAAAGATCTCAGGTCCTTAAACCTTCAGATAGTAATTAGCATCACCATATAATTTTCCAGCAGTTGTTTTCATTAACATGTCACTAGAAGGAGTCTGCCAGCTCCTGTAATCCTCATTTCTCTTGTCTCTCAACACTAACGGTCCATGTCACAGCACGACTCCTTCACTGCTATTTTGGGTGGTTCTTTTCCAGACAAATGCCTTATTTTCTCTGGATTTGATACTGCAGGTCAAGAGAATCCTCTCTGCCTTTCACTGCATGAGAACAGAGGCAGGATTGTAACTCGGCCAGTGCAAAATGTGCTCCTAAAAATAGGCCAGTGGATGGTCTCCAACTTCAGACACAGAAAGTGTGTTTGTAAAGGTTTCTCTTTGTTGTGCGGCCACATTTCAGATCGCTGAGGAGACACTTCAAAGTTCAGCTCCCAGACAGCTCGTGGGTTGATCCTCCCCCGTGAAACAAAGGCAGCCCTTTGACTGGCCCCGTGGTCGGCTGTGACTCGGAGCACTGGGAGCTGGCAGCAGCTCCACTCGGGATCTGTCATCCCTTCAGCAGGGGCAGTGCTCCAGGACACGGTCCCAGATGGATGCTGGGTCTCCAGAGGGAGGGGCAGGGCCACATCCCTTCTCCCACCTGTGCCTTAGGCTTGGAAAACAATTCCACAGCGGCAAGAGGGGCCAGAGCTTGCAGGACACTTCAGTGACACTGTTTGGCACCAAGGAAGAGTAGCAGAGGTGGCACTTCAGGCAGGGAAGGAGTTATTTGACTGAAGGGCCATTTGGGGGGAGAAGTTGGAGTTTATTGTTCCAGGCTCTCTCTGAATTTCCTTTTTGTCCTTCTACCTCTGACTCTTGGCTCTCATCAGAAAAGAGGTCACTTGTCCTTCCTCTCTCTGACTTTGTTTGGGCTGTGAGCCCTCCAGGGCACGGCCTGTGCCTTCACCTGTGTGCAGGAGCCCAGGGAGGGAGCTGTGCCAGAGGAAACTATAAATAGGAGCCAGTCCAGCCCTGTGGCATCCGAGCTTGCTAAAATTGCCTGCTCTGCACTCCTGTGACAAGTGCTGGCTCAGCTGTCGGGGAAAGGAGGAACTGAGAAGTGTCCCCACAGCGCTTGGGCTCCCTGTTGAGCTCTGCTCTGGGCTCAGTTCTCCCTTTGCCTCTGGGAGTTCTGTTTTTTCGGTGTGTCAGTGACAATTCCTGGTGTCTGCCCAGTGAGATTTGGGCAATTCAGCTTCAGAAGGGCTTGTGGTGTCACCTGTTTCAGTCTCCAGCTTGTGCCTCAACACCTCACGCTTCTATTTTGCCTTTTGCCCCTTGCTGGGGGAGGTTGACTCTGCAGCAACGTTTTTGTGCCGTTCCTGATGTCACTGGGTGGTTTTGTCACACCCTGCTCACGCCAGGGATTAAATGAGTCACAGGGATAAAAGGAATGAGGAGGTCCAAGCCCATCCCTCCTCTCTGAGCAGGTCATGGATGTTCTCTGGGAATAACTTGCAAGGAGGTTAACGCAGGGCTCGTGCCTGCTCTCACTTCTCTGCTGAGGGATGAGTGAGCAACCACGAGAGTGCTGCTGCTGCCTCTGCCTTGCAGAGTAAAGGACCTTCACTTGAACTCCCAGTGCAGGTGGCTGAAGAAAACCTCTTTTAATCTGTGCTAGAAAGTGATTTTGTTCAGCATGTCCACACCCTGCTCAAGGCAGTTGCAGTGGCAATAAGTTGCTCTGGCCCTGCCTACCCACACCTGCCCACAGAAGCTGCAGTTTATGGCACAGCTTTGAGCAGCCACTCGTGAACGTGACACGAGGTGGCAAATCCCAGCTTGTCTCCTGCTTGGAGAGCATCCCTGCAGGTGCCACGGGCTCCATCCTGGAACAGAACAGCAGGGTGAGTGCACCCAGGCAAAGCAAAGCCCTCGGGAGCTGTCAGCCCCTGCAGAGCCTCTGCCGCTGCCACAGCCGCTCAGAGTCAGGAGATGTGGCCCCAGCGACTCAGCACTTTGGCAGGACAACCTGGCAAAAAGGGGAGCAGGGGGGATAAATGCATCCTGCTTTCCTGGGCCCCTCCTGCTCCCACTCGTCCCGGGATTTAAGGGCTCTCTTGGCCAATTCGAGGGGCTGTGCTTTTGAGAAGAGGACTGGGAATGAGCTGGGAGAGGTGACTAAGCCCCATCTCCTCCTCTGTCTGACAAATCCAGGCTTTGCTCCTGACTCAGCAAATGCAATCTCATCTCTTGGGTACAGCCCTGAGGTACCAGACAGAACAGCATCAAGGAGATCAGCTTCTCCTCCAGAGCACGAGCTGTCCAGCCGAGTTAGTGTCACTGGAGCACTCCTATCGCCCTTCCCTCCCTGGATTCCTGGTAAAGCTGCGATGGAAACCCTGGGGCCAGTGGGTTTGAGCACCACTGTGGGAGCAGAGGAACCTGTCCTGGGTTGTTTGTTCTGTTCTGGCTGCCAAAATCTCCTCTCCATGTACAAAATGCTTTGTGCATCCCAAGGTGAAGGAAGGTCTCCTCTCTCCAAAAGCCACAGAGGTGAAGCCAACGTGACACAAGCAGCAGGGACACAGCAGTTCTGCAACCAGGCAGGTTTTTGTCTCCTGCTCACCTATGGATTTATTTATGATGTGAATTCAGGTAGCTGTAACTCTGCAGTCTCTGCTGTTCCTCCCTTGGTATCACAAGCACAGCAGCACCTCTTGGATCTCTGGCTGAACCCTCTGAAATGTGAGCACTTGGCCCAAAGTGGCCTGAGAGCCTTGGGCCAAAAGCTCTCTTTGCTACCAGGAGCACTTTGCACTAATTAAACTTCATAAAATTCTTCCTGCCTCCATTTTCAGATGACAAACTGGAGAGTTGAGCTCGGCTGACAGACCAGAATTATGTCAGTTCAGCCTCAGAAACCGTTCTGAGAAAGAAAATACTTTTTTTTTCTAACTCAATTTCCACCTAACACTGGGGGGAACAGGAAGTTCTGGCTGTTCCCAAAAGAAATGATAAATTCCTGTGGCTCAGGGAGCAGGAGGTGTTTCCCACTCAGGGGGCATTTTAACCAAGGGTTGTTCACTTGCTGTCCTCCCCCCAGAGAACAGAAACCCAGGGGCTGCCCAGCTCAGAGTCCTCTTCCCTTCACAGTCACCACTGCAGATTACAGAGACAGCAGCAAAAAAAATCACTGCTGGTGAGTTGCTAAATTTTTGGCCATATTTTGGGGAGTTTCCACTCAGCCCCCCCTGCAGCTGTTTGAATATCAGAGGTTTCATTTTTATTTTGTCTAATCCAGCAAAAGATATTCCTGTTATCCAAATCCACGTGTGCTGGGCTCTTCTTAATCTCTGGATTCCATCTGTGGGATTCACATAAAATATTGTTACTATGCGGTGAGGCAGATTATTTTGTTTTATTTTATTTTATTTTATTTTTATATTTATGTTGTAAAAACCAAACTCAAAACACACCAAGAAAGCAAGATGGGGGATTGCAAATGAGCTCTGGATCCCAGACCCAGCCCAGTCTAAGAGTCATGAAGTGGTTTGGGTTGGAAGGGACCTTGAAGATCATCTCATTCCAAGCCCCTGCCATGGGCAGGGATGCCACTCACCAGACACCACCCCTGGATGTGAAGTTCTGAGTTGGTGTTTTGGAGATCCAGTGCTCAGATCAACAATTCACATCCCGACTGAGACAACACGTGGGCTTGAAAGGGAAATTTTGAGCCAAAAAACATTTTGGGGTTTAAATTTCTGCCAGTAATTGTCTGGATGCAGCAACACCTCAGCAGCTCAGGTGAGGTGCCCTGGGTGAGCTCTGAGGAGCTCAGCTAATCTGGGTTAGATGTGGGACAGAAAGGAAGACAAAGAGAATGTCTGGGATCTCAAAGGTCTGCACACTAAATGATTAATGGCTGCTAATTTCTCTTCCTCGTGAAGGACGTGCACGTGGCACATCCTGTGCCTCCAATTCCAGCTTTTTTATGGTCCTGTGAGTCATCCCGGCAGAAGGGGACTGAATGTCTTGATAAATACCTAATTTTAATAACAGGAATCATCTATGCCAATAATCTCAGTAAAATGATCCCTGCTTCTGTAGCAGGACAGTGGGACAGCATCAGATGGGCTCTGGCTCCCTGAGCAAGTGAAATGCCAGGGAATTTTCTCAAACTGTATAGCACAGAAGGTCACCTGGAAGGGAATTTATCTATTTAAGAGGAACAATGGACTGGAAACAGCTTTACTGGATTTGAGCCCGTGGTTCCAGGAGGTCCAGCTGTGTCAAATTCAATTCTTGGAGCACTAAATCCACCTTTATCATCTTTTCCCTGCTTGTCCTTGGAATTTTCATGACCCCGAGGTCTCTTTATCTGTTAAATTTCCTTGTGACTGATGCATTTGAACTTCCCCCTCGCAGACCTCTCGCTGTCCTACCTGGATTTCCCTCTGCCATCTTTCACCTGGGGAGGGGGGCCTTGGAAAATTATAACCCTTAAAAATAAAATAAGCAGAGCTGTGTGTCCCTGTCACCGATTTCTGAGCACGGGAAAGCCTCGTAGGGAGGCTGGATGGACACGATCCATCTTCCTGTACGAAGTCCCATCAACAGCAAAACTGCTGCAGCCTCAATCAATCTGGCATTACTAAAATGCCCCTCACATCACTCTCCACCTGACCAGCAGAGGCTTTTAAGATTTAAAAGCTGCACTAAGTCTCTGTAAATGTTTGGGACAAGGCCAAGTATCGAGTGATGTCAAGGGATCGATATCCACGATGTAGAGCAGCGCTGTGACTTAGCCCTGCCCTACATAGTTCCGCATATGGTTCACTGGAAAACCTTTTAGAGGCTTAACAAGGAGAGCTCTGCAGTGAACGTGGGCAAAAACGCCCGGGGATAAGCACAAGGGCTGCGGGGGCCTCGTGGGGTCTCCAGTCTTACAGTAAGCCCTGGGGTTTAATGGGATCGGATGAAACCCTCTGGGCAGGGAGGTGGGATGGAAGGGGTTGGACAGCTGGTGAACAAACACTCTGTAAACATTCCTGCCTGGAAAACACTGAGCAAACAGCCACAGTGGAGGCAAAGACCTGGAAGAACAACAGAGATCTGCAGGTCTGGGTGGAAAGCTGTGCTGGAGCACAAACAGTGGCAGGGCTCAGGGAACACAGGCTTTGGGATCCATGGGCTTTGGGATCCACGGGCTTTGGGATGCACTTGGGGCACATTTATTATTCCTTAATAAAATAACCAACAGAGTTTGGGGGGTGAAAGCTCACTGTGGGTCAACACTACCTCAAGGACGCTGTGTGAGGGAGCAGGGTGAGGGTTCTTTGGGCTGTGGGGAGAACAGGCACCGATCAGCACAGGCGGCTCCGGGGGCTCGGCCCCGGCTTCCCAGAAAAGCCCTGAGCGGCAGAAGGGGCCGTGAGCTGGTGTGTCAGAACTGCACGTCCTGGAAAGGGCAGGAGGCAAATTAAAGCGAGTTAACGCTGTCAGGATCCATTAGGAGAGTCAGATGTTGCCCAGAGGGACGTGAGGGAGGCGGCGTCCAGTGCTGGTACCGGAGCACTGATGTCAGTGGTGTCTGAAAACGGCGGTGCCTGAAGTCCCCCCATGGGCTGGGGGGAGACTGTATCAGATTTGTCCCATTTCCCTGCCAGAACACTGTGGAAATCTAAGAAAAGTGGGATTGTAGGAAGAAGGATGTGGGTATGGTGGAGGTGTCATCTTCTGGGGGACTCAGCTTCCTTAGCCTCCTCCAGGATGAGAGGACATGGTCCTAAGCTGTGCCAGGGGAGGTTCAGGTTGGACATCAGGACAAATTTCTTCACAGAAAGGGTGATTAGACATTGGAAGGGGTTGCCCAGGGAGGTGGTGGAGTCACTGTCCCTGGAAGTGTTCAAGGAAAGACTGGACACGGCAGTCAGTGCTCTGGTCTGGTTGGGATGGTGGTGTGGGGTCACAGGTTGGACTCGATCATCTCAGAGGTCTTTTCCAACCTAAGTGATTCTGTGATTCTTTTGCTGCTCCTTAAACTCACTTTCCTATTGTAAAAGATGGATTTTACTTAAAAAATAATAATTAAAAAAATCCCAAGAAACAAACAAACAAACAAAAAGCCGAAGAGAAAACCCAAAACAAACCCCTGAGAGGGCCAGGGCCACCTTCCAACCTTACACATTCTGTGTTTCTGTGGTTCCGTGGCTTGTCTCTCTAGGATAAACCACTAATATGTGACTATAATTTGAGATATTCCAGAGCCACCTGGACACAACCCTGTTCCATGTGATCTGGGACAATCCTGTTTGAGCAGGGAAGGGGAACCAGATGCCCCACGGTGGTCCCTTCAACCTGTCTCATCCTGTGTTTCTCCTACTTGTGTCTTTCTAGGATAGACTGTTAATACATCACTGTAATTTGAGGTATTCCAGAACTTTGTAGATAATCCTGCTTGACCAGGAAGGCTGGACCCACCGTGGTCCCTTCCAACCTTATACATTCCGCATTTCTGTGCTTCTGTGACTTGTGCCTTTCTAGGATAAACCATTAACATGTTACTGTAAATTGAGGTATTCCGGAACCACCCGGACACAACCCAGTTCCATGTGCTCCAGGACCTTGAGATCCCCCTTCTGTGGTCCCTTCCAACCTTACACATTCTGTGGTTCTGTGATTTGTGTCTTTCAAGGATAAACCATTAATGCGTTGCCGTAAATTGACATATTCCAGAACCCCCTGGACACAACCCCGTTCCACGTGCTCTGCTGGCCCTGCTTCAGCAGCGAGCTTGGACCAGACACCCCGCTGTGATCCCCTCAACCCGACCCATCTCCGGCCGGTGCCTTTCTAGGCCAAGCCGCTGCCGCGCCCCTGTAATCTGGGATTTTTTATTGGGGAAACAGGAGGGTTTTTCCCCGCTGAGGCGCCCGGCCCCGCCGCGCCGCGGGCCCGCCATGGCGGCGAGCCCTGAGGGAGCGGGCCCGGCCATCTTGTCGGGGGGCGGAGCGGGGCCCGTCCCGCCCCGTGCTCTGCCTGCCGGGGCCGCCCGGCCGCGCCGCACTCGCCGCGGACACCGAGGGGAGCGGAGCCCGGCCGGCCGCGGGGAGCGCAGCCCGCGGGGAGCGCTGCCGCAGCCCCGGCGCCATTGCCGCGCTCGGCCCGCGATGGCAGGTGAGCCCGTCCCCCGCTCCTCCCGCCCCGCCGCGCTGCCCTCGCCGCCGCCTCCCGCCCGCTGTCAGCCGCGGCCCGGCCCCCCAGCCCCGCACGGCTCGCCCCGGTTCCTCCGCCCGGCCGCCGTTCACCTTGGCCCGCCCCGTCCGCACCTCCGCCGCTCTGCCTCTCCTTTCGCGTTGTGCGCCCGCAAAAAACCATTCCACGCTCGCTCTGCCGCGGGCTCCGCATCGCCCGCAGGGCTGGGGAAGGGGCGCGGGGGATGCCCGAGCTGGCACCTGCGGCGGGGTCACCTGCCCGGCGGGGGGATCGGTCCCCGGGTGGGGTGTCGGCTTGATCTCTCCCTTCCTTTGACATCGTTATTTTTTTTTATTATTATCATTATTTTTATTTGATAATTATTTTTTTTTACCCCCCTCCTTTAATCTGAAACAAAATGGGTGGCAAAGCCGTGAGCTTGCAGATGGGATGGAGAAATGCAGGTTAATTCTCCCCTGGTCCTGAAGGGGTGGCCTCGCTCTTCCCTGATCCCGTTCTCGTGATACGCTTTAAAGGTTTTTTTTTTCCCACCCTTTTAATTATTTGTATGCCTTTTTTTTTTTTTTCTTTTTCAGTGCACATCGAGACAGTAGATATTTCAGTTTTCTGCTTTTGACTTGCGAGCCACGTTCGATATCATGTGTGGGTTTCTTTTGTTTTAAGGTACATTTTGGGTAGAAATAAGTGATGTATGTAGTGCAAAAAAACGCCTGAACAAAGCTGGTTGAAAGCCTTTGATTAGATTTCCTCACTAGAATAACAACTAACAACCATTATCATTCGTTCCTGTTATCAGTGGCTTTTGCCTTTTCCCGGAAAAGCTGGGAATGAGGCAGAGGCTTTACAGTTTCCTCCCCATCCCTTCATTTTGGAGCCGTCGGTGTCATTTTGGAGCCGGGGGAGCCCAGCCCTGGGGGCACTTTGGGTTCCCCTGGCCAGGTGAGTGCAGGCAGGGCTGACCCCACAGGCAGCAGCAGCAGAGCCACTGGAAGGTTCTGGCAGGGAAGGGAAATCCCCAGATGTGTTTTAAGACAAGGTAAAGACCTTGCCTGTTAATTTTTTCCGCCTTAGCATTTCCCTCACGCAGCTGACTCTCACGACAGTTCAGTGCCAGGTAAATACAAGGCTTCCTGTTGCTGATGAGCTTTATTTTTCAACAAAAACACCAAGTGCTGTGTTTTCACGGGGAGCTCGATATGCCTGTGTGTTCTCACCGCAGCGCAGTGCTGCCAGGCTGGAGCAGGCTTTAAACTGCCCAGTTCAAGCTTACAAAGTAAGCTGGTTTGGGTAGTGCTTTTCCGGGCAGGCGGAGTTTGATGCAGGCTGTGAATCGAAGTGGAGGAGCAGGACAAGTCCTGGAGTGATGAGCTGCTGACAGTGACAGAGCCAGACTCAATTGCACACCTTGATCTGCCGGGTGGTTTCACTGGAGATCAAGGATTACTGCAACAAGTAGCTCAGGTTAGCAAACGGGAAAATAATCCTGCAGATATGTAGAACAATGGGATTAGGAGTTGATGAGCTCTCACCACCCCACTCCTACCTCCAGCCACGATCCAGATAGCTGGAAATTAGAGGGGTATTAACCTGGAGATGCACTGAAACAAACTCAACCTTGGGCGAGCAAGGAGGTTAAACAAGCCCCGAGATTTTTATCGTGGATTTAAACAAGCCTCTGGCATTAGTAAAGATGCCAGCAGGACTTAAAACTGTCTTGCCAGAGCCCTGGGGATAAGAGGAGTTAACACTGGCATTCTCAGGGGTGTGTTGTGCTCTTGCTGGGCCTTAACAGGCCGCATTCGTGCGGTTTAAAATCCATCTCCCAGTCTGTCACCGGGCTGTAAAGCCTGCCGTGAGCCAGGCTTAGCTTTGCTGAGCTGCTCTCTCGAGGCTCTCACGGAAGGAGCAGGATGGGAATGAGGTTCTCTGAGCCCCTTGCCCGTTCTGCCTCTTCAGCACGGAGATAGATGGGAAGGAAAAACAGCTTTCCAAACGGGTAATTTGGGCTGCAGGTCGCTGGGTGTTTCCTCTGGGGACAATTCAAGCAGCCCCCACCCATCACCCCCTGCCAGCCCTGGGTGGCTGCTCGGTCAGGGATTAGCCCATAAAAACCTTCTGTTTGTACAGAAAACCACATCTGTCTGGGGAATTTTTACCTGCTGCTGACCCTCCCTGAGCCCAGGTGGATCTCAGTGTACCTTCCTAAATCCGTACTGGGTGGAATCTGTGTCGGGGGGGGGGCTTTTTAAAGCTGCTAAAATGAGCATTTCTGTCTTCTGTAGTTCAGTCTAACAGGGAGGTGAATTCCAGGGGAGAAACGAAAGTCGTATCTTTGTCGGTATTGTTTGGTTGGAGCATCTTTTCTTCAGGGGGAGCTTGAGATAATGGCAGTTTGAGGATTCTGTTGGGTTTCTTTCCTAATAGAAAACTTCAACTGTGGATTTTCCCCACGTTTTTTAGAAGACTCCTCAGAAGATGCTGCATTTCTATGCAGTTACTATTTCAAACGTTTTCTGCCTTTGATTCTGTCAGTATGTTTTGGTTTTTTTATTGATTTTCTTCCTGGTGTAGCCAAATCTGCCAACCTCCTCCAGGTGATGTCCTGTAGTGCTGAGTGGCTTTGTTGTGCTGTGTGGGTCGATTGGAGACCATTGAAAACTGAATGTGGGTGTAACTTCTCCCATTCTCGGTGTGGATTCCTCCAGAAGGGGCTGTTAAGCTGCTCTGACGACCCGCTCTGACCTGCAGCATTTAACCTCTTCCAATCCCGGAGTGCAGGGAAGCCGCCGGGAACACCCTTGGGTGACAAACCGGTGTCCCACCCGAGGTGATTTCTGGGAGATCATTGAATCAGGGAATGGTTTGGGTTGGAAGGGACCTTAAATTTTATCGGCAGGGACACCTTCCACTAGCCCAGGTTGCTCCAAGCCCCATCCAACCTGGCCTTGGACACTTCCAGGGATCCAGGGGCAGCCACAGCTTCTCTGGGAATTCCATCCCAGCCCCTCCCCACCCTCACAGGGAGGAATTTCTTCCTGAGAAGATCTTGTTCTCCTGTAGCTGTTCCTGTCTTTGTGTGAACCCTGTTAAGAAATCTCCAGCCCCAAAAGTTTCTGTGGGGTTTTGTTCTTCCATAGATTTATTTTGCTTCCAAACACTTCAGCGTTTGTCCTTACTGGAGAAAATGCAGATGGCTGCACAGAGCCCTTGTTCTTCCATTGAGGATGATGTGGCTGGAAAAACGTATTTTTGCATCAAGTGTTGTTCTTTATGAAGCCTTGGTGGTCAGGACACCGACTGATAAATTACAGGGGGGGGGTTATTTTACTTAAAAGCTGCAGGGAACAAAATACCGACGGTTGGGATGAGTAGGGAGATGTGCTCCACGCTGTAGGGAAGGCAGGAGGAAAACAAATCACTCCGGTGGAAGCTCTTGCCGTGCTCCCCAGCGTTCCCAGGGGTGAAGTGTGTTCAGACACTGCCAGCCTGGTGGGGCTGCACTAAATATTCCTGTCAGAACCAGGGAGCACATTTGCTTTATGGCCAAATGTTTTTGGTTGTTAGGAGCTGTCTTAGCACAGGCTTTCTTTGATGGCAGGAAAGAAATGTGATGGTGTTTGGCTGTTTTCAGGTTATGGGAAGGAAATGTTTGCTGTCTCAGTGTTCTGCTGGAGATGGATGTAAACGGGCATTTCGTGCCATGGTCGTTTGGCTGCTTCCTTGGAAGGGGAACTGAGGTGTTGAGACATCTCTGGCGCTTGGTGGGGGAAGGAAGGAGGGGGAGAACAGGTCTGCTAGTTCAGAAACCTCCCGTTCTGGTTTTATTTCTTCCACTCGACATTAATCGTGACCATTTCTGTTGCCAAACAGCACTAACAGCGTGTGTGGCACCAGGAATTCCACGTGCCTGGCCATGCACGACCTGTCCCCTGTGGTTTCCCACCCCAAGGTGCTCCAGAGGGCTGAGGAGCTTATTTTTTTGGTCCTGAATGTTGTCATCGGTCTGGTAAATAGTGACTCATCCTTCTCCCTGTTCTGCACAGAGCTGTGACTCTTTTCGTGGCTGGGCCGTGGCCCCAGAGCAGGGTTGGGCTGCTGGGCTTGGAGAGCTCCGGGATGGTTTTGGGAAGGAGGAATTGGCCACCAGAGTCCCAGCCAGGCTGTGCTGGGGAGTCCCAGAGTAGCGTTTGGTTGTCTCTCCATCCTGTGTGTTGTGGGAGAGGGTGGAAATTGTGTTCCTATCCCACAGCTCCATTTGCTGCAGAACGACTGGGCTTGAGGTAATCGTAAAACTGCCATTTAATGAGTTTATAATTAGAAATTCAATGATCTAAATCTCCCTGTGTCTCAGTTCTCAGGCCAGAAGATGCAAGTGCTGGTTTAGGGAGGGGAATGCACTTACCCATCCGTCTGCTCTTTTTAAAATATTATTGTTATTATTTTTAAAAAGCAGCTTCAGGAGAGAATAAACATCATCCTATTTTGGTGAAAGGGAATTTCACCAGAGCTCCTTCTCACCACATTCAGGCAACCAGGATATTTTATTCCTCACCCCAAACCTGTGTTACTGTAATAAGATCGAGGTGTATCTGTAAGGGAGTTACAGGGAGGGGAGGGCACAGCTGGGCTTTAACTTGCGTATTTTGGAGCCTGATCCGTCTCTCTCCTCGGAACGAGGGATGTTTTCATCTTGTACTTGCGTCAGCAAAACGCCTGAGAAAACAAGCTTTGTCTGATAGTTGTATTTTTAGGAGCAGATGGGAGCAGAGGAGTCCAGTTGTAGTTGTGGAGGAGGAGGTGTGAGTGGCCACAAGGTACCTGGGAGTATCTGAGCTCTGAAAGCAACAACTGCGCTGGTTTATGGGTGTTTGGATTTATCCGGCATTGCCCTGTTATCTCCTCAGCGATAAACGGGACTGTTTAAATAATCACCTACTTTACACTCGCTTTAAATGAAAACTGCGTGAAGGATGGGCTGAAATGAGTCTAAATGGTGATGAGGGGGATTGACTCACCACTGTTTGGTTTTGACTGTTTGGAAACGTCCTGACTCACTGAACTGATGTCGAGTGGCTCAATGTCCCCCCGTTTGCGATTTGTTGTCTGACTTTATTTTTAAATCAGACTGTCGCAGGGCCTGTGTCATTGCAACAGTTGGCTGAGGCATTTTGGGAATGCCTGGTAGCAGGACAGTAAGGGAAAAGCGCCTTCAAGGGAGGGGGGTTATGCACTGACATTCCTGGGCATTAACCTCGGGTGGGGAGCCCTTTGGGCTCTACATGGAGCGACACATTTTAATTGGATTTACTCCTGTTTTGCACGGCCGTGAAATGGCAGCCCAGGGCAATAATGCCCGTTTTAGTGGTTTGCTGGCTGTTACACACCCGGGAGATTGTAAAAGTTAAGAGAATAAAGTGCAGCTTTCCCAGGGAGCTCCCTTAAACACTAACTCTTGGCCGTGTTTATGTGCTGTGCTGGTTGATGTGGATTTATCCCACTTTTCCAGCTCTCTGCAAGTCCCGTTCAGCTGGTGTTCGGAAAGGGAAGGAAACCCTGGAGATGTTTGACCCCCGGGTCTCCATCAAGCACATCCTTGCTGAGCACTCTCTTCTCTAGCCCAGAAGTCGCCCTCTGAAGGGTTTCTATTTTTCCTGATCTTCCTCCTTTTATCCCTTGCCCTGTATTTAAGATGAAGCTCAGTGGTGCTGCTCTGCTGGTGGTTTTCAAGGAAATAGTGGGTAAATGTTCTGAGCAGCATTCAAGGTCACGGAGGGGATCTCATAAAACACACACGTGACTCGGTGTCACGACTTTCACTTTTTATTTAGGAGCTTGGAATAAAACGCTGCACTGCCAAGTTTATTTTGTGTGCCGAGTGAAATGCGACTGTCTCAGGGCTTGTGGGCTGTGCTGTGGGAAAGTTTAAATTTTCATGGGGTCTTTGAGTCCCTGTGACAGGAAAAAAACATCATAAATTCTAATTTTGCTCTGTTTGTTGCTTGCCCTTTGTGTGGAGAATGCTGCATTCAGCCCCTCAGTGTGCCTGAGCAGAGGAAACACATCCTTGTTTTTGCAGCCTCTAAAGCACCAGCTCTTCCCAGGTTATAGCAGCTTTTTCTCCCTCTCCCCTTTTTAATTTTTTTTATACAAAATGAATTGTTTCTGAAAGTTCACTAAATGTTCCTGATGCAAGAAGCATTTGCTTGGTCATATTTTAACAGAGTGTGGATTTTGACAGAAGCTGAAAGACTATTATTTCCTGATAAGTATTTCATTGTATAAAGGCAAAACCTAAAGAGTAATTGGGGCTGACAAGAAAAAATTGAAGATGCAGGTCTGAATTCTGTAGGCTCAGACTGCAAGGCATAATTGCAGTATTTTCATGCTGTTCTGTGTCCTTTCATACATGGGAACAACAACAGTTACCAGTAATTTGCTGATATTGGATGTATTTGCTTCAGTACCATTTAATTTTGTGTGGAATTTTGGGAGGTTCTGCTGAGAAGAATCATCATTATCAGTCTCATTTTACAGGGCTCTGGTCTGGTTTATTCAGTCTTTTAGATACTATCTGTAGTTTAGTTCAGCTGACTAACAGATGATTTTAAAGCTCAAATAAACCATGACATGGCTGGATGAGGGAATGGATTTTGGTATTTTTAATGCTCAGGTGCTGGGGGGGTTGTTGTGGTACAAGTCAGGATGTTTTTCCTTGTCCATCTGTCCTGTTGGCAAATACCAGAAAAGGCAAAGGAGGGGGGGAAGCTGAGCTCTTTTGGAGTCGTGATCCTGCTCATAAAAACAGATGTAAAAAGCCACCCCTGCAGCAGGGGAAGAAAGAGCTGCTGTGATGGGGAGCCCTGGTCCTTGTAAACATCCCCTGCTAATGAGCTGCTCTGCCTTGGAAGGGATCAAACACATCTAATGCTTTTCATGGAGATGCCTAATCAGGCACAATCGAATCAAGCAAAGCTGTCAATTAAGCCCTTCCATTAAATTTCTCAGAATTATTAGAGCTCAGTATTATCTGAGCTCTCCTCCTTGCTTGTTGGGGTTTGGTAAAGATTTTATGATCAGTTTAACCCCGATTTTGGCTCTCTCTTAGGTGTGCTCCATCTGCACTGGGCTTTTCTCTTAATTATTCAAAGAGCAAAAACGTGTGCTGAAATCATCTTCTTTGCAGCAGCAAGGAGTCCTTGCATTTAGGCAGTGCCAATTAAGGAAGGACAACTGAGATAATTTTTTAAAAGCAGTGCTGTACACACATCTGCCAAAGAGCCCTGAAGGTGAAGCAACCAGTAAGGTACAGTGTTAAACCCACAGTAAATTGGCTAAGAAAGGATTGGTTTACTGTACTGGCAAAAATCACCAAAAAAAAGTATTCCACTGAATTTTGCTTTCTTTGGACTTTTTTTTTGGTAAAAGTCTTGCTGAAAACAAGAAGTTTTCCTTCAGTAAACCATACTTTGCATAAATATTATTGCAAGTACTGTGAACTCTGCTGAAATATTATAATTCTCCGTGCTTTTCCCGAGTAGTTGAGAGGACTGTTCCATTTCTGTCACTCCAGTTGGAGAATTCACTTAACCTCCTTTACCAGCCCTGTTGCTGGGAGGGATATTTAATGCATTAATATATATTTAATGCATCCTTAATTACCCTCTTACGCGGGGAGGAGAATGTTCAAAGGCGCTGAGCTGAATTCCCTCCTCCGCCCCTGCGTGGTGACACGGTGTGATGTGCAGGTGGGGTGGCAGGTGGGTTCCAACAGCTCTGGGTGCCTCCTGCCCCACTGCTGATCCCTGTGGATGCAGGGGGTGGATCACACCATGTGCAGATGCACATTTATTGGGAGCTGGTGCTGGTTGCTGGCAGTGAAGCTCTTCCACCTGAGCCCGCCTGGAACGGGAGCAGGGGAAGTCACCCAGCAGCTCTGCCTGAACACAGGCTCCATAAACACCTCCAGGCTCGTTGGGAAATTAATAAATTAGTAATTGGTTGGCTTAATGTGTGGGAATGGAGCGCAGAGCTGCTCACAGTTGTTTGGTGTGTGTGGGCAGGGAGGAGGGAGGGCTGGGCTGGCTTCAAAGTCATTAATGGCAATAATGACTTAATTTTTCCCTGTGGCTATGGGAAACCAAGCTGGGCTTGGGGGCCAAGGCTCCTGGGGCAAACAGTTGGCCAACAGTTGTATCAGTAGTGACAGCAGCATCTATTATTGGCAATATAATGAATAATAGCACCTGTATTGGTACTATAATGAATAATAGCACCTAGTATTGGTAATATAATTAATAATTGCATCTATTCTTGTTTTGGGTCACCAGTTGATGATCTGCTTGTGCTCTGCCTTTTCCCAGTTCCATGTAATAAAAATGGTTCTTGTGCCATTTTGGGGTTTGGCCCCGTGTAGAACTCCAGAGGCTCTAAATCCCAGCCTGGTGACATCTCACCCTGGGAAGGGCTCGGAGCAGCTGAGCCTGGACTGCGCTCCCAGCAATCCTGGAGCCAGAGCACACCTTTCCTGCAGAACTGAGGGGACTGGGAACACAGCAAAGCGCAAAAAGCGCAGGAAAAATCCCCCTGACTCTCCCCCTCAGCGCTTGGAAGCCTTGAAACGTTTCCTCTCCAAGTGGTATAAATTTGCTGATTATTCCCAGGAAAGATTTGGAAGTAATCTCGAAGGAGTGAAAGTTCACAGAGCAAGGAGGGCATAACTCTCCCAAGTGGATAATTAAAAAGAAAATTAAAAAGCGTGCTAAGTTGAGATTGACTTGTGGCCGCGCTTTGAAGATTAAAAGGGCTTTTTTCCTTTGGGATGCAGGAGGTTGGGGTTGGTGGGAGCTGCTGGAGCACTTGGGCAGCACTGCAAAGCTGCACTTGCTGTTTGCTTCCTGAGCCATGAAAGAGATCCCAGGATCACTGCTCAGAAATAGGGATATCTGCTGTTTTCCCCCTTGTTAAAGACACTTAGTCTTTCAGCTGGAGTTTTTTAACCTGGCTGCTCACTGTGTGTGGTGCAGGGAGATTTTCAGGCACCCAAGCAATTTGTTTATTGAATGTAGGACTGTGTGAACAACTTGGGGTGGAAATGTTTTGCCTTCAGAAATTGAAAATAATGGCAACCTCAGCAAGAGGATGGGACTGTCCATGTTCTTTGCACAGCCTGCAGCAGGATCAGCCTGCTGGATTCCTCTGTGCAGGAATGCAGCCCACACTTTGGAAAGTTTTAGCAGCAAAATTGAGAGAGAAAGCTGAAATGCGAGTGTGCAAACAAAATGGTGACAGCAGTGGAAGGGTCCCTGCAGGTTGTTCCAAGCCCCATCCAACCTGGCCTTGGACACTTCAGGGGTATCTGGGAATACAGGAAGGTGATGATGCCTTCAGAGCAGCCACCTCTTGTGATGCTCTGTTGCCCAATAAACAGGTTTTTCTTTTGTCAGTTCTTGGAGAAAAATGATTTGAGCTTTTGCCTTTAATTACCAGCATACCTGGAGGTCCAGGAAAGACGTGGGAGTCTGAGTGAGTTTCTGGACGTGGGGAATACAATAGCAGGTCCCAAAAAGCACATTCCTTCCCCATTAATTTTGGAAGTGCTTTGATCTCTGCCTGTGGAGTTGTAGGGCTTTGGCTTCACTACCCTTTTGTTGCTGTTCGTCCTTGAAAATGATGCCTTACTTCTTGCCCAGAAATCAGCCACAGGTATTTTTAAAGGCACTTCCATCTTGTAATTAGCTTTTTACTCAGAGCTGTTGGTCTGCTTTGAACATCTGGGTTCCTCTTCCCAGGGTTTAAAAAAGACACAGTTCCAGGAAGAGTTCTGATAAACACTGCAGTAGGAGCTGGGAATGAATTAGGACTTTAAGAACAGAAACTGGGGCACAAAGCAGTGCACTCTCCAGCTGGAAAAGTGGAATTCACCAGACATGGATTATCCCTGGGTGTCCCTTCTCTGGGACAGGGATGTGCATTTGGGTGGGAGCAGTCAGGTACAAGGTGGGGTGTGTCAGTAGGACCCAGGACTGTGCCTCGCTCCTGGAATTAACTGGGAGGCTTTCAAAGCAATTACAGTAATTCCTGCTGTATATTTGATTATTCAGCATTAAGGAAGAGCAGTAGATGTTTTCATATTAAAGCAGATCTTCTGGTAAGTGCTTTTTCAAGGAATTTATAATTCAGTGGTTTTATAAACGTTGCTCTAAGATCAAACTTAATAACTTAGTCTTACTGCTGCTGCCAGTTGTGGGTGGAAGTGGATCTATTTATTGTGCTGTGTGTGGTGCTATTTTCTGTGTTTGCTGTGTTATGTTTAGTGTGTTCTGGAGGACGTTCATGGGAGGCTGCTGATTAAATGGAAGCTGATGTAAAAGATTACATATTTGCTTGTGGCTTTGGGAGGAAGAACACTTAAATTAGGAGATTGCTACTGAAATGTAATCAGGAGACTCACTGAGCTGTCAGAAATGAGGCCTCCTCCACTTCACCCTCCGGATGAGGCAGGATGTTCTTCCAAGGAAGATGTGCCTCTTCTGACAGGATATTTGGGAGGCATCTGCCAGGCTGGGGCAGTGAGAGCAGGGAACAGGGAACCTCTGAGCGGTGTTCCAGGGACTGCCTCACTCCTGCCTTCTTGTCAAGTGTTTTTCTGGTTCTTACCTGGCCACAGGGAGGTTCACAGGAGGGATTTGGTTTCCAGGTGTTGGCAGTCACTGGGTCACATCACAATCAGTTTTGGTGATGGGAGATACCCATTGTGTGCCACCCCTGTGCTCAGAGCTGTCAGTGCAGGGGGACTTCAAAGAAGGATTTTGTCCTGCCTGAGCTCTGCAAAACCAGGGAAAATATCCTCAGAGTAAACATTCCAGCTTGGAACATTGTCAGTACTTCACCAGTGTGTGCCTGACAGCAAACATAATTTGGCTGGAGCACTTGGATGCGTTGGTTCATCCTCAGACTGAACACTGGGTATCTGAGAAGGCAGAAAAATGGATTTTCTCATAATAATCAAAGTGAACTCCTCCTAGGAGTAACATTTCCAAGCAAGAGAAATGTTCCTTTTTGCATTTCTGATATTAAGCAGGTGATAAAAGTGATGAGTGGCTGTGTCTGATCATCACAACAGAGCTCCTTGTGCTGGGAAAGAGCGAGATAAATTGTCTGCTGTGATTTCAATAAACACAGAGAGCTCTCAGCTGTTTATTCCCACCTGTCACAGCATTTGGGGGTTTGAAGCTGCACTGTAAAATATTCCAGTGCTTCAGACAGTGGAGCTGTATCTTGAATTCACCTCGAGTGTGGCCATGATCCAGTGTGAGGAATTTAATTAAATCCAATGTGAGGTTATTTAACCCCAAACCCCACGATTAGATCTCTCCCAATATTGGTCATGGAAGCGGGGATTGAAGTGGAAATATCCAGATTAGTAGGTGGTTTATTTGACTGAAATCACTGCGTGTAAATGCTAAGTAATCAGAAATAAATCGTTTGAGTGATGAAATTCTCCTCTCACCGGTGATGAATTTTGCAGCGATTAGTTTTAATTGCAAGGTAAATAGACAAGTCTTTAATTGGATGCTTAAGTAATGTTAATTGCATTGAACTCAGTTATACTTTGAACTGTGAGATTCAGGGCAAGAAGCATTGGAGTGCCTGGCATTTTTTAATCCAACTATTAAAAGAATTCTGGACATTAGAATAAGAAAGCAAAAGTCTTTTTTCTTTCAACACCTAAAATTTTTCTCTTGCCATTGGTCACTTAGTCCTGGGGCTCCCTGTGAACACATCAAATGCCTTGAATCTAAAATCATTCCCAGCTTGTTCCTCAAAAGTACCAGGGATCTTCAGGCGGTGTGGGGACCTGTGGTCCAGCAGTTTGTGTTTTGGGGTCTTAAGATAGGATGATGTTTGTGTTAAGGGCTGTAAAAACTCTCCATGTCGAAAATTAGGTGTTTGTGATCGTGCAAACACTTAGAATTTGGGATGAAAGAGCAAAGGGAAGAATCACTGGAAAAGTGAGGAGTGGAGGAGGAAACTTTTCACCGTCTCTTTGCAGCGGGGCTGAACAGCTGGAACGTGCGGGTGTTTGTGTGTGCACACACTGCATGAAGTGGAGATCCTTGGATTCCTTCCGTGGGTCCCGGTGAGGGACGGACCAGGAGCCTCGCCCAGGCCAAGCTCCGCATCCTCCGTGCCCTGCCCGGGCGTTGGTGCTTGGCTGCAGAACAGGAGCCCTGCGCTCTCTGAGCCGCGGCCGAGGGACGAATCCCGACTTGTGCTTGGCTGCCGGGGCTCCGGGAGGGAGCTCTGGGAGCTCTGGGTGGCTGCACAAAGCGGGTGCAGGAGGTGAGCTCATCCCTGCCCCAGCCCTGCCTCGGCGCTGTGCCGGCGGGGGAGTGACTGCCCGTGAATTTGGGCAGGAGCTGCTCGTTCGTGCTGCCCTGCCGTGCTTCGCTCTGGGTCTCACTCCTGCGGCCGTTGTGGAGTGATGGTGTCTCGTGAAGAGGGCAGGAGACGTTTGGAGAGGGGGATCTGGTGAGGGTGTGCTGGAGCTCGGTGGGAACTCGGGGCAGGGGCCGTGATGGGGTGAGTTGTGAAGTTCAGTGTGAGAGCAGCGCTTGGGCTCCCTCGGAGGGGGAGGTGGGTCGGGGAGAGAAGAGGATATGCATGGGGAAGGACTGGACATCAATTATGGAATCGTAGAGTTGTTTAGGTTGGAAAAAACCGAGTGCAGCCGTCCCCCCGGCACTGAGCCATGTCTGTCCCCGAGTGCCACATCGATGTGTGCTCCGAACACCTCCAGCGACGGTGACTCACCCGCTGCCCCGTGGGCGTTCCAGCGCCTGACAACCCCTTGTTTATTTTCGGTTGGGTTTGTTGTTGTTTCCAGTCTCCCACTTCTCCGTGTGTCCCTTTTGCTCGGCACCCTCGCCGTTCCAGCGCGTTTTCCGCCGGGGAGCCGAGTCAGCCCGGCACAGGCTGTGTCCTGTGCTCTCCGCGCCCGCCGGCTTGAGCATCGCCACCCTTGTGTCAGGGCAGAGCTCCGGGGCCTGGGAGCTCTCCAGCACTCGTGGCTGCCGCTCATAAAAATATTTCCGTGCGAGTTGCACAAAGATTCGCCTCGTGGAGAGGAGAAACCCCCCCTTCCCACGCCGTCCCGTGTGTGTGCTGCACACTGTGTGTGCGTGCAGTAACCCCGCGTGTCCGTGTGGTGTCTTCCTGCCTCCCGCGTTGTGTAACCCGGCTGCGATTGGACACACGGCAGGTTATACAATGTGGGCAGACCTATAAAAGTGCTCCCGGGGAATGTCTCCATCCTTCCCTCCCTCTGCTGCCCGAGCTGGGAGCGCTGCGGGGACCGCGGCACCTCTGCAGCCCCCTCTCCTCGAGGTAAGAGCTTGGAACTCGCAGAATTCCAACAATTCAGCTGCTTTGGTGGCGGCATTATTAACTTGAGCTTGTCAGTTTTAATAACTTGAGTCCTCAAGTCTTTAAGATGCTGAAATGTTTCGTTTTGAAGTGTTTATTGCCGTCTGGTTTTAAAATGTTTATCACTGTCAAGGCAGAGTCAGAAGTGTTTCCCCTCTCTCCTGTTTACCTGTAAACTTCTCCCCTCTTTTAACTTTTAAAATTGGGAATATTTATGTGAGGTTTATGCAGTAAAAGAGAGATTTTAAGGAAGCTTGAGCACAGAAGTGCAGCCTCTTGGTTAGTTTTTGGAAGTTTATTGAGTTGCAAATCTTACTAAGTGATGTTAAATGGAAGTGTTTATTTCTAGAGAAGCCTGATAGATAGTCAGTGTAAAACTTTGCCAGTGTGTGACCAGCTGCTGGGTTTGTGTTGCTCACTGCACTCAGTTCACTTTCAGGAGTGAGCATCTGTTTCAAAAGTGACTGTAGGAATCAGCTTTTGGGAAGGAGCCTCGGACCCAGGGTTGGAAAAAGTTGGCACATGACCCCGCTTTGCTTTAATAAATGGGATTTTTCCTAGATGAGTCCCTAACTTCACCTTTGTTTTAACGTGATTAAAGTCTTGGAAAGAAGGGAGCTTTCATCAAAGTGCCAAGTGCAAGTACAAAGCAAGCTGAGAAAGGACCCAGTGTGTGCTCAGGTTGCTTTGAGGGCCCTGAAGGAGCTTAACGAGCTGTGTATTAATATCCGTAATAACGGGGAGGTATCGGAATGCTCAGGTTATTAATTCTCCCCGGGGACACTGTAAGGACTCCATACCATTATACATCAGATTAATGTGCTGGACACTGTGCTGGGCTCTGGGAAGGGCTGTAGGGTTTTGTAAGGAACAGCGATACAGCATTTAATTTTTATTCATCATGAGTGTCGTTGCCATCCGGAGAGCTCTGCAGGTGTCAGCTCAGAGCACTCACTTGATAACAGGCTGTAAAATCGTTCTCTCCTAGATTTTCCTTGCACTTCTTTGGAATTTATCTCATGGCTTCAGCTGTGTCCTGCTTTCATGGTCAGACCTTCTTTTCAGAGCAGTGATGGAATCTCATCCTGGGGAGGGTGGCAAACACTGCCCAGAAACTGGGCAAAACTGTAGCCTTTTGGAGCAGTGGAATGGGAGCAGTGGGGTGAAAGATGAGCAGGGAAACAGCTTGGCCAACACTGCTTTGACCAAACGCACCTTCGGGTTGACCTACACTGGCAAAACTCGTGTTTCAGATGTTTTAGTTCAGAATCACAGCCTAAATAAGCTCTTTTTTCGTAACTTGACTAACCAAATTTGTAGTTTTTTTGAGAGCTGTGCGATCCTTTGTTAAAGCATCTCATTCAGCTGGATTTAAGTCCCCTTCTCAACCAGCTCATTCACTCAGGAAGTTAATGAGATTTAACTAATGTGCTTTAAATCAACGGAAAGGTTTGAGCTCGGCATAACTTCCCTGCGTGTCTTTGTGCAGACTTGCCCTAATAATGTTGGTCAGTTATTAAGACACCGTTCTGGATGGCAGTCAAAATACCAACTACTTAAAAATTCATTAGTGCCTACAAAGAAAGAAGATGTTTGTGCTTTGAAGAGCTCCTTTGAAGTGAAGTGAGAAACCAGCTCGGGACTGAAACTCCTTAAAGTGCTCATCAGCTCCTTTTTAAAACGTAAATTTAGCTTTTAAAACTTAAATGTTAGGACGTGGTGGCGTTTCAGGGTGGTTTCAGCCCCATGGGAAGGAACTGGGAGTGCAGGAGGTGCCTGGTAAAGACAAATCAGGAATAATCCCGGGAGAAGGGGCTCAGTTTCAAACAGCCTGAGGGAAAACGCCATTTAAGACTAAAGCAGGAGGATGTTTTTTACAGGTAGAAACAGCAGATTGAAGAGTGTGGGTTCTGGGCACCTGTTTTTCAGGTCTTTGAGGGGGTGAAAATCCCCCTGGAAGGTATAAAAAAACACCCTCTGCAGATCTGGGCAGTGGGTGGGACCTCCCAGGTGCCGTGTCCATCCCGGACTGGGATGTAGCTGTGAAGGAGCTGGAATTGTGGTTGTGGTTCTGCAGGCAGGGCTTTGATTGCATCACTGGAGGACTTGTTGGGCTTTATGAGCCTCGATGATGAGAGGCTTGTGGAAGTTTTTTAACTGGGGGCAGCCTTTTTGCTTTGTAGGAAAACATCCAGCAGCTCTTTGGACTGCTCTGAGTAGCAGTGCTCTTTTGGTGGCTTGTAATTTGGTCATTAATATTTTAACCCGCCTTGGGTTTGTTTCATGTGTAAAAATTTATGAAAAACGAGTCTCTCAGGCAGCTTTAAAGTTAATTTATCTGTGCTGTGAGATGGGAGGTGTGAACAGCTGTGCCAGGCTGGACTGGGAGAGGGGGAGCCTTGTTCCAAGGTTCTTCTGGTGTTAAAATAACATTAAAGTGAGGATCCAGATAAATCCAGTGCCTGGAGCTGGTGCACAGCAAATAACAAAGAAGAGCCTGTTGTTTTTAAAACCTTGATGGCACCAAATCAGCGCAGAAGTTTTGGGTGATGGTGTAACTACAGCCAGTGGCAATCTGGAGAAAGCTGCTGTTCCATAATTAAGTGGGAATTGCCTTGCTTTTGTGTGGGGTTTTGTGTCTGGCCAGGGGTAGCTGTACCCTGTGAGCAAACTTTGTCTAATTGGAGCCTCCACAACATTCCTTAATTGTCTGCCTTGGAGCACTCCTGTTCCCCTGATCGCCTTGGTACGGTGTGGTGGCGATGGAATTCCTTTCAGAGCTCCCCTGATCTCTTGGCATCCACCCTGCCACCCCCTGCAGCCAAACACAGCTCCCTGGATACTGCCAGCCCTGCCCTCCCCTGTGTCCCTGTGGAATCCAGGCTGTTGGCAGCTCTGTCCCACAGCATGGGATTTCTCCATCGTGTGTGGAGCAGGATGAGCTGCTTGGCCCAAACACACGTTTTTTAAAGCAAACAAAGTAAATCTGGTGCGTTTGTTGCTGGCTTCAATTCTTTACAGCTGTGGCATTGCAGGAACTGAGAGTTTACTCTTAGTTGCAGTTTCCAGTGTGTCCTTCCCAGCAGGAGCTCCCCAATGCTCCCAGTCTTAGCCCTGGGTGACTGAAGGGGGGTTTAAAGCTGGTTTTATCTTCTGCTGAGGCTTGGTACATTTAACAGTAAAAAGCCCTGATGTGCAGGGAGTCCAAGTCCCTCTACACATCTCTGTTATGTGTCTGTTGCCCAAAACAGCATCTCAGACCTTGAGGATGCCTCGATTTGTGTTTGCCCTGAGTTTGTGGTGTCAGGCACTTGGAAGTGCCACAGGAGATGGAGGAATTCCAGAGGCACCACTGCAGTTCAGGTCACCCCAAGTGTGGCAGCTTCTGGCTGAGCATCGTCTCTGCCTGCAGGAGAAAGGCAGTGCCGTTCACATGAGTCTGACAGCTAATTAAAATAATAAATTGATGATTGTAATTAAGCAGTGACCTTAATTTGATTCTAATCTCCTTAGTGTGTGCAACAGCCAGAGCTCTCTTGGCTCCCCAGCCGTCTGTGACAGCCAAGAAGGGCCTGGTTGGATCTGCCATCGCTCCTTCCCGGGGCGCTGGGATGGGGGACATTCCCACCATGGGGCTCTTGGCAGCTTTTCCAGCAGGGCACTCCAAAGGATGGGCTGTTTCATCGCCACCTGGTTTTATAACCACACTTGTTGGGCTCCCTGTACCAACATTTCCCTCGTGCAGGAGTGAAGGGCCACCAAATGCGGGACAGTTCCTGGTTTTCCACAGGTGGGGTGGGGAGAGAGGCCCACAGGTGCTGGCTGGGGACCAGGGAAGGATTGTCCCCCTGTGCTGGCACTGCTGGGACCACACCTCGAGTGCTGTGTCCAGTTCTGGGCCCTCATCCCAAGAGAGACACTGAGGGGCTGTGCAGAGAAGGGAAAGGAGCTGGGAAGGGGCTGGAGCAGCAGGAGCAGCTGAGGGAGCTGGGGGGGCTCAGCCTGGAGAAAAGGAGGCTCAG
>JAWWES010000059.1:813250-831586 GCA_035583135.1 Lophotriccus pileatus
GGCTCTGCTCCAGGGAACAGGGACAGGAGGAGAGGGAACGGCCTCAGGCTGTGCCAGGGGAGGCTCAGGTGGGACATGAGGAGGAATTTCTCCCTGGAAAGGGTGGTCAGGCCTTGGAAGGGGCTGCCCAGGGAGGTGGTGGAATCACTGTCCCTGGAGATGTTCAGAGCACTCAGTGGAGATCACTCCCAGGTTGGACTTGATCTTGGAGAACTTTTCCAACCTCAGTGATCCTGTGATTAACTAGTTCCCACTGTTTGACACTTGGCAAAGAAGGAAATACATGAAAGCTGCTTTCTGGGAAGAATACCTGCATCATCCTGAGGCCTTGGAAAACCAGGGATTTCAGGGTTGAAAGTCCTGGGGGAGCCTGAGCTCCAGACTAAGCTTCTTCCAAAGGGTTCATCTCTAGGTCTGCTTGTTGCAGAGGAGCTTTATTTGACACGTCCTGAGCCCAGCTCTGCTTCCAGTCCTGGTGCTGCCAGGCCCACAGCACCTGGCAGAGTGTTGAAGGCTGTCTAAGAAAAACCCAAACCAACCCAAGCAAAGAGAAAAGCCAATGTCACACCCTGCAGGGTCAGGGTGGTTTTGTTTTCCCCCAGCCTTTGCTTTGCCAAGCTCTGGGTTCAAATGTTCACGCTGCAGATCCTCACACGTAGCACTGTGGGGCTGAACTGCCATCACAGCAGATCTGATTTAGGCAATATTTGTAGTGTGGTTCAGCCAAAACCTACATCAAATTCTGCTGCTTTTAAAGGAAACAGTGCACACAGGGAGAAGGTGTCTGTGTTCCAGTTGCCTTCTCCTTTGATGGGTTCACATCCAGTTCTCCTTTCCACGGTAATAAACCCTTTATTTGTGTCTGTACCTTCTGTCCTGCCCAAGTTAAGCCTTGAATCTACCGAGATGAGTTTTCAATTGATTTTGTCAGACAGACTCGCTCAGGCACAAAGTGTTGAGGATGCAGAGGGGCCTTTCCCTGCCCAGAAGGGTTTTCCTTGTGAACTTGCACCAGGACTATCCCCTGCTCTTAGTCTAAATCCTAATCTTATCTTCAGCCCTGTAAACCATGGCAGCTTTTGGCCTTCCTGGGTTAATGACACTGGAGGTAATTTGGTTCAGAAAGGTGAATGTTAATCAGTGTCCTAATTTCACTTCCAGCCTTTCCATCTGATCCCAGGCTGCAGATAATTCATTTTATGGCGTGTACCTGCCTGATGATGAATGAGTTTTATCTCTTTTTCCATGACTTTTCAGCTTCTGAGAGCTGGATTTGCTACAGAGGCTATAAAAATGTCTGAGTCACGTGTGGCTGAGCTGGGTTGGTGGGACACAAGGGCTGATAAGGAATGATATCTCAGATAACTTCATCTGGTGCCTCTTGATTTCTGCTCCCCTTTGACACTCCTTATTACAGAGCAAAAGTATTCCAAAAATCTGATTATCAGCTGTGCCATTAAGTGCCAGTTTGATTGCTGAGCAGAAGCAAGAAGAGTTGAGGAATTTGTTCCCCTTGTTTTTCCTGGAGCACCCCCCTGACAGACACGTGTACACAAACACTCCCCTCTTCAGGAAAAGCAGCAGGTGAGGCTCTTTTGGTAAATTTAGAGTTGCTTGTTTGGGAACCTTCATCCAAACACTGTTGTGTGTCAGCTCTCAGCAGTGAACACAAGGCAAGCCTTGCTGCTCTCCTGGTGGAATTCTCAGGGCCCGTTGGCCAGGAGTGATCCCATCCTGGCGGGGATGGCAGCGCTGCTGGTCTGCAGTGCACAGGAAAATAGGATTGTAGGGTCTTTTATCAGTGGAGATGCTGCTTAATGCCAGCTAAGCAGCTTATGGTGCCAGAGTTCCTGAAAGCCCATCTCGTGACGGGCAGGTTTCCTCACTGGGGCCTCCCTTAGGGAGGTGTCCTGCTGCCTTTCCCCTTCCCCTCCCCAGCCCCACACGAGAAAGCTGCCAGACTAAACCCTGCCTGTCTCCATCCCTGATGTTCTTGGAGAATAAAGTAAGTCCACGCTGACAGAAAAAGGCAAAGTCTTTTGTTCTTTTGTGCTTGGAAAGAAAAAAAAAATGCCTCGTGGCTCCACAGTGAAAGCAAACAAACCCGCCTCCAAAAATCCCAGCCCAGACCCCCCAGTGCCCCCAAACCCCTTAATATCTACTTCAACAAACGAGTCTTAACCCTTATTTGCAGGCACTGCCTTTCATCCCATCATGAGTTAATTAAGGCTTCAAGGCCATCCTGGTGCCCAAATAGTCTTTCTTGTGTCAGTATATTTTCTCTCCAGAAAAGTTACACTGCTTTGAAAGATTAACATCTCTTTCACCTCAAGTAACCAGAATTTTCTAGCAAATGGGCAATTAACAGCTATTAAGAGGTTCTAAAACAGCAGCATTGGAAGAGTCTTTGCCAGGTTTGGTTATTATTGCAATTACAGTGGACAGGAGCTGCTGGCATTTCCTGAACGGCATTTGGAAGGGTAACTTCAGGAAAAAAACCCAAACCCTACTATTTTTCTTTCTAATACAAACCAAACTGTGTTTTTGAGTGTCCATCAGCCGCATTTCCACCTCTGTTGATTTACTTGAACATGTCACTACCTTACTTTGGAAGTAACCCCTGTGTGCAGTGGGTTTTGCTGCTTCAATGTGCTTCTTGCTGCAGAAAATTCCGCTTCCTGTGATTTTTGAAAGGTTTTTCGGGTTCTCTCCTGTACTTTCACCTGTATCTGAGCTGGTTTCACTCACAGGTGTTTGTGTCTCTGTTTTCTGTTTGAGGCTCAGGAACCCCAGGCTGCGAAACTTCCTTTGCTGTGGAATTTTCTGTGCTGTCCCATGGGAAGTTTGAGTTTAAATCCATTAAATCCTATTCTTTAGTCTTGGAAATGGCAAATGTGTGGATGGTGATGGACAGGCAGGGCTAATTTAAGGAACAAATGGGGGAAAACTGTACTGTAGTGACCCATCTGGGAAAACAAAAAGGGAACTCGTGGGCTGTGAGATCTTCCCTGTTCCTGTGCCAAAAGAGTAGTGAAACTCATTAAAATGCACCAGTTTATCCTGAAGCTGTTGCTTCTGTGTTGTCAGGCAGATGACTTGGAACATCCCTCGAACAACTGGGATAATTTTGGGTGGGGATGCTCAGCAGAAAGGGATAGTTTTGGGTGGGGATGCTCAGCAGAAAGAGCTGTTTCTGTCTGAAACGGCCTCACTCAAAGGCAGGTCCTTCATTGTCCTTCTGGTCTGAGCTTCCTGGATTCTTTTATTTCATAGTGAGTTGTTTTCAGAGAAAGGATTCAAATTTACACTCCCTGAGGAAGCCCAGGCCCTGTTTGCAGTGTGTGTTCAGCTGTTCTACTCTGCTCCACACCTGGTGTACAGGTGTACTTTGTTCCCCCAAAATTCCATGGAAATGGCTGTGAAATGGGAAAAAAACCAAAGGTTTCAGTTTATTACTAATGATTGAAGATCACAAGAGAAGAATGAGACAATAATCACAGTATTCCTATCCTGAAAGAATTTAAAATACCTTCAGCTTTACCTTTACATGATAATCTGCTGATGATTGGGGAGGGCTGATGAGAGCTGGTGAGTCATGAGCGTGAAAGGGAGCCCAGGCTGTGGGGTGGTGTGAATGTACACAGATCTTAGGGAATAAAAATATCCATCTCTCCTTGCCTTCCAGGAACCATTGATGCCAACGATACCCTGATGTCCCTGCTGGATTACTGAGAACTCTGGTGGCTCCTGGAGGTGCTGCTGTTCAGAGAGGGAATTGTCCTCAGTCCTTGGCCTGTCACCCCAGCAGCATCCCTTTGGGTGCTGAATGCAAGTCCTGGACGTTCTGGAAACGATGGGGATTGGCAAAAACACCACCTCGAAGTCGGTGGAGGCGGGAGGCTCCACGGAGGGCAAATACGAGGAGGAATCCAAACATCCCACCTTCTTCACCCTGCCTGTAGGTACCACATTCCAGCTCTGCCTGGTGTGAATGGCCAGTCCTGTTCTAATGGTGTTGTACAAACCCCTCATTTCCACAAGCAGTTGGTAACAAACCCCTTTTGCCACTGAGTGGTGTTTATGGGTAAACACGGCCCATTAAGGCCGGGTGTGGTTGTTCCCCTGTGCTCCTGAGCTGGGCTGTTCCCAGGACAGGCAGCACCCCAGGCACTGCAGGACTGGAGCAGTTAACTGTCCTCCTGCAGCGTGAGCACCAGCCCCTGGTATGGAATCCTGGAATCATTAAGGTTGGAAAGGACCTCCAAGATCATCAAGCCCAACCTTTGACCAAATCCCACCACGGATGTCACAAACTCTGCTTGGTTTTTGAACACCTCGAGGGACGGGGATTCCATCCCTGCTCTGGGCAGCCTGTTCCAGTGTTTAAAGACTCTTTCAGTGAAGAAATTCTCTGTGATATCCAACCTGAGCCTCCCCTGGCACAGCTGGAGGCCGTTCCCACTCCTCCTGTCCCTGTTCCCTGGGAGCAGAAGAGCCTGACCCCCCCTGCTCCTCATGTTTTCTGACAGTGTCAAAGGCAGATGTCAAGTGCCAAGGGGGAAAACTGAGAGACAGGAGGTGTGATTGCAAAGCCAATGTTTGTTTTAAGACCTTCTGTTTGCTGTTTGTTGTGTTTCTAAGGTGGTGATAAATGGTGGAGCAACGTCCAGCGGTGACCAGGATACAGAAGACACGGAGCTGATGGCCATCTATACCACAGAAAATGGCATAGCAGAGAAGGTATGGTGGTTCCCTTGTAGGTGAGGACTCATTCCTGCTCCCTCAGTTCCTTCTTTGCCCACCCCAGTCCCACGTGGCCAGGATTTGCTGTCTCAGCAGACGGTGCTGACTCCGGACTCACATCAGGCTCGGGGCAGTTTGGCCTCATGACTGCTCTGGTCACACACTGTGGTTGCAGAACACAGGGCATGACTCAGGGAATGGCAGCAGTGAATGCACTTTGACCTGGCACAGAATTCATAATGTGCAAGTTTTTGATTTCTTCATTCCCACTGGCCTTTTGCACGGTTTCCCTGGGCAGGTCACTGTGCTGTGGTCATCAGCTGGTAACCTGCATTGGTCCAGGGAGACTGGTGGTGTTGAGCACCTCTAAATTCAGATCTTTCCCACTCTCCCAATTTCTGCCAAGCTCCAACCTCATAAGATTTAGTTTTTCTAGTCCTTTTTCCAGCCAGAGGCTGCTCATTGTGATTGAGTGGCAGCTTTATGAATGAACTGGAGGTCATAAAAACCCTGGAGCGTTTTTCCTTAGGAAAACTATGACTGTGTTTCACCTATTCAAGGACACTGGTTTGGTTGTGATTTTTCCAGCTTTTTACTCCATCATCCCCTGAGGCTGTTCAGTAATAATCCTGCCAGCTGAGATGGTTTGAATCTGAGCTTTTATTTAAAATAAGGACGAGGATTATGGTAAATCCGAACAGCACTTTCTGACAACTGTAATCAGACTGGCCTTGTGGTGAAGCCTTATCTCTGAAAAACCTCAACTTGACCAAATTTTTCAAGTGTCCCAAGTGAAACAAGACCAAAGCTCTCCTGGTTCCAAGCCAAGAGCATCACGATGCTGGTCTGTGTGAGGCTGTAACTTGTGATGGGGCAAGGATGATACCAAGTGGGTGCAGTGGAGGTTTTCTACCTCAGACACCAAAATTCTCCTCTGAATTTCAGGTTTAAAATATCCCCTAAAGAGGTGATTCTGCCAGAGGCCTCTCAGTGGTGCATGGCAGAAGAATGTCTCAGACACATCTCCGTGACCATCGTGGTCACGCTGATGTTTCATGGGCAGATTTTGGCAACTGTTGACCTGCATGTCTGTGATTTTTGGAGCGTGCTTGGACTGGAGTGGGGAGAGACAATCTGATAAAGCCCGAGCAAAAGGTGTTAGGGTGAAATTGTGCAACCAAGATAAGCCATCTCCAGACACCAAACCGTATCTTCCTGGCCTGGTTTCACCAAGTGCATGTTTTTTCTCCCTTCCAGTTGATCCTCGTGATCAGAACTGTAAATGAGGGGGAATAATTCACCTCAGAGAGACCCATGAGCTTTTAAGTGGCCAAATCTACCTGACTTAAAGCTTTGCTGTGGTCACAGGGAATGAACAGGGTGGGGAGGCCCTGGCACAGGTTGCCCAGAGAAGCTGTGGCTGCCCCTTGGATCCCTGGAAGTGTCCAAGGACAGGTTGGAGCCACCTGGACCAGTGGAAGCCTTCCCTGCCAAAGCAAAGAGTGGAACTGATGGGCTTTAAGGTCCTTTCCAACCCAAACCATTCCATGATTCTGTGATTTTATGTTTGTTCTTGGCTTTCCATTGCTCTTGAGAGATCATTCCCTAATGAAAGACCTTTATAAAGACCTTTGATATATTTATATATTATCAAAAGCCTTTAGCAAAGAGGCCTGGGATGTCCTTAATCACTGGAGGGTGCCCAGGGCTCACTTTGGCTCCCAGTATTTGTTACCTGAGAGAGTAAACTGTGAGCCCAAAGGAGAAATAGCTGTACTCCCTGGTATATAAATGTGGTCTAGAAATCTTCAGTAAAGCAGATTTCATGGAGAGCTGTGGGCATGGTGGGGCTGGGGGGGTGTGGTGGGATCTTACCCCGTTCCAGAAGGGTTTGGATTGGAAGGAACCTTCAGGATCATCTCATTCCTGAGAATGAGATCCCTGCCATCCCTGTAAAACAAACAATGGGATGTTGCTTAATAGAATCCTGAAATGGTTTGGGTTGGAAGGGACCTTAAAGCTCACCCAGTCCCACCCCCTGCCACAGGCAGGGCCACCTTCCACTAGCCCAGGTTGCTCCACTGTGGGTTCTTTATTTAAGGTATTCCTCTAAAGGCTTTTCTCCCCACACTTCATCAGTTTTCTTGTGGTCTTTTGCACGACTGACTTGACATCAGAGCCTTTGTCTTGCACTGCTGGGGTTTGTTTCTTGGGATTTTGCACTGGGATTGTTGTGGGGTTTCTCCTTTCCCTCCAGCATTCTTTCTACACCTTTATCTGTCTCATTCCCCCTATTTGCACTTACCAGAAAAATGAAAGAAAAAAAAAAAAGGCACAGCATGTTCCACCTTTGGCCAGTTAAAAATAATTAAAGGAGGAATTAGGCTGTGATCATTATCTCATTCAGGGAAGTGCAACCCATTCCCAGCAGTTCCCGTGGCACACTTGGCAAACACCAGCTCTGAGTCAGGCTTAGACCAGCAGGCACATGCTGGAGGTGCCAAGGGGCCAGTGACTCCCCAGGGAGTTACTGGGATGGCCAGGCCTCACCTGAGTTCTCCAGCTCCTCGTTGCTCAGGCTTGGGCTGCTCAGGGTTTGACCAAGGTGAGAGTTCCCTGTCCAGAGGGATCTAAGTCTGGCTTTGGAAGGAATGAGGAGTGTCCTGGTTGGTTTCTTTATACAGCATTTATGCCTTGGGAATTTGAAGTTCTTTTGTTAGAAGACCCACAACCTTCACTTCCTAAAGGAGAGCTCCCTTGTGCCTGCTCCTGGTTTTTGTTCTTTGCAAGACTGATTTAGGAATAATGTAACCCCAAGTGGAAAGCTCTGGAAGGGCTGATGCCCTTGCTGTGTGTGCCATGGTCTTCCTGGTGGAAACAGGCCATTGCTTCTGCTTTCTGCTGCCCAAAGAAGAGGGAGGATAGACTGGGACTGACTAAACTAGGACTGAGTAGGATAGGATAGACTGGAATAGGATAGACTAGAAGGGCAAGTGGAAAAGTTAAGGAATGCACTCGATGCAGCCTCATCTGTCCTGTGAAGAAAAATAAGTGTTTGACACCGAGTGGAGCACTGGGACAGCTTCTGGACACTGGTCTGGCCAAGCTAGAAAGGAAAAGAGCCCAAAAGATGGGAGTTCCTAAGTCCAGAGTCACCAGCCTGCGCAAATCTCTGAGTGGGTTCTAGAGAACCCTGTATCCTGTGTGGGAACAGCAGGAATTTTGCAGCCCCATTTCTGTCCATCCTGGGAAGGGTTGGGGAGGTGTCTCAGTGCAGGGTGGTGAACAGGAGGAGAGGGAATGGCCTCAAGCTGTGCCAGGGGAGGGTCAGCTTGGACATCAGGAGGAATTTCTTCAAGGAAGGGGTTGTTAAAGTTTGGAATGGGCTGCCCAGGGAAGTGGTGGAGTTGCTGTCCCTGGAAGTATTCCAGAAACATGGATGTGGCAGCTGAGGATGTGGTTGGATGTGGTGCTGGTGATGGGTTGACAGTTAGACTTGATGATCTTAGAAGTTTTTTCCAACCTTAACCATTGTATGGTTCAAATTCCTGATTGTTTCATGATTTTTTTCATGGTTTTTTAGAGGATTGGGTCAGGAGAGAAAAAAATTCATGTTTGAGTTACTGAAAGAGGGTCAGTGGTGCTGCAGGTTGACCTGGTGAGTGGGTCAGGGAACGGTTCCCCTCATTCCTCAGTTTAGGACCCATCCCCTGGTGAGAGGATTGCCTGGTGCTTAATGTGGTTTAAAAGACTTTTCTGAGATTAGTGTTCCTATATTTTACTTTTCCACTGCAATATCCCCGATCTCCCCATAATCCTGTGGTCGGGAGAGTTATCCCAGTGGCCCTCGTTTTCCCAGCACAAAGCTGAGGTGAGAGGGAAGGACCAGGGGTGGGTTTGGCTTCCCTGCCCTTGTAGGTGATACCCAGTGGAGGCTCCCAAGGTGTGATCCGTGGATACGTTGGGATTTCTGGGGAAGTGAAGCCCATCTGAGGCAGTCACGGGTCTGGCAGAACTCCCAGTCCTGGTGTGAGGCAACTTCACGTGGGCTTGTTGTGTCCTGGCGTGGATTAGGGCAGAGCAGTTCTTACGTAAGGGGATTCTTGGTTTCTTGGGAGTGATAAAACCTGATACTTCCTCCTGCTCTTACTGTTGTGCTGGGGCTTTGGAGCAGTGTGGGTTTGCTCCCTCAGGAATTCCCAGACTGGAGAGCTTGGAAGGGAGCGGTTCTCCGTAGCTGTGAAGGAGCAGTGGTGGAGCTGGCTCTTGTTTTAATGGCAAACCCACGGGGATGTTGATGTGTGAATATGTGTGGTCAGTTGTCTGTTGGCCCTCTGAGGACTGAGCTGTGGTAGGGCAGAGTGTGATCTCACTGAAACTCCTGCAGGGCTTTAAATTCCTGGGGAAAGTTGGACACAAATTGGCCAGGGATGTGTTTGGTTATAATAATTAGCGTTTTTCTTGACTGCTTGAATGTGGGGTGGAAGCGAAAATAATAAATCCTTTGGCTGAAAAAGGTTAACCAAGATGGAATTGGGCAAGAATTAAAGTGGGGAAGCAATTACTGTAATGAGGAATGTTTTTGCCTGTCATTTTGGTCTCTTATGCAAGGACAGAGCCCTTCTGCTTTGGGAGCAGCCACTGGTGGCTCTTCTACTTAGTTCCAGTTCTTCCCTAATTCCTGGTTTTTTTTTGATTGGTTTTGTGGTTTTGGTTTGTAGGTTTCGTTTTGGTTTTTTTTTAATAGTCTTGTGATGATTATGCTGTTTTGGGGGGCACCTTTTGGCTGGCAGCTCAGTTCTGTCATTAATCAGCAATTACAGCTACATCAGTGTGTAAATAAGCAGGGGATGGCTGACAGCAGGGAGCACATTCGGTGCGAAATCAGGAGCTGCAGCTGAGCTGGTCGGAGGTGAAAGGCTCTAAAAACATCACATGTCAGCGTTGTTTGGGAGTGTTGTACCAGCCTTGGAGCATCAGGGAACTGCCTGATGGTTCAGATTCACTTTATTCATGCCAAGCAATAACCTGCTGTTGTCCTTCTGTGTCCTGCCCCTGCCCACCCCCAGAGCTCCCTAGCAGAGACCCTGGACAGCAGCGGCAGTTTGGACGCCCAGAGAACCGACATGATTTACACCATTGAAGATGTTCCTCCCTGGTACCTCTGCATATTTTTGGGCTTACAGGTATGTTCCAAACCAGGTGTTAATTCTCCCTCTGTACCTCCTGAAGCTTGTTGAGTGTTTTCTGCCCAGTTCATTGCACTTGTGTGTGTGATGATTTTACTTTTCCCCCTCTCAGGTGTTTGAAGAAGGTGTTAAGAGGCTTTTTCTGAAGTTGGTCACACACTGAGATCACTGTGTTGATAATGATCTGTATGAGTTTTCTGCTCCTGCATTTGTGAGATTCACTCAAATATTTAGTCGTACAAGCAGATGTTAGTAAATAAGTGAGGAACTGCTCAGTGGTGACCTTTAGAAGTGACATTTGGCACCTCTGGAATTAAAGATGGAGAGAGATGATAGTTTAGTCCTGAAATTTTGAATATTAAAGCTGCTAGCAGTTATTTCAAGGCTTAAGAGCACCATCCTGGGCCTGGCTTGCTGGGAAGCAGAGCAGGAAACTTCTGTGCTCCTTGGAGAATCTTTGGAGTAAGAGCATGAGCTTTCTGCAGCGAGTAAGGAGCTGGACCCTACTGGCAGCTCAGCCCCTCACTTGTGGGAAGCAGAACAGCTTCAGTTTCACCTCCTTCCTTTCTCCAGTGTCTGTCCCACAGGAATGCTGGGAATTTGGTAATATCTGTAAAACACGTTGAGCTCTCCAAACAAATACATTCCAAAGCATCCTTTTTATTTCTGCCTCTGCTCAAGGACAGGCAGTTCTGGGGAAATTCTATTTTTACTTGCTTTGCTCAATACGGGGAATTTGTTTGTTTGCTCTGCTTTTAATGTGTTTGGTTTGGGAAGGAAGTCACGAGTGCCTGGTCTGTGGTCCTTGGGAGCTCCTTTGCATCCTGTTGTGGGTGTGCTCCGGGGTCATTTGTGAGCAGGGGGCTTCTCACACTGGTGCAGGTGAATGGAGCTATTCCTGTGCTTTTCTCTGATCTGGAGGCTGTTTCCAGCACAGTTACCTGGATACCTCCTCCTCAAGAGCAGCAGCCCTGCAGCTACTTCAATAACCTGGTTTATCCTACAAAAACAGGGATCGTTAGCAGCTGGCGAGAGAATATTTGAAGAAGTATCTGAAGAAAAGCTTAGGGCCAGGAAGAGATCTTGGGGTGGGAATTCAAACTACCCAGAGCGAGAGAAAAGATGGTGATAAATGAATGTATTTGGTGCAGAATTAACGGAGCTCTTGCCTCTGGCAGCACTACCTGACGTGTTTCAGCGGGACGATCGCCGTGCCCTTCCTGCTGGCCGATGCCATGTGTGTGGGCTTCGACCAGTGGGCCACCAGCCAGCTGATCGGGACCATTTTCTTCTGCGTGGGCATCACCACCTTGTTACAAACAACCTTTGGCTGCAGGTGAGGTTTGGGCCTTGCTGGGGGGTCCGAGGGGGATTTGTGTTTTCAAAGGATGAACACGATAGGTCAGGTGCAGGGCAGGCTTTGGAGAGCTGCTCCCAAAGAGAAAAAAAAACTACAAAAGGTGGATCTGAAATAACAGAGGGCATTCCAAGGGGAAGAAAATACAGCAGGGAAACAGGAGGAGGAGGAGGGAAACTCACAAGAAGAGAGAAGGCAGAAGTGTTTCTGAGGAAAAGGAAAAATTCATACACTGTGGTAAAGAGGAGCTAATTTGGGTATTTTGATTTATTTGTTATGAGTTTCTTGAATGATATTTTGCTCTTTCCAGTATTAAGGTGGTTGTGATCAGTCCTGCACCAAATCACATCCTTAATCCTGCAAAGGGCTTGGCAAATTAAAAAGGGGGGAAAAGATGTTGAAGGTAACTTGTAATTCTCTGAACTGAGCCTCTGTTACCTTTCAGTGCATCAGATAATTGGTTTTTATTCCTTAGTTGCTCTGAGTTGCTCTGATGATGATTCCTGGAGTCAGGAGTACACACACACAGAGGTGTAGCCTTCCAGGGGTGCCTTCACCTCTCCTTAGGAGGAAACAAGAGCCCACTTGGCAAAGACTTGTACAAATCTGCTCTTGGCAAGGACAGGATGTTGTGAGTTTTATTAACATGAAGATAAATCTTCTTTAAAAGCAGTGATCACTGCAGAGGTGTTTGATGTGTTTATTTAAACTCTGGGAATAACTGAAACCTGAGGAGTTACTTCTGCATCTTGTTCAAGAGAATAAAGCAGGGGTGATCAGGAAAGCCAGAGGATTCCCTCAGGTGCTTCCCTGAATGATTCAAGGGCCATTTAGTTCCATTTCAGAACTGTTTTCTATTTTCCAACAGCAAGTGGCCAACCCCCCCCCCTACATTTTCACAGATTTATCTGAGAACCAGGATTTTGGGGTGTCAGAGGTGTCTCGGGGGTGCAGAAGCCAAGCCTGTGGTAGATCAGCCTCTCATCTAAAACTTTGCCAAATATTTCAGGTTTTCCAGTGTATTGATTGCTATTTTAGTTAGCTTTGATTTGCTGCCTGTCCTTTTTCCTTTAAAAAACCCCCAGCCTTCCCTATATTTATTTTATATCTTACTCAACTCAGGAGATCACTCCTCTGTTTGGAATAAAAAGTTCATTCTGATGACAAAACAACATAGTGAAAATTGTTGGAGTTGGAGAAAATTTTCTTTCCCCAGTGTATTTTCTTTAACTCAGGACTCCCCAGAGTTAATAATTATATTTTCAGCCAGATTGGCTCTTTGTGCTGTAACCACAAACCCTCCAGTAGCTGAAGCAGCAGAGTTGTTCCCCTTGGATTTCTTGAAGTTTAAAACCTTCCAGTTGTGTTGGAAGTGCAAAGTTGTGGATGGGGATGAGCTCAGAGGGGGGCTTTGTTTTCCTCTACCCCAACCAGCTTCCTTCCTCTGCCTCAAATTTATCAGAAAAGCTTAATTTTCATGTTTCCTGAGACTTTATCTCCTCACATTGGTCATATTTCAGGTTTTTTCCCCCCTAACTAATCTTGGCTCTTTATTCCTTATGATGACTTTATTTTATTTTTAATTCCTTTTTCTCTATTTTATTTTTTAAAAAATCATTAATTTAGTTTTATTTTTAATTTCTTAATTACTTAACGAGTTATTTTGGGCTCTTTCAGAAATAAAGGGAGTAAACTGACGGTCCCATCCTCTGTTCCTTGTGTATAATCCCACCCCTGCTCTCCATCCTGTTGGGATTTTCCCCTTTTCAGTGGCTCCCACTTGCACTGGAGTTACATTTTTTTATGTACTTGAAGCCAATTGTGTTTAGGCCTTAAAATAACCTGTATTTAAGGAGAAAATCTCCACTCTTGGCTGTTTTGTAACTACTTACCATGTGATTGGGGGTTTATGTAAGGCTGGGAATGGGATATAGCAGCAAAGGCCTTTAAATGAGATTTTAAAGTATTCATTGGCAAGTCGTGTCAACTGCAAAGTATTTCAGCAAATAAAGGTTTCAAAAGGTCAAATTCCGTGGTTTAAAGGTCCTCAAAGATGGATTTAGCTCAGTTGTGAGGCGGAGTTGTGGTCACTTTGGTACCCAGACTGGTTTCAGGAATTCCAGCTATTCCCCAGGTTGTGGGGTGAGCCAGGAGCCTTGGCAGGGATTGAGGGTAATTAGTGACTGAGACAATCAAACCCAGCTTTAATCCACCTCAGATTTCAGGCTTGTTGCTGTGCCCATCACTGCCTGAGCTTTCCTGCCTCTGTGGGACGTGTTGGGATAACGAGACATTTCCAGGTGACTTTAACTGCCTAAACCCCTCCGTCTTCACAGGGGCTGCTGCCAAAACTGAGCAACTTCAGCATTTAGTCGTGAAATTAAAATGATATCCCACTCATAAGCTTTAGGACTTGAGGCTTTGGGGGCTTTAGCTGACAGGCAGTGGGTGCCTGGCTTAACATCCATAAGTCACATTCCGAACTGGAGCTGTCTCTTCAGAAGGAGACGGATCTTGGTTGGCTGATTTTGATTAATAAGGGTAAAAAGATAAAAAAATAAAATAAAATAACTCTTTTTTTTTTAACCCTCCCCTGCTTAGGGAAAAAAAACCACTCTTTTGAGCCTGCTGGTCCTTTTGGGACTGTGTCATGTACAGGTTGAGCAGGACGTGCTGAGATCTGATTATTCAGGATATTTAATGTGCTACAGAACAATCTGGACCCAGGTCTCAGTACAGCTGAGTTCATCACTGGAGAATGTGTTTGCAAAGTGTATTTACAAGATCTCTGGAGGGACAGAGGGCTGTGTAGGTGGGATGGAGCAGTAACAGCTTGTCTCAGGTGTTGCAGATCTTGCCATGGGCACCAGCCAGCTCAGTTTGCTTAATGAACCTGCAAAATAAGGTGAATCATTCACTGAGCTGCCAACCATGTCTTCCCAGAGGTAAAACTGGGATTTGTGCTTGGAGAGACTCCCAAGGGGAATTGCATCCAGTCAGCCATGCTTGGATGGCTCGTGTGTTGTGTGAAGTTGGAGTGTCTGATGCAGTTTTCGGTGGGTTTTTAGGGTGCCCAAGGCCCAAAGTGCTTCCCAGTGGTGCTCCAGCTCCTGCCTGTGAACTTAACAACTATTAGAAACATCCCCCTGATTTGATCTTTTCTGTGTTCAGTGTGTACAGCATTTTTCCCACATATTTTTCCTCCTTTGAGCCTTTTCTGATCTTTGTGTGGTTGTGCTGCAGTTCTGTCTCCTGTCCTGGCGTTTGCCCTCCATCGAGGAGCTGTAACAGCCACAACATGGAGCAGTCCAGGGGCAGTTACCACGTGTTCCACTCTGAGATCTGCTATTAAAGGGAATCTTACTGCAATTCTTGTCAATATTTATAGAATAGTTCAAAGTGCACCTCATCTGTAGTTAAGTAACATCTGCATATTTATGTTGCACAACCTGCAGTGAGGTCAGTAAACACGTAGTTGATGCTGGTAGGTGCTCTTTAGATCTTAAATCTTTTGGGAAGTATAAACATCAATGCTAAGAATGTCATCTTGAAATTCTTGCAGTGTTTGTGTTTATTGGTGGGAAGCACCTGGAACATCTAATCTGCCGTTTATCAAACCCCACAGTTATTTACACACGCACTTCAAAACCAACGTCGGAGTGACTGTGCCTGCAGTCATGGAGGACTGCCCTGGAGAGGGCAGGCACTGAGCCTGCAGGCTGCCCCTGCAGAGGGCTTGTTCCCTGTGGTGGGCTGGTAAAAGCTGCCTGTTCAGCAGTCTGGGTGGTGTTTTTTACCCCAGGACGTGAATCTGGATCCCCATGCTCTGAGTCAACACCAGCCCCCTGTGTCTGGAATTACCTGGTGCACGTGGGTTAAGAACTTGGGTGGGTGCTGTTGGCTCTCTGGCTTGGGAAGTGTGAGCATGGGTTTGTTTGATGAGAAATTCTCACATCTCTCACTGTTCCACCTCACTGAGGGCCGGTCTGAGGCTCTGTGACCACCCACCCGCCGCGGTGCCGGGACACCACCCAATGTCACCCTCTCTCCTTTCCCTCCTACCAGGTTACCCCTGTTCCAAGCCAGTGCTTTTGCATTCTTAGCACCTGCCAGAGCAATCCTCTCTCTGGAGAAGTGGAAGTGTAATAATACAGGTAATTGTCGTTTGTGCTCCTTCAGGGCTAAGAGGCAAGTGGCCCAAACCTCTGAAAGTGCAACAGCCAAACCTTGTGAGGGGGAAACTGGAAGCACTGATGAGGGAATAGGAAATGTCTCTCCTTTTACGATGTTAAAATTCTGTGCCTTGGAAAAAAGATGCCTAAAAATGTCCTTGTGGAGTTCTATTTCTGGGGAATTTTTAATATATATGTATATAAAAAAAAATGTTGTCAAAAGAAATCCAACAGCAGCACAAAGTAATTCTTCTGTTACATTTACATTCTGTAAATGTTCCTTCCCAATATTTGGAAATAGCAAGTTCAGTTGAATCCTTTGAAGTTGAGTAGGAGGAAGTTTGATGTTCAGCATCACCTCAAGACCAGGATTTTTCCCTGTTTAAGTCATACCTGACAGGTTTTGACAAGATTTGGATGTTCATTTGAGCTCTTCCTTTGCTAATGTCATCATCCTGAAAGGTTTTACCTTCAGAGGGGAAATGTGCACTAAAGCTGCTTGGGATGGGGGGTTTGGCTATAAATTAGGTTAGAAACTGTGATGGAAACTCCTCTGGCAGTTTTCTCTTTAATGGGGTGTGGTTATTCAGTAACAAGGCTGTGGGCAGTGGGAGGCAGCCCCATAGAGAATCAGGCTGCTTGTTTCTACCTAAAGTTCTTCCCAGGGCTCCTTTGGATTCTCTAATAACTTAATTTATATTATTTATATGTTTAGCCATCTCTGTTGGTTCACATTCAAAATGTGCCAGTAGCTGAATACACATCTTGTCAAAAGAAAATCCTGTTTGATAACCTTGGATGGCAAAGCCATTTTCCCACTACTCCAGCCTTTCCAAAAGAGCTTTGCTGCATCTTCCTCTTGGACCTTTTTCACCTTCAAAAGATGCCAGCTGGGGTTGTTCCAGTTGGGGTCAGTTCATTCAGTGGGTGACCTAAATTGGTGGAGTTGGAGTATGTGATTCCAGTGTGCACTTGAGTAATTCCCCATTCATCTGTTTCTTGGAGTGGGAAGGGAATCCCTAATTGACCTTCCTTCCTGGAAGTTCGGATTTGTTCCCGCCTCGGTGCAGTGGGTGGAGTGAGGGGTTGGTTCCTGGGAGTGTGAGCCTGTTGCTACTTCATTTGTAGCACTGCAGAGCTTGTTCTCCCTGCAAATCCAGGCTCATCTGGCAGACCCAGTGTGAGGAGGGGTTTATTTTGTAGGGGGTGATGGCAGAGTGGCCGAGGAATAAATAAACCCCTGTGTTTTCTTGTCTCCTCTCTGTAAGACATAGCAGTTACAAACGGGACAGCAGAGCTGCTGCACACTGAGCACATCTGGTACCCCCGGATCCGAGAGGTAATGTGGGAGTTGCCTTTAGCTGTCCCTCTGTCCAGTTCCAGTTAAGTTTCTCACCCAAACATCTGTGTGTCCTTGTCTTTAAGTTGGTAATTTCTTCTTTCACTGCGATTTCCATTTGAATATATCCCTTTTACTCATCTCATGGAAGTCTTTCATCTTTTCCAACCTGTTCGTTGCTGGACAGCAAATACCAGGAGTTAGTTACCGCGTTCCAAAAGACGTGCAGTGAAATGCTCAAGTGAGATGATGAAAACTCTTCTTGTACCTCTGATTTGTGCTCACTGGCAGCAGTTCAGCTGCTGCCAGACCTGCTGCCTGCTGGCCCTGTGCAGTGGGCTGGCCCCTGGAAGGTGAACCCACAGTTTAGCAAAGCTGGGTCATCCCCAAGACTTTTTTAAGTTGGAGACTCTCCTGATGAGATGTTGGTTCTCCCAAGAGACTTGCAGAGCTCCCCCAAAGTCCTTCTCCACTCTCAGCCCTGCAGGGCCCAGGATGAGGGTTGTGCCACGCTGGAGTGGTAGATAGCCAGGTCCAAATGAGGGCGTGTGTCATGGAATTTATCTCCCATCCCGTTGCTTTGGGCTGCCAACTTTTTCTTAATTAAAAACAACCCCTCTCTCTTCCCCATGTTCAAACCATAGCTACATCCTGCCAAGAGCCCTGCAGCCAAGAGGGCTGACAGTCTCCTGAGACCACAACGCTGCTCTAATCCAGCTTCTAAGGAGCACTTGTGACCAATGCAGACACACTCTGCCCCTAGGAGCTTTAGGAGCATCACCTCGTGGCGCACCAACCCTTGCCGTTCGATCTGAGAGCTTAAAGGTTAGCCTGGACCCCAGGTCTCCTGTCTGACAGTGTGATGTGCTTTCCACACAGCTTCCAGACTGGCCCACTGGTCTGTTGTGTAATAGTTTTGTGGAGAAAAAAAAAAAAAAAAAAAAAAAGAACAACATAAGTGTTGTGCTTAAAAGTCACTTAAAACATAATGAGCTGTTTTATGACGAAAAATTTGCTGAGTTCTTCTGTGTCACTGAATTCTTTTTAAGTGCAGTTTGTAATCCAGAGCAGAAAAAGAAGCGCTGTGGCTTTGCCTGTCAGAGGGGACTGAGGTGGCTCTTTGCCCTTGTTGTGTGTTCAGATCCAAGGTGCCATCATCATGTCCTCCCTGATCGAGGTGGTGATCGGACTGCTCGGCCTGCCCGGCGCCCTCCTGCGCTACATCGGCCCCCTGACCATCACCCCCACCGTGGCCCTCATCGGCCTCTCCGGCTTCCAGGCTGCTGGGGAGAGAGCTGGGAAGCACTGGGGCATTGCCATGCTGTAAGTACTGCTGGGGGGGTGCTCCTGCCTCAGGCCAGAGGGACCCAGTTCGTGAGTTTTCATGTAGGAGTGTTGGGTGTCAGGGGAAAGCTGGGGTTGGCTTGGCTGCCAGAGGTGACATTGCAGAGCTCCCAGCAGGAACACCAGAGGTGGCATTGCAGAGCTCCCAGCAGGAACACCAGAGGTGGCATTGCAGAGCTCCCAGCAGGAACA
>JAWWES010000059.1:841990-859534 GCA_035583135.1 Lophotriccus pileatus
CTGCTCCAGGGAACAGGGACAGGAGGAGAGGGAACGGCCTCAGGCTGTGCCAGGGGAGGGGCAGGTGGGATATTGGGGAAATTTCTTTCATGGGAAGGGCTGTCCAGCCCTGAGCAGGGGTGGAGTCCCCATCCCCAGGAAGGATTTAACAGCCCTGTGGATGTGGCACTTGGGGACATGGTCAGTGGTGGCCTTGGCAGTGCTGAGGCAGCGGTTGGACTTTGACGACCTCAGAGATCCTTTCCAAGCCAAACAATTCCATGATTCTGTGAAATGGCTGTATTTTTTGATAGCTGAATTGCCTGTGGGGCAGGGGAGATTTCAGTTCTGTTCTCCTCACAGTTCAGTGGGGGCTGCCCACCATCTCTGCCGCCGGGGTGATCGGGATGCTCAGCGCGGTCGTCGCCAGCATCATCGAGTCCATCGGGGACTACTACGCCTGTGCCCGGCTGTCCTGTGCTCCTCCTCCACCCATCCATGCAATAAACAGGTCTGGCCAAACCAGAAATGTTTGCAGTGTCTTCAGCTACGTGGGGTTTTTATTTGGTTTCTCCCCCTTGGGATGAGACGGGAATGTGCTCTGAGATGAAACGTTAGGATTTGGTCAGAGGCGAGGGCCAGGGAGCTGAAATACAAGATGCAAGTGTCATGTGGAATTATTTTGTTGCAAGTGGAGCGATGGAATCCCAGTCCTGTTCTTGCAGGAGTCCGTGGAAGTTGATAGCACGGTTTCCATGGGGACAGAATTCTAAATTAGGGCTGGAATTGGGGTGGTTTGTCAAATTCACCTGAAATGCAGCTGGAGAAACAAAGAGCAGCTCTTAAGTTGGACTTGAATTGTGTTGTAATTTCCTCAGTTTAAGAATGTGGTTAACTAGGACTCAGAAAACAGAACTCAATGGGTTTTCCAGGTTTGTGGGAGCTGGAAAGATGAATTACAGTCATTCTATAATGGGACAGATGCCCTGACAGCCCCCCTGTATCCCTGAGCCACAAAACACCCTCTGGAGGAGTCTGTGCTCAGCAAACTGACTCTTGGTTTCTGTTTGTGGTTTCCAGGGGGATTTTTATTGAGGGCCTCTCCTGTGTTCTGGATGGGGTATTTGGGACAGGGAATGGATCCACCTCTTCCAGCCCCAACATTGGTGTCTTGGGCATCACAAAGGTATGTGCTTTTACCTTGAGCTCTCCTCGGGTGCATTCCTTATGTTCATGTTTCACAGCATGATCCTCTTCCAGGAAACCATTCTGCTCGTGCAGACAAACTTTACCCATCATTCTGAATTCTCCTGCCTGTCTGTGCCAGCTGTTCTCTGGTGGAAATGCATTATTCTACATCTGGGCCTCAAAAATCAGAGTAAAAGGCAGTTAGAACCTGCAGAAAGCAGATGCTGCCAGGTGAACTGTCCCTTGGAAAATCAAGGCAGCATTCCAGGGCCCTGGGGTGGTTTGAGTGAGGTATAAACACTAAACTATGTAGAAATTAATACTTTTTGGATGTCTTGGCTCTGGAGGCATCAGTAGGGAAGTGACTGTTTATTAATGCCTCACTTGAACACAGTAAAGTGCAATTTGTGGTCCTTGGGCTTTATCTACATCTGTACCAGGACCTTACACTGAGCCAGAGGCTGCACTCAAGGTAATTTGAGAGTTAGATGTATCCTAAGTGTCTGTTTTTAAGGCACTGATTAGGGGGTTACGTATTTCTGGGGTGTTACTCAACAAGATATGTTGAGGAATCCCTTTGTTCTCCCGTGGGACTGGATCAGTGCCTTGAACTGGGAGGCCTTGGGCTGCAGAGAGATGTGCTTGATGTTCATTTAACCTTGTTAAGAAATGCCAGCAACATTGGTAGGAGTAATTTATGTTGTGATTTGGTACATCTTGTTGTGTATTTTGCATGGAAGCCATAAATCCTTCCTGCACATGAGGTGGAAAACGTGTGTTCTGTGCTTCCAGTAACTCTCCCTCTGACCTAATCCAATATAAATGATATATTTATCTTCACCCATTTGTGTATCATCTACCACCATTTGTTTCCTGCACAAAGGGTTATTCTGTTGGGTTTAGGGTGAAACACAACACGAACAGCACCATCTGCTGTCTGTACCAGTTGCCATTCAGCTGCTGATGGAAATTTCCTAGGAGAAATTGTAGTCAGAAAAAATCCCTAAAGAAAGGTTTTATTCTGTTCTGCTTTCCTTTCTGGTGTTAGTCATGGGGGTTGATATGAATTAACAACACTTTTTTATTGACAGCCCACAGAAATGAGTGGGCATTTTGCTTTGGGACAGCAAAAAATGGATGTTTGATGGCAGCTGAAGCTGAAGGGTTGGCCACAGTTGGTCTGTTCAGAGCACGTGGTGGAGGAGTGAATGTGCCTTACCCAGAGTGGCACAGCTGGATGGCTCTGCTCCAGTGGTTCCTCTTGCTTTCCTGCCTGCACACTCATTCCTAAAATCCTAACAGTATTTCAGCTTCATTTCTGCCCAGATAGATTTTTGGCATGTGGATACTCTGCTGTTTATTTGGGAGGGGAAAATCCTTAGATGCTGCATCATCCTGGTGATCCCATTGTATCCTTCCAAAAGGCATTTACCCTCCTTCAGATTGGTGTAGAGTTACACTTAGAATTTAAATTTGAGGCTCCAACTGGATGTAAATCCTGCACAACCTCTGAGCTGGTCTGTGAGTTTTATTTGATGAGAGGAGCATCAATGAGCTCTGATCAGCTGGGGCTGCTGTCTGGGCAGTGGTGGTGGTGAACTGGAGGTCCCATCTCATGCACTCCCAAACGATCCCCTGAAGTGTGTGTGCTGGGAATAAATATGCAGGCAGAGCTAAATGCTGCCCAGGATGTTTTCAGTAGCTTTCCAGAGGAGCTTAATTTGTTTGCCTTGCAGTGATTGAGTATTTGCATAAATAAGTGTCACCAGCGTGTGGGTCCCTAAAGAATTTGCCTCTTCCGTGCAGGAAGATAATTTTAGAGCAAGATATTGGGGATATTTTATTTTAGAGCAAGATATTGGTAGCCCTAAGGAAATTAATGTCTTCATAAAGTAGAGAAAGGTGGAAGTTAAACTCTGTTGTAATGTTAGTGAGCTCCCCAATTTGCTGGTGTAGCTCCTGTTTGCAGGTGAACAATCCCACCTGAGAGCTCAGCAGTGAGGAAAGGGGGGAGAGAAGGGCCAGTTTTCAGGCCTGCTCTATCTTTTGGTTCTCATTTCATTCATTTAGCTCAGTCACACCTGGTCAACAAATTAATGTCTCCTTCCCTTTGAACCTGAATACTCTGTACCAGAAGACCTGCAAAGGACTTTGCCAGAAACCACCTTACAGTGTAAAAGGGTTTTTTTTGTGCCTGGGGCACATCTTCTGGCACTGGAGCAGTGTCAGAATATCAACTGTTCCAGTTTATCATCTACCACTGCCACACAGACAAAGAAGTTTGCATGAAGTTTGGATGCTTAAAATAAAACTGGGAAGGAAGTGCAGGCCTTTGGTTTCAGTGTCAGCACAGCCCTGATTTGCATGTGGAGTGAACTCAGGCCTGGGCTCAGAGGGGTTTTACAAAGCCTTGTTAATCTTGGCTTAGAAATCCTGCTCCTCTCTCACCTCATCCATGTCTTCCTGTGTCAAAGGGCAGGAACACGTGGAATTTATTTGTTCCATTTTCCACCTCTCCCAGGTGTGGTTTCTGTCCTCCTGCTTTCTCTCCTGCAACTGCTGCAGCGCTTACCCGTGGTTTTAAAGCTGGCTTGGTGTTACCAAAGCCCAAATTAAGGCGAGTTCTGTTAGGCTGGAGCACAGCCCTGTCACAGCTGGGCCTCTTGGAAAGGCTCTGCAGCCTTTGAGCGCCGACAAAAACACGCAGGAAGCTCCAGAAGAAACTTAACTGGAAAGGGGAATAACAAAATAACTGTCCAGGTGTGAAGCTGGACCAAGTGCAGACTTTTTCCAGTGTCTTTTCCCTTTTTCCCTGCAGGTTGGGAGTCGCAGGGTGATCCAGTATGGAGCTGCCTTCATGCTGCTCCTCGGGATGGTGGGGAAGTTCAGTGCCCTCTTTGCGTCCCTGCCCGACCCCGTGCTGGGGGCTCTCTTCTGCACCCTCTTTGGTAATATATGGACTTTGCTCCTCTTTTTCACTCCAATTCTGTTTATATGTGTTTTTCTGTCTGTTTTGGAAGGAAAAGCCTATCTGGAAGCTGATATTTGTTTGTTTGTTTGTTTTATGTAGGGATGATTACAGCTGTGGGTCTGTCAAACCTTCAGTTCATTGACTTAAATTCCTCTCGGAATCTGTTTGTCCTTGGATTCTCCATTTTCTTCGGGCTTGTCCTCCCAAGTTATCTCAAACAGAACCCCCTGGTTACAGGTATGTGTCCCTGCTCACCCCCACAAAACCTGCCTTTCCCTTCTGCTCACGTGGGAAGCACAAACAGATACAAGGGAATGGAAAGGTCAGAAAGAGAAAAAACGGAGTATTTGGAGACAAGAAGAGCTGTAGATACAGATAAGCTTTATATGTGTGTATATATGTTCTCAGAGGAGAATATTTATGTTCTCAGAGGAGAATTAATTGGGATGTTGAGACCTGACTTTTCAGTGGGATAGAGCTGAAGTTTTCCTGCTTTCTCTTGGTGCTCCACAGAGCAGTGAAAGGGGGAAAATACCAGGAAAAAGGACAAAAAGGGTGAATCTGAGATATAAATGATGTTAAAAGACTAAAGGGAAACACCGAGGTAGAGTTTGGGAGGGAGGGATTTTTGGGATGGGAACTTTAATTTGAATGAACTCCAGGCTGTTAATCAAAGTGTAGCTTTGGGGAATCCATGGGGAAGGTGTTCTGGTTCAATATTCCCCTCTCAGCAGTGATTATGACATCCTGTGTCATCAGAGATGGGCTCTCTAAAGGAATACTTCACTGGTATGGGGTGTTTTTGAAGGAAATATTAACTGACAGTTTTGAGCTGTCGCTTCAGACCCAGATTTAGGGGCACATCTGTCCTACTTTGAGTGGTTCACAAAGCAGAGGTGGGTGATGACATCAGTAGAATGTTCTGCCATGAACTGGTGCTTTGAAGTCTTGCCCTTTTAAAAAATAAAAGATTTATAAAAAGAGTTACTTCAATGCACACCATTTTACATTTTGGACATTTCTCTTTTTCATTTTACAGTTTTCTAATAATAAACATATATATATATATATATATATATAAAAACTAATAGTTTAAATTAGCTGTGTCTGCAGTAGATTCTCAGATGGTGTTTTGTGACATTTTTGTGAGCAGCTGAAAGTTCATGGGGTTACATTTTGGGGCAGAATGCCCCCTGGGGGGCTGTGGTAGGTGAAGGTTCTTCAGCCTTAATTCCCACATGTTTTCCAGAGTCCCATTTAAACAAACCCCTCAGTGAACTGAGCAGCAAGTTCTCCTGTGTGTGCATCAGTGGGATGTGTACATGGATGATAAAAATGAAGAAATGCCAGCATTTGTCCTTGTTTTTTGCAGGAATAGCAGGAATTGATCAGGTGCTGAACGTCCTTCTCACCACAGCCATGTTCGTCGGGGGCTGCGTCGCCTTTATCTTGGACAACACCATTCCAGGTCAGCACTTGTCCTTAGCCCAAACCACAGCAACAGCAGCGTTCCAGGGGGGCAGGGAGACAGACATCCCTGCTTTTGCTGTTCCCTCCTCACACCTGCAGGCCTGGCTTTCCTGAGAACACCGGGAATCCTTTCTGGGCTCCTCCTGTAAGCAGCTGGAAGAGCTGATCAAAACCAGGCCACAACAGTCTGCTGAAGGGAGATAAAGCTGTTTTTAAGATCCAAACCTGCTCCATTCAAGAGGAGAGAAATTTGCCTCAACTTCCACTTATAAAATTAAACATTATATTTTTTTTTATCTCTTCCTGCCTTTCTGAGGAGCCTGGAAGATCTTCCCAGAGCTGAACTTGGTGGCTGAGCCTCGAGCTCTTCTTCCTTCTTGCACCCTCTGCTTTATTACCTGTGTGTTCACATAAAGATATCCATGAATATGTATCTCTTTTTTTTCTTGTTTTGCCTTTAGGAAGCCCTGAGGAAAGGGGAATACGGAAATGGAAGAAAGGGGTCGGGAAAGGAAGCAAATCCCTGGATGGCATGGAAACCTATGATTTGCCTTTTGGCATGAACTTAATTAAAAAATACAGGTGTTTCAGCTTCCTGCCCATCAGCCCCACCTTCATGGGATACACATGGAAAGGCTTCAGGAAAAGCAGTAACTGCAGGAGTTCAGATGAAGACTCAGAAGCTACAGTATAGCCTTAGCTGAAATTATATTATCTAGTTGTAGTAAAAGATGTATTTGCAGTTTCTTGCTGATTAAGAAGCATTAAAATATATGTTTTGTATATCTGCATTTAAATTCTGGAACCAGAGCTGAGACAGATTTAAAAAAAAAAAAAAAAGAAAAAAAAAAGAAGAAGAACTAAAAAGGCTTTTCCTGTTGTGGGTGGTGGGAGCCAGGTCTGGTGTCTCTGGGGCAAATTCCAGGGATTTGGGGGAGTTGTGGTACCTAAGTCTGTTTATTTTCAATGGGTTTAGGTCCTGGAAGTGTGTAGGTGCTTTTGAGAAAGTTTAATTTTGATTTTCTTGGAGCCCTCGGTGCTGGCGCTTGGCACAGTCGTATCTGGCAGTGTTGGTTATGCCAGGAAATCTGAATCCATGGGAAGGGGGGGGGGGGGAGAAAAGAAAAAAGGAAAAGGAGTTACTTCTAGTCATGTCAAATCCCATAGACCTTGATTTTACTCCCTGATTTGCACATTCCATATTTGCAGTACCCTGAAAACTGGATTCAGTTGATGAAGGCAAATCATGAGAGTATTATTTTGAATTATCCACAATTTCAGTGGCACATCCAGTGCTAGGACGGGCAGTTTCTGCACTAACTTTGCCCATGAAAACCAGGACTGACTCCTGCTGGCTCAGTGCTGCAGGAGCCACTTCTTTCACACCATCTCTCATTTTCTGAACGTTTGCTTTTTCACCTAATCCCAGTGTCCAGCATTTCTTCCCAGGGACACGTGGCTGGAGCGTTACAGGGATGGGACACTGGAACTTCCAGACAGGACCTGGTGCTTTTGCAGTTCAGTGCCTGCATCCAGCAAGATGTTTCCTGGACAGCAAGGGTAATTAATTGAGGAGTTAAACAGTTAACCCCTGTCTCTGTGCAGAGTGCCAGGCGGTGGAAACGCTGGCTTGGGTCTGGGCAGGAGGTTTTTATGGGATATCAACAGCTGATGCTGCACAAGCAGCTGACGTTGCCTCTTCCTCCTCTCCTCGTGGGGCTTGTCCAGAGGCTCATTCCTGCTGGGAAGGGGGTTGGGAATGGCAGAGACACTACACCTGGCGGCCCCACCCACGGCTGGTTTCACGGGTATCGGGTCCAATCAGGGCACCACTCAGAGATTTTTTTGTTTTTTCCTGGACTAGTCTCAGCTCTGATGTTTTCGTGGGTGTTCACGCTCATCATGCATTCATAATTAACAGTTTTATTCCTGTTTAATGTTCTTACTATTGCAAGTTAGTTTTAGACTTCAGTGTGGCCCCAAAAAGCATTTTCAGCTGTGGAATCATCAGGGAAATGTCGTGTAATGTAATTTCAAGGCCAGTAATGCTCTACGGTGCTTGCGTTTTGTATTCCTGGAAAACCATAACAGTGGATCCTGTAATTCCCTGAGATATTTATCAAACTTTGACTACTGGACAGGAGTGCAGGAACTCTGTTTTCTCTGCTTCCAGGTGAATTTGTTCTGGGTTTTTGAAGCATGGAGGGGTTGGGGTGGGAGGGCAAGGCAGGAGCGTAACGGATCAGTACTGAGTAGTGTAGAGTCGGAATGATTCCGTGGATATTCTCAGCATGCCATGGCTGTTTCCAGAACCTATTTTACCCCGCTTTTTCCATATCCAAGCATGCCTTTGTTCCTGCTTCGGGGAACTTTCAGTAGTTTGCAGTCTCGGTGTCAGTTGGGCTGTCTCGAAAGCTGGTCGGAAGAGTTGTTGTGTAGTAGACGAGGTTTGTTTGCCTGTGAAACAAAGTCATTTCTCCTCATTTCTTTTCTAAACTTTCCCTCTCCAGGTAGTGAGGTGTTCCATGCCCACGTCCACCTGCACGCAGTTGAAGTGCAGACACCTCTAATCAGTGGCACGAGGCTTCCAAATTTCCCAGCTTTTTAGTTCAACCAAAGATGCATGGGGGAGTTAAAAATATATATAACAAAGGAAAACAAAAGCCACCTCTGGTGGTTGTGCAACCCGAGGGGTTGTGGTGATGCAAAATGCCAAAGTTGGTTATCTTGTAAAAGTTGAGAAAGGGAGAAAAAAACCCCCTTTTTATTTCCAGTGGTGCCACTTCAGAGCAGCTTTGCTGCCCCATCCAGCGGGGCAGGAGGGACACCCCTGTTCCCAGGGACACCCCTGTTCCCAGGCTTTCCAACTCCCCCCCAAACAGTTTTAGAACTTCAGAGAGAGGAGGTGATGAGAGGTTTGTCTCCTCTGGCCCTGGCTGAGGTCAAGCCAGGTGTGTTCTGCGTTGCCTCACCTGGGGTTTGCCAGGACACTTCAGATTCCAGGGCATCGAATCCAAGGGGAGTTTTCCCCCTCCCTTGAGCAGAACACCCCTCCTTTCCTGCAGCACTGGAAGGTGCAGTCCAGTTGTGTGTTCAGCTGTTGGGTTCTGTTCTCTGGGTGACTTTGGGCCCTCCTGTGCCCGTTCCCAGCTGGCTGAGGTGGGACAGCCCTGGCCCTCGGGGAACGCTGAGGAGCAGTTGAGGTTCGGGTCATTTTTGTAACCCTGTCTGCCAGCTGAGGGCTCTCCACCTTATCCTTTGGGTGAGTGGTTAAAGGTGGGCCTCAGGTTGGGAAAGGAGAGCTGCTGGAGCCTCTGGGATGTGCAGGGAAGGGTTGGGACGGAGCCAGAGGCAGCACCTGGAGTGACCTGGGCTGGGGTAGCGAGGATGGAGCTGATCACCAGTATCTTGGGAAGAGAAGCTCCCCTTTCCTTCCCGAGGCACCCCCAGTGCTGCCAGTGGAAGGAGCCCCGTTGCTTTTCCTTGTGAGGGAGATAACTGAATTCCCCTGGGTTTGTGCAGTTGCAGCAGGTGATTTTTGGACCTTAAATCCTCCCATGGCCACTTTTCCCGGTCACTTTTCCACACCAGTGGCTGCTGTGGAATTCCAGGGGAGCTGGGTGCGCATCCTGAGCTGCTGGAAGGCGTGTTGGAGGATTGAGCTGCAGTTTGGAAAAGCATTTAAACACGTCACGTCACGTTTGCTGGTGACATCCAGGTGTAACCTGACTGTAAATGCAATACTGTATTTTCCTCTCTGGTTTCTTCCCTGCCTTTCAAACAGCCAAACTCCAACCACCCAGGGAAGGCAACAGCTGAGAGTTAAGAGGTGATGAGATGTTTCAGCCAGAAGAGGGAAGGGCAAATATTCATGGTAGAAATATCATTTTGTCATATCAAAAAAGACGGCATCGATGTATACAAACAAAGTAACTTGGGATTTTTGTAATTGATCTTGTATTTTTTTTTGTTTGTTTTTTAGGTTAAATTAAGGATTCTTGCTGACAGGTTGAAACACGTTTTCTAAAGCAAATACTTGCAAATTACACCTGTAGAAATTTTAGGTTTCGTAGCTGCCGGCTGATTAACTGATTAACGTTGTCATATAATTAGAGGGACTTCACCACGTACCTCGCTCAGAAAGTTCAGCCTTTCAAACCCCCGAAATTTGCTTTTATGCCTTTTTTTAATACTGACTTGAAATATGACAACTTGGTTTGTACATGAATATATTGCAGTATTTTATTTCCATATATTAAAAATAACATTTCCGCTCAGGATAACGGCGGCGGTTTTCCTGGGAGGGAGTGGTATGAGTGTCATGACAATGTCATGTGATGGTAGAATTTCTTCATTGACGAATCTATAGTGGTTGTGTATACTTTATTTACCCATGTTTGTGTTCCTACCCCAGGACTGAAGGGTTTTCTTGTTCCTTTGCCCCGCTGAGCCCTCGGGGCTCCCGGTGCACAATTGGCTCAAAACCCTCCCCGAGGAGCGTCGGCGCGGCCCCTCATTGACACATTTATCCTTCCAAAAGTGTGGAAATCCTGTCACTTTGGGTATGAGCAGCACTCCAGGCACACGTGGCCCCCCAAGCCCCTGGGGTGGGATGGTTTGGGCGAGCCCTGGGTGCCTCCACCCGCCCCAACTGTGCGTGATTCGATCGGTCTGTCGGTGTGTGAACCGCGCGTGTGAGACCAGCACGACCTTCACGTTCCTTTCCCGTGGCCTTTTGCAACCAAAAGCGACTTGACTTTTCCTCCTTTGGTTTTTTGGGAGCAGGGGGAGCTGTGGCTCACTCTGTTTTTGCAGAGAGGTCCCACGTGGGGCAGGTTTCTCTGTGTGTTTTTGGAGCCCCCCCAGGGCTGTGGAGCTGTGGGGTCGTTGTGGGGTCGGGGAGGCCACGAGTGCCCAGGGTCTCCCTGGGCTGCTCCAAGTGTTGGGATCCGTGTTGGGAGCCATCCCGAGCATCCCTGGCTGGTTCCCATCCGCCTGTGGCTGTTGCCATCCGTACCTATGGATATCAGAGGGAAATCTCGACTTGCCTTGTGTACTCTGGCTTTTCCTCCACCTTTCCAGGTCAATCATCTTTGCTGCCAGTCCAAATTCTTGTATTTGTCTGTTCATAACAACCTCTGGCGTAACAAACTATTGACTGTTCTTAGGCAGTGGGGATAAATTTTCTTTTCCCATGACTTTTTGTGACTGACTTTGGCTGTAAAACTTTTTGTTAAACAGCAAGAGTTTATTTGGGGGGGTTTTTTGTTTGATTTTTTTTTCTCTGTTGTTGTTGTTCCAAGATGTGTAATTCTTTTATGGAGTTTTGGTTTGGTTTTGATTTTTTTTTTTATTTCATGGTTTGTTTTTGTTTGGTTGTTTTTTTTTTTCTAACATTGCTTCATTAAACGACTAAATATTTAAAAATGTAATATTTGGACCAGATGTTGTGAATAATAGTAGATAAAGCTATTTTATTCTGTATTTTTAAAGCTGTTCAGTATAAATAAACGCGGGCATAGATGCAACGTGGTGGTGTTACAGTTCCTTTTAAACATCCCTTTTTGACAGAAAATCCTGGAACTGGAGAATCCTGGAATGGTTCGGATTGGGAGGGGCCTTAAAGCCCATCCAGTGCCACCCCCTGCCTTGGGCAGGGACACCTCCCACTAGACCAGGTTGCTCCAGCCTGGCCTTGGATGCTGCCAGGGATGGGGCATTCTCTGGGAATTCCATCCCAGCCATTCCATCCTTACGAGGAAGAATTTCTTCCTGAGAATCGACGATTTGGGAATCCAGGTGATGGGGAGACCCGAGATCCCTTTGTAGCAAGTGCCACCCAAAAATACAACCCCCAAACACCTTCCTGTGCCTGCCAGCTCTCAGAGCCCAGCTCATGGGCACATGAAATTCCTGCATTATTGGGAAGAGGCTCTTCCTGTCCATTCCTCTCATTTATTGTCCATCCCTGATTTCAGTTCAGGCACCTCCAAGGTCTCCTGGAGTGCTGATGAACCAGCCGAGTGTCCCCTCGGCTCATCACCAGCCTTTAAAGGAAGCTGAGGGCACTTCACCTCCTCCCCTGCCCTTGAGTGACCTCGCTGGGTTCATCTGCAGCTCCGATGGGGAATTCCCGGTGTTATCCCAGAGCAGCAGCGCTGCCTGGGGTGGATCAGGAGGGTACTTGGCACCTTCAGGTGTCCATCGGCCTTTGCAGGAGCTCTGAGGAAGAGCCCAAGCGCTTTCCCAACTTGGATGCAGCCCCTGGTGACAAGTCCAAAAGTGGTGGAGTCACATGGGAACTGAAATGGCCCAAAAGTCACCCAAATTGGCAGTGAGAGCAGGGGAAAGTGGGTCTGGGATCAGAGCCAGCGGAGCAGCTGTGTGACCAGGGCAAGGGATTTCTCATCACTCCAGGTTTGGGTCTGTGATGAAAACCCCTCTGATCTTAATCCTGACTAATCCCCTGTGCTGCTGGATCAGAGCTGAGGGAATAATTGTGTTTTCTCCTCGTGGTTTGCCCGAATCAACATTTGGCTTCGACCCATGAAGGGCTTTATTTATTTGGGGCAGAATCCCAGAATTGGAGGATTTTCAGAACGACTGAAACATCTTCAAACAGGGGCAGCAACTGTGAGGCAAAGAAAACTGGTTCAGATCCAAAGAAAGGTTTTTCCAGAGCCACATCTCCTCCCATCTGGTTCCCAGAGGCTCTGTAAGAGCTCCCAGGTGCTCCCACACAGATGTGGATCCCAGTGTGTGACCGGGCTCAGCGTTTGCTGACCATCAGCTCGGGGGGCTGAAAGCTGAGATGATGGGAAGCTGCCAAAGGAAGGGAGTTTGGATGTTTGCTCGGTCTGGGAGGAAATTACTGAATTTGGGAGAGTTTTGGAGCTGGTGCTTTATGCTGAGGCCTGACTGAGTCCTTGGTGGGAGCAAATCCCTCCAAGATGACAGTTTCAAAGGCGTCAGCTGCGATCCCTGCGTGGCATTTGGCACAGAAATGCAGGATACAAGGAATTCACCTGCAGAACAGGTACTGTGGCATCCCTGTTTGCCTCTTACTGGGAGATTTTGGGCAGCCTGGAGGGATGCTCAGGCTCCGGGAGGGGGTGGAAGCTTTGGTCTCCATCCATGTGGATTTGGTTCCACGTGGATTTGGTTCCTCATGGATCCCTCTCGTGCTCCTCTGTGGATAAGGAGGCACTGGCAGCCTGGCCCGGCCTCTCACCCTGCAGGGTGTCCACACAGCAGGAACAGGTCAAATTCCTTATACTTGATAACTAAATCCCTCCATCCAGGCTCGAGCCTTCCCAACCCACCACAGCACATCACAAAATTGGGATTTAGCCCAAATTTGCAGCCAAATCCCCCCCGTGCTCCTTCAGGTGCCCGCCCCAAACCCTCTGCTTATTTTTCCTGTTCACTCCCTTTGCCCCCAGCCCATGAGCTGGGGGTCAGTACAATCCTCTCTTTGGGGTGAAATCCCTGGGCTTTGGGGCCGGGGTGAGCTCCATTGTGAGCCCGGCCGGGCTCTTCCCACGACAAAGGGGCCTCTGATCCCGCCAGCCCCGAGATGCTGCTGGAATATCAATCCCGACCAGCCTGGCTCACTTTCACCGAGTCAGTGCTTCCTCAAGCCAGATGGCTCCTCCAGAACTTCTCATATTTTACATACAAATCCAAGAAAACTGGGGAGGGGGGAAAAAAAAAGGTTGATTCCAGCCCGTGCCTGCAGAGACGCCTGTTTGGCTCAAGCAGCTGCTTAGATTATTTCTTTGTTTTGGGATTTTTTTTTCCCCTTCGTGTGGGCGGTTTCTAGGCAAATTCCTTCAAAAGAAAAAAAAAGCCCAGCGAAGCCACACGGCACTGGGAAAGGTCAGGAGCAGACAAAGGAGGAGGGACACGGGCACTGCTCCTCTGGAATACTGAACACCCCCAACCTCCCCCGAAGTGCCCCCGCGGTGTCGGGGCCGGACGGGCAGGATGGGACCCCCATCCCGGGAATGCTGAGCACCAGGTCAGAGCTAACTGGGACCCCCAGCTGCAACAGCTGCTTCCAGGCAGATTTTATTTGAATTTATTTCCTCCCCAATCCCCTTCTCGGGGGTGGTTTTGGATCCAGAGGGGATTCCCACGGGCGCGGTTGGGAACCGGTGCAAGGCTCCATCGCTCCATCCCAGCTGGAGAACTTCAAAGGGTGATGCCTGCCTGGCTCTGGCACTGGATAGCCCGGGATTTAGGGCATTTTAAGGCAGAAATAACCACTTCAGACTGCGTGGTACAGCCCAAAAGGCTCCTTTTGGGAATTGTGCATAGAGCTGGAGCTGATTATAAGAGCATTTCCAGCTTGGATGCGTGGGATGGGGGTTCATTTGGAATCCTGCTTCTAGCAGCGGGGATGGAGCATCCTTTGGGATCCTGGTCCTGGGGCGCAACCCAGGGGCCAGAAACGTGTCCTTCGAGAAGCCAGAGCCTGAACCAGGGCTGCGAGACGGAGCATCCTTAGGGATTCCGGTCCGCGCGGGGACAAACCGGGCGCCTGAATCCTTTGGGTTCGCCAGCCCTGGTCCCCGGAAAGGGATCCCGGAGCGGGCTGTCCCTTGGGATCCAGGTTCCGGGATGACCCTGGAGCCGGAGGGGGATGTCCCCCGCGCTCCCACCCCCGCGCCCCGCCCGCGCCCCTCCTCGGCGCGTCCCGCCCCGCCCCGCCCAGGGGCGGCCCTTTGGGGGGGCACCGGCTGCGGAGCGGGACCGGCACCGGCACCGGGTGAGTGCGGCCGGGATGGGGCGTCTCCATCCTCATCCTCATCCCTATCTCGTCCTCCATCCCCATCCCCGTCCCCGTCCCTCGGGGAGCGGCCCCGGGGCTGAGCCGCGGCCCCGCGACCGCCGCGAGCGGAGGAGGTGAAAGCCGCGCTCTCCGCGGGGAGCGGGGGCGTATCCGACCCCCCACCCCCGGGGTGACACCTCAGCACCCCCCGCGCACCCCCAGCATCCCCGTTCGCGCCGGGGCCGCCGCAGCCGCAGCGCCCGCGGGTCCCACCCCGGGCACGGCACCTTCACCGCGGCCCCGCCGGGACCCGCCCGCTGCGGGTCGGTAGCCCAGGACAAGCCCTTGGTGGCCACCGGCTCCACGCGGGGTGACTCCCACCTGCTGAGTGTGCGATGGGTCCCCTCTCCTGTTCCCGAGTGTCCCCGCCCCGGTGGCACCGCCGGCTGTGCCAGCGCTCAGCGCTCCCCTCCTTTCCCCCCTTTCCCCTTCCAGGACGGAGCAATTGGGCTGGAGAACAATAGCGGCGCTGGAAAACAATGGAGCTGCCGCACCTTGGCGCGTAGGGATGCGGGAAGGACGCGGGGAAGGGATCCCAGCCCCGGAGTAGCGCCTGGGCCGGAGCCCCCAACACCAGCACAGCGAAGGATCAGCCGGGACGGGGTGAGCGCTCGGCCGTGCCGTGTCCTGTCCTATCTCGTCGTATCCCATCGTACTGCTGAGCAAAAGCCCGGGGGAGGCTCCCGGGAGGAATTGGCGCCTTCGGATGATGCTTTGCTACCGATCGCGGCGGGATCGAAGCGCCCTTGGGCCGGGTAAAAGCCGCCCTGGGCTGCGGGGACGCGGCGGGGTTTGTGCAGGAGGGAATATCGTGGCCTCCCCGGGGAGAGGGATATTCCCACAATCCCTCGCACGGCCGGGGGGAGCCTCAGCTGCGCCAAATCCGCCTCGGCGGGATCGACCGGGGATGCAGCCAAAGCTTCCGTGCGCTGCTGGGGGGGAACCAAAACAGCACCCCTCCCAAAAATGCATATTTCTTTGCAGGAGCAGGGTCGAGCATCCCCCTCCTGCTGAAAACACAATACTGAGGGGAGGTTTCCTACTTTTCCCCCTGTTTTGTTGTTGTGTTTGAGTTGTGAATCTCCCTGGGAGCTCGGCAAAAGTGGGAGCTCATCCCTTCTCCGTGTGAGGGGCTGGCAGCATGACCAGGCTCCCTCTGCCCCACGGGGCACTTGGGGCTGTAGGGGTGTGGGAAGGGGCTTAGGGAGGTGGTTTTTAGGGAGGGGAATAAGTCTGGGGGCCGTGGGGTGGGTCATGCCTTGAAAGCGCTGGCAGGAGCAGCTGCTGCTGGAAGGCAGAGAGGGCTGAAATCCTCCTGCCACGGGGGCAGGGCATTGATTCATCTGCTGGTGCTTTAAAAGCACTTCGTGAGGCCTCAGCAGAAGCTCAGCCTGGGCAGGGCCGGGGGAAATGCGTCAGCTCAGGGTGGGGAAACTGAGGCACAGCAGGGCTCAGTGGGGAAGGGGACGGTGCTGAGCTGCTCTGGCCGGCAAATTGGGCAACTTGCACTTTGCCAGCCCTTTACTGGGGTGATTTCCAGCCTTTTGCCAGAGCTGGGGGGGAATAGCGGGGGCTCAGCAGTGGCTGCTCTCTGGCTGGGTCTCTGTTCCCCTCCACCCCCCTCCCAGAGCTTCTCCAGACCCAAAAAAGGAAGAATTTGCCCCTTTCCTGCTGCTCGGAAGGGGATGTGATGACGGAGGCGAAGGTGGCAGCGCCGGGGCGTAAACAGGAAACAGGATCCTCAGCACAGGAGGATGAACCTGCCTTTTGGAGCTCCCCTTCCACCCCAAAATGAGCTTTTTTTATGGCTGGAGTTCACCCCATATCCCCTTCAAGGATCCAGGGATTCGGCTTTATCCCTTTGCATCGCTGTGATGCTCCAGAGTGAACCTCCATGGGATACCAAAGGCTCCACCTGGGGCTGTGCTGCTGTAGGAGGGTTTTTTTCAGCCACTTTGATTTTTTTTTCACCACTTTGGTATTTCTGGCACCATTTTTGCCTGAGCCAACAGCCCTGTCCTTTAATCCTCCCAGGACAACTCCAGAACTTTGCCATCCGCTGTCAGGGGACACCCCTGAGATCCTCATTCCTGCCATTCCTGCATCTCAGAGGTGCTGAACCCCAAATTTGGGTCCCCACAAGCACTGACATTTATCCCAAAACCTTGAAGCTGGCTGCAAAATCCCCTCCCACTCTCGTTTCTGAGGGATAAATAGGATTATTGCCAGGTTTATTCCCCGTGGGAGGATGGATGGATGCGGAGAGACGGCTGCCAGCCACAGGAGGAGGGTTTTCCTGAGTTTTGCCACGTTTTCCCGGGGTTCTCCCGTGGCTCCTCAGCTCCTCAGGAAGCCCAAAGCTCTGTCAGCCCTTCCCCTTCCCCAAGCGTGGTTTTTCGGTGCCGAGTTTCTCTTCTGCTTTTTCTCCGGGGCCGGAGCAGCTTCCTGCCCTTCCCCTCCTGCTCCACCTCCAGCGTGGCCTTCGCAGCCTCTTCTGGGGTTTGAAGCACGTCAGGGAGGATCTTTTGCCGTTGCCAGTCATTTATTTGCCGGGATTTATCCCGACTCCGGGATCGCCGCTGGTTTTAGGGGCAGGTTCTTCCTCCGACACGGGTTTGAGTTGTTTCTCTGCCTGCATCTGTTGTGGGGTTGGGTGTTTTCCTTGCAGGAAAAGGGGTTTGTTTCCCAGGGGACCAGGAGGAAGCACACGGTGATGTGCAGAGTGAAGGCTTTTTTTCTTGCCTCAGTTTCTCCTTTGGGGCCAGGGAAGGGAGTGGAGAGACCCCGGGAAAAGGGAAGCCCGTCTGCAGGGGAGGTGGCACAAACATCCAAGGGAAAGCACGGCCTGAGAAGCCCTTTTTTATCACTCAAAACTGCCCCAATGTTGCGTTTTGAGGTCTCTCTGATTTCCACAGTGCTCCAAGTCCACAAGTGCTCTAAGGTCTTCACCCCAAAGCCCATTTTAATTCCACTTCATTGCATCCAAAAATCACACTGGGGATCTGAGCCAGGGCCAGTCCCAAGGTGGGATTTGGGGGGGACTTCCCAAGTGTTTTGCACAAGAGCAATGGAGCTGTTTTGGCACAAAAATCCAGCTGGCAGT
>JAWWES010000059.1:859634-871634 GCA_035583135.1 Lophotriccus pileatus
GGGATTTGGGGGGGACTTCCCAAGTGTTTTGCACAAGAGCAATGGAGCTGTTTTGGCACAAAAATCCAGCTGGCAGTGTTAAAAAAAACCTGTGAAGGACCAACCCAGCATCTCTGGCTGCTTGGAAAATCATCCTTTGTGCTGCCACCGGGTTTGGGATGGCACAGGGAAGCAGCAGTGGGATCCAGACTTCCATGTCCAAAGCCTTGTAGAATAAAACAATAGTAAAATAAATAGAGGGAAGGAGCGACTCCCACCTGTTACCCTCCCACCTCCCTGCCTGGCAGCACGGGGACATCCATGGATGCTCCACATGCAAATTCCGTGTAAGTGAATCCACTGGGATTAAATTTTCAGTGAGTTTACGGCTCCCCTCCCTTATCTGATCTCCCTCCTTTCCCATCATTTTCCCCGGAGAAGCCACATCAAACTCTGTGTCCTCTGGAGCCTTTTCCCAGGAGCTCTTCCAGTCCCCAGGGGGTTTATTTTCCCTCAGTTTTCCACGGATGGGGGGTCAGGGATGTGGGAATGGGGGGGCTCACACTGATGTTCCTCTCTCCTCCCTCTCTCCAGCTCAGCTCCCATGACAGGAGTGCGGGGGGATGGATTACGGAGGTGGAGAGGACCTGGTTCCCTGCGGGAAAGATAAATTCATCTCCAAGTAAGAGGCTCAGCAGGGCTGGAATTCGGGAATATGGGAGGGGCTGGGAGCTGGGGGCTTGTTTGGAATGTTCCAGGGGGAATATATATTCATTTTATGTATATATATATATATATATATGTATATATATATATACACACACACACACATGAAATATTAATCTATTTATTTATATAGTATATATTTTATATATAATATTAATCTATTTATTAATATATTTATATACTGTGTATATTTTATATATGTTGCTTATGTATTTATATAGAATGAGTATATATAATATAATATATTACATTATATGTATTATATAATAGATATATTATATTACATTACATTACATTTATATTATATTACACTATATTTAGCAGAGTATGGTATATTATAACATATTATAGCATATTGATTTATTATATTGATTTATTCTACCTGTATATGTATGTATGTATTATCTATAATATGTAATATAATATACAATATATAATCTAAAAATGTACTGTATAACTATATACATAATATTATAACAACACATATATATAAGAACATATAATATTATAAATACCATACATATTATTTATGACCTATACTATATTATCTATGACCTATAATATATAATATTCCATCGAGCTGGAAGAATGGGAGTGACCCTGAGTTTTACCTCAACTCAGTTGGGTTTGGAAAGAAAAGGCCGTTCTGGGGCAAGAAGTGGCGATTTTCTTGAAATAAAAAGGGTTGTTGATGGGCTTTGGGGTTTTTCCTTAGGAGTGTGACTCAAATGCTCCATAAACTTCCTTTAAAAACCCATCTTTTGCTGAAAAAGTCCTGATTCAAAACCGTTCTTTTATTCTTTGGTAAAAAAGTAAAATGATTCCCAGGTTTCAGGGAAGATCTTGGAGGAGCTGAAGCAAATCTGTGATATTCTCCCCCTCCTTTTTGCCTTCTGGTAACCCCAAATCCCCGTGATCTGTGCTTGTTTGGGATGGGCTGGTGGTGCTGAGCGTCCTTACCCTCCACCAGCCAGCCCAGCTCTGGGAATCAATGCCAGGGGCATCCCTGCCCTGGGATTCCTGGCTGGCTTTGCCAGCTGGGGGTGCCTTATTTTTATCTTTTTCAATAATTTTTATTTATAATTTTAAATTTTTTAAATCTCTATTTTCACCTTTATCCTCGTATTTTATCTTTCAAGCTTTATCTTTACCCTTTGTTTTTGCCTTTATTTTTAATTTTATTATTACTTTGCCACTGGAACAAGGCTCAGACTTTGATCCTGAGCTCGAGGTTGGGCTCTGGAGCCTGGAGCCAACATGAGAAACCAGCCTGGGAGAACTTGTGACTCCACATGACCCCAAGGGCTTGGAGGCCCCAAAAATGGGTTTGTTTTTCAGCCTTGTGACCGACTGCCCCGAGGTCTGATGGATTTTCCTACGTCTCTTTGGGGGATTTATGGGGGCCACGGTCACAGGGAGCTTCTCCCCCTCGTTATGGGTTGAACCCATGGCCAGGAGTCAGTGGATGGTGCCTGCAGCATCTCCTCTCCTTCCTCCAAACCTCTCCTCAGCACCTTTCCCTTGTTTTTCCCCCAGGAATGAGCTGCTCTTGCACCTGAAGACCTACAACATCTACTACGAAGGGCAAAACCTGCAGCTGCGGCACCGGGAGGTGAGAACGGCCCAGGCAGAGGGAAACCAGGGCTTGGTTCAGGCTTAGGGAGTCGTGGAATCATGGAATGGGTTGGGTTGGGAGGCACCTCAAAGCCCATCCAGCACCACTCCCTGCCATGGGCAGGGACACCTTCCACTAGCCCAGGTTGCTCCAAACCCTGTCCAGCCTGGCCTTGGATCTTCTCTCTAAACTGGAGGGACTGCATTTGTTGAATGGAGAAGGAATCCCCTGACTGGTCTCTCAGGTCCCTTCCAAAACAAACCATCCCGTGGTCCCATGTCACGATTCCTTGTCAGATGCTTTGCCCAAGCCCAGGGAAATGACATCAGCTGCTCTTCCCTCATCTCCCCCAGTGCTGCAGCCCCGTCCTGGAAGGCCATCAGCTTTTGCAGCCATGATTTGTCCCAGGGAAGCCGTGCTGGCTGTCACCAATCCTTATTTCCCACATGCCTTATCAGAGTTTCCAGGAGGATCTGCCCCCCTTCTCAGGCTCGGGGTGACACTGAGCGGATTTAGGAGGTCCAAAAATCACCTTTTAATCTCAGGATCACCGAGTGGTCTGGGTGGGAAGGGGCTTAAAGTTCACCAGTTCCAAGGCCGTGTTCCTGGGTGTGTTTTGGGGCGCAGGAGGAAGGGGAGCTCATCGTGGAGGGGCTGCTGAACATCTCCTGGGGGCTGCGGCGCCCCATCCGCCTCCAGATGCAGGACGACAACCAGCGCATCCGCCCGCCCCCCTCCTCCTCCTCCTGGCACTCCGGCTGCAACCTGGGAGCCCACGGGTGAGCTGGGGGTGGGGGAGACAGCAACACCCCCAAAACCACCCCCCAAAACCACCCCCCACCCACTCGGGGCTGTGGGGATTTGCTGGTTCCCCCCCTCGCTGCTGCCTCTGCTCCTTTTCTGTCCAACGGGCAATGCCTGCAAAGAGCTGAGTCAGAATTAAAGGAGGGGGGATTTGCTTTGAAAAGTCCCCCCTCCCTTTGCAAAGACCCCAGATTTTTTTGACCTCCCTTTTGCCAAGACCCCCCTCTTTTGCACCCCCTCATTTTTGCAGAATCCCCTTTTGCTACGACCCCTCTTTTGCAGACTCCCCCCTTTACTAAAACCCCCCTTTTCGAAACACCCCCTTTTTTCAGACTCCCCTCTTTTACTAAACCCCCTCCCTTTTCAAAGCTCCCCCTCCTGCAAAGACCCCCCTCTTTTGCAAACCCCTGGATTTTTGCTAAGCCCCCCCTTTTTGATAAGACCCTTTCTTTTTGTCCCCCCTTCTTGCAAATGTTCCCCCTTTTGTCACCCCTCTGCCAACACCCCCTTGTGCAGCCCCCCTCTTTGCAGGGGCTCCCCTTCACACCTCCCCCTTTTCCTGCAGGGATCCCCCCAGACCCCACCTGGTTCTCAGTTCCACCCCTAATTCCATGCTGGATGCTGCTCTGGTCCCAGTGATCCCGGGGGATCCTGGGAAGCAGCTGGATCCCGGGAGCAGCAGATTTGCTGGGATTTGCTGTGCTGTGGAGAGGGGGAGGGTCTTCCTGCTTTTTTTAGACATCTCCCAAGGGAAAGAAGGGTCAGGTTCAGCTTTCCCTGTGCTGGAGCCAGGAACATGCTCAGCATCCCTTCCTGGGAAGAGGACAGTCGGGATAACACCCTCCAAGGATTTTTAGGGAGCGGGGCAGGATGGGATTCAGGATTTATATTGCAGCCAGCCCGTGCTGTGACCCTGCAGGGCTGGTTACCTGCTAAACCCACAGGGAGAACAGGCAGCTTCCCGGCTGGAAGCAGCAGCCTGGGAGCTCGGGGAGGGGCGAGATTCCCTGGATGATCATTCCCTCTGCAGCCACAGGCTGACAGGGCACCACCCTCACCTTTCCCCCCTGCAGGTCCGTGCTGAAGCCCAGCACCCTGCCCGACATCCAGGTGACGGATGCAGAGGCCGCACCCAACACGGAGCCTCCTGGGAATGGCACAGGTGAGCCGGGCTTGGATCCGCCTGGATTTGTCCAGGAGGTTGGGAGCAGCTGCCTCGTGCTGCAGTTCGACTCGAGAAAATACAAACCAGGCTTGTTTTTAACTCCAGGCTCAGTTCCCTGCCCTGCTCCAGGTCCCTTTAAGCCACTTCCAAAGAACTTCTATTTATTTTGTTTGACCTCAGCCCCAAACGGCCCAAAACTCCACGATTTCAAGTTCTTTTCCAACCTAAATGATCCCATGATTCCCCAGGGGCTTTTCCTCAGTGGGAAGTGCTGGAGAGGAGCTTGGAGAGAACCAGGGGGGATGGAGCAAAGAGCCCCGTGGGATCGCAGGGAAAAGGATGTTGGCGCTTCCCCTTCCCGGAGGCTCCGCTTTTGGGGCAGAAGAATGGGAGCTTTGGGAAGCGCCGTTACCATGGGAAGTCAACAGAGCTGCAAAGTGTTTGTCCCCTCCCTGGTTTTTCCTCTGTGGAGGGGGAAGAGCTCAGCCAGCGCTTCGTTAACCCCTTGTTCCGAGCAGGGCCAGCGAGGAACGGGACATGGGCTGGAATTCCCACAGGGAAAAACCTGCTTTGGTTCATTTCCCTCGTTCAGTCGGGGCATTCTGATGGGCTGGATTTTGGGGGGGGATTTCTGGCAGGTGGCAGAGAAGAACCAACTCCTCCTTTTGACTTTGGGATGCTCCTCCACATCCCAGCTCAGGGAGGAGCTGAGCCCTTGCAAAAGTCGCTGATCCATGAACCCCCATCCCTGACCCTCCAGCTTTTCCCCTTTTTCTTTTTGATCTTCCCACTCAGGACACTTTTCCTCCCTTAATTAAAGCTTTCCTGGGTGTTCCCCACCCCACATCACCCCACTGCAATTGCCCAGCAGCTCTCTCAGCTTTATGACCTTAATCTGCCAGCACATAAAAAAGCCTTTTATTGCATTTTTCCCTAAAATCCAGTAGGACTCAGCTCCCAGTGTGCATTCCCAGCTCCTCAGGAGTGCTTAGTCACTGTGTGTGCATCTGGAGCAACGTGTCCCGGGGATTTTTTTCCCTGCTTGCAGACATGCTTTGAATTAAAACACCCAAAGCTGGAGCCCGAGAGGTTCATTAAAAATGGATGAAGAGCTGGTTTATAATAATCTGGATCCAGGCCAGTTTTCACGCAGAGATCTGAGGCACTGCCCTCGTTTTGCCTGTTCTCATTAAAGGGAGGGAGAAAAGAGAAAGTTAAATTATGGAAAAGGCAGGGAAGATGCTTGAGCTCCCAGGAGAAGAGGTTTTATCCAGGTAGCAGCACAGATTTAGGCAGTTAATTGTGAATTAATCACCTCCTTCAGGAGCTGGGGGAGAATAAACCGGTTGGTGTGCTTTAATTTGGGGGGTTAAATGTGTCCTGGGAAGTTTGTAGGGCTGGGTTCCTGGAATGGGGATTTTGGGGATTTCTCCATGGGGGGACTCCCAGCAGCAGGAAGATCCTGGAATCACAGAATATCTTGGCTTGGGAGGGATCCAACATCACTGATCTAAGCCCAGGAAGTCCATGGGGTACTGGCTTCCCAGCAGCAGGAAGATTCAGGAATCAATCACCCCCTTCAGGGGCTGGGGGAGAATAAACCAGTTGCTGTGGTTTAAACTGGGGGGGTTCAATGTGTGCTGGGGTGTTTGTAGGGTTGGGTTCCTGGGAAGTTTACAGGGCTGGATTCCTGGGATGGGGAGGGATTTCTGCATCCATGGGGAGACTCCCAGCAGCAGGAAGATTCTGGAATCACAGAATCCCCTCAGTGGGAAGGGACCCCCGGGGATCATCGATCCCGCTCCTGGCCTGGCACAGACACCGGGCAATCCCACCCCGCGCTCCGGGAGCTGCGGAGCTGGATGCTCAGCTGTCCGGGGGTTCTGAGCCGCCTGTCCCGCGCTGTCCCGCAGCCCCCCGGCCGCCGGCGGAGGAGGCCCCGCAGCTGATGCGGACCCGCAGCGATGTGGGCGTGCGGCCCCGCGGCAGCGCCCGCACGGCCGGCGAGCAGCGCCGCATCCGCCGGCACCGCTTCTCCATCAACGGCCACTTCTACAACCACAAGGTGAGCCCGGCCCCGAGCCCCGGCCCCGCCGGCGGCTCCAGGGAGGGGTTTCACCGCGGTTTGTGTCCCGCAGACATCCGTGTTCACGCCCGCCTACGGCTCCGTCACCAACGTGCGCATCAACAGCACCATGACCACCCCGCAGGTCCTCAAACTGCTGCTCAACAAATTCAAGGTGCGTTAATTGTTCCCCCCCCAAGGCTCCTGGATCGCTCTGCATGGGGGGTTTGTGGATATAAAATATGTAGTTCTGAAATATTTTCATTATATTAATTATCTATCATATATTATATATTATATGCTATATAATATAAAACATTATATAACATTAAATTCATAATCATGAAATATGTTCAATTTTATATGTATATATGTTTATAACTAACTCTATTTATAAATATATGTATATTTTATATTAATATATTATTAATAATCGATATATTAATTATAATATACTATATTAGTTTAAATAAATAAAATTATCAATATAGTAATTGATTATTTTATTGATGATTATATTATATTAAATATTTCATATTTAAAATACATTATAATAATTATATATAGTATATTAGATATACTATATGTAGTATATTATGTTATATTATATTAATTATGTATAGTATATATATGTATGGTATATATACACATATAGTATATATACACATTACTATATATTGATTATATAGATAGTATAGTATAGATATACTAGATATATAACATTTATAGTATAGTACATATATGTGTAGTATATTAGTATAAAGTATATATTAGTATATATAACATACTGTATATAATTATATTAATTTTAATAATTATATATATGTTTCTATGTGTATATATAAATGTCTATAATATATGCAATTATTTACAATATTACATTAAAATATCATATTTATTTATTTCCTGCTATAATTAATTCACTGTATTAATGTGTAAATATCTTGATATATTTCAGTGGTTACACACAAACATGTGTTCAGATACAGACAGATTTATACATAAAATGCAACAGCACAGCAAAGTAGTGGGGGTTGTTTTATAATTCCTTTGAAAGCCCTGGAGGTTTGACAGTGATTTGTGTGTCCCCAGATCGAGAACTCAGCGGAGGAGTTTGCTCTGTACATCGTCCACACCAGCGGAGGTGAGCGGCCCAAATTCTCCCCAGTGCCTCCCTGGCTCGGTCGGGGAGTGCCCCCCGTGTCCTGTTCAGTGTCCCTAGTGTCCTGTTTGGTGTCCCCCATGTCCTGGTCAGTGTCCCCCGTGTCCTGGTCAGTGTCCCCCGTGTCCTGGTCAGACCCCTCCGTGTCCCAGGCCTGACAGCAGGTCTTGGCCTTGCAGAGAAGCAGAAGCTGCGGGGCAGTGACTACCCCCTGATCGCCCGTGTGCTGCAGGGCCCCTGCGAGCAGGTCTCCAAGGTTTTCCTCATGGAGAAGGACCAGGTGGAGGAGGTCACCTATGACGTGAGTGGGCCGGCAACGGGGCAGGGTCGGCACTCCTGGGGAGGGGCTTGGGAAAACTGGGGGATCACAGAGTCATGGAATGGGTTGAGGTTGGAAGAGACCTCAAAGCCCATCCAGTGCCACCCCCTACCATGGGCAAGGACACCTCCCACTAGCCCGGGTTGTCTTTGGGCACTTCCAGGGATCCAGGGGCAGCCACAGCTTCTCTGGGAATTCCATCCCAGTCCATGACCACCCTCCCAGGGAGAAATTTCTTCCCAGTGAATGGATGTCTCCGTGTGCTAGGACTGCAGGAATTGCTTTGCCGTGAAAACTGCCCACTTTACGGGAAAAGCCTCGTTTTGTGCTCAAAGAGCAGCTTCCAACTGCAACCCAGAGCCAACGCCCCCGGCCCTGTTGTGCCATCCCAAATCTGCTCACGGGAGAGCGATCTCAGCGCAGCCTGTGGCGGAATTGATGTTTTTCCAGCCGGGAAAGCTCCACTGTGCCATCTGCTGGCTTCCCAGGGCTGCCCTGCTGGGAAATCCGAGCTCAAAAGAGGCACTCCGGGGGTATCTTTGGGCTTCATCTGCTCTCTGAGATGCTGGGGATGCTCTGGGCTCTGACTGATGGAGCCACATCTTGCAGCCAGTACGTAAATTAAAATAAATTTTAAAAAATGAATTAATTCATTTATAAATGGGGGGTGGAGACTGTCCCAATAATTGTCCAGCCCTCAATCATTTGCACAAGCTCCACTGAGCAGAGGAAACATCCCATTTTTTAGGATTCTTGCAAAAACTGGCCTCGCAGGGTTGGTTCATCACCCTCCTCTTCACCTCTCCTGGCGTTTCTCTCCCACCCAGGTCGCTCAGTACATCAAGTTCGAGATGCCCATCCTCAGGAGCTTCATCCAGAAGCTGGAGGAGGAGGAGGATCGTGAGGTGAAGAAGCTGATGCAAAAGTACGTCGGGCTGGTGGCCCCGAGGGGGGTGTGAGAGGGAAGGACATCGTTGGGGGGCTGTTTGGCCCCAGAAATTCCTTTGTGCAGCCCCGATGTGTGCAAGAGCCGTTGGGGTTTGCCTCATTCCAGGGTTTTCTTGGCCAGCTCAGTGCTGAGAATTCCCCTCGCCCTGTGCCTGCCCAGGTACACCGTCCTCCGGGTGATGATCAAGCAGAGGCTGGAGGAGATCTCGGAAGGTCCGACTGCGATGTGAGACCCTCCAGCGGAGCCACGTGCCTGCAGGATGTACTGCACCAAATCCCAAAGCCCCAGCACTCCCAGAACATTCCCGGTGCCCGCCTGGTTCGCTCCAGCTTTGAGCCAGCCCCGTCCTCCCGCGCCTTCATCCGCGAGGCGTCCTCGGGAGGTTCTTCTTCCCAGCAAGGCTCTGCCTGGTGGCAGCTTCGGCCAAAACCTCAAATCCCTGGAAAACGCAGGGAAAAACAGGGGAGGGGAAAAAAAAAAGAGAAAAAAGAGAGAGGAAATCCATGAGCAGCACAATGAGGGCCTTCCAGAGCAGGAATTCGGGGCCGGGTTTGGGGACGCCCACGCGGAGGAATGTGCTGCTCAGGAGAGCACAAACGATCGAATCATTCCTCTCTCTTTTCTTTGTTTTTTTTCCCCTCCCTCCTTAAGAAAAGCACATTTCTATTTGCAATAATTCGCAGGTGACGGGAAGTTTTTTTGTAAATCCAAAGGGTTGACTGAGGGTTTTTTTTTGGGGGGGGAGGGGGTTTAACCCTGGCCTGGAGGATTTTCCAGCACGGGAATAAATCGCGTTTTTCTGCGCCTTCCCCAAAACCTGCACCCGGTCGCATCACCCTCCCCCCACCCTCCCTCCCCCTTTCTAATTTGCACTAATATTAGGGATTTTTAAGGAAAACCATGATGTCAAACCTCTCTGGTAGCTGTAAATGCCAAATAGCACTCGCAGGGATAGTTGGGGGCATCTCAAGGGATGCTGGATGGAAAGGGAGGGAGATAGGAGGAGGAGGCAGAAAAAAAGAGGATTTTATTTTCCAAATCTACTTTCCAGCAGTGCCAGCACGTTATCCTGGTGTAACCAGGCTGGCTCTGTTACCACCATCACCTGGAAAAACCTCTTTCCTCCCAGGCTAAACCAGCAATATCAATTTTATACCTCGACATGAACTAAAACTCTTTCTCCCTCCCTCCCTCTGAGTTTTTTGCAACGTATCTTTGTAATTCTTTTTTGTTTTTTTTTTTTTTTTTTTTAATTTTAATGGTACCTTTTCCACCTCTAACACGTGTTCAGGAAAGTGTTGTACAGCGAGAGGAGCCTTTTTATGTGTTTGAAGGATGATTGTGGCATTGCTGCGTGGATTAACAAGAAAATAAAATATGTGGCGACTTAATACAGAATAAAACCCCCGAGTTGGAGCCTGGTTTGTCCGAAATAAAGCAATTTGTGGATGGAAATACCATGGGAATGGGTTCCATGGGAGCTGGGAGTGAAGAGGGAGAAGAGCAAAACCTGCCTGAGTGGAGAACCTCCCAGTGGAGAAGCTTCCCAAGGAGAAATGGTCCCTGCCCTGCAGATTTGGAGACTCACAACTAAGTTGCTGGAGGATTTGGGGGGAATATTGGACTGTTTAAGGGCTCTTCCAGCCTTCAGTGACTATTTATCCCTATTTATCCATATGCACCGTGGTCGGCGAGCTCCATCCCCTGGATATTTCTCTTCCACGGGGTAAAACTCCCAATTTATTTAATGTTTTTTTTGTCCTCCCGCACCAACCCCCCCGCCCCAGGTCATCCCAGCCACGCTTTGCTGTCTCCCCGAAGCCGCTGGGCCGGCGTTTTCCAGCCCATTGAAGCCCGATTATCCCTGCCCAGTGACGTTGGCTCCGTTTATCCACCGGGAAAAGTCCGGTGGGAGCCGAGCCCGGCGGGCACAGACGGGAAGAGCCATCACCGGCACAGCACCGGGGGCGCGGGTAAGGACAGCACCCCCGGCACGGGCTTTGGGGTGAAAAGGGAAGGAATCGGGCAGAGAACGAGGCGAAAAGTGGAGGGGTTTAACCCACACCTGAGCTGGAGGTTGGGATGGGGAGCCCGTGGAGGCTCCAGCGCTGGGATTTTCCCTGCTTGGCGTTCCCTAAATTTGGATATATATATAATATATATGATATATATTATTCGGGGAAATAAAGAGAGAGCGAAAGTAGGAAGGGAAAAATCCGTATATTTAATTTTGGGGGGTTTGCTGCCCGGCTTTGTGCTGCTTCCAGCAGTGATGCAGCTGCAAACAGCTGGAAAAGGGGACCCTTCTCCAGGCTTTCCTTAAAATAACCCTTCAGCTGGAGGAGCAGGGCAGCGAAACGAGGCAAATTAAATTAATCAAGCCCGATTTTAATGTTTGTAGCGCTGGGTTTGGGGGTGGGGGATGTGGGTGTCAGGCCTGGCACCTTCCAGCGGGGGAGGGAATCGCTGACACAGGGAAGCCGCGGCCGGGGCGTCCGGCCAGGGGGGCTCTGCCTTTTCAAAAGGCTTTTGTCAACACGGCCCCGGCTATTTTTGGGCCGGTTTTGGGGCCGCGATGGCTCAGCAGCTTCCCTACAATGGGGCTGTTTGCTCAGCCGGCGGCCGCGGGGGCTGCAGGGCGGGGGGGTCGTGTCCTGGTGCTCCCGAGCTTCGCCGGGGGGTGGGAGAATGAAGGGGGGAATTTGGTGGGAGAGGCGGGAGGGTTTGTTTGCACCACGGTGCTCACCCCCCCGTTTATTAAATATGTGGGCTGCGGTAAATACATCCAGTAATACATTAAATCATGGAATGGGGTGGGTTGGGAGGGACCTCAAAGACCCTCTGGGCCAACCCCCTGCCATGGGCAGCGACACCTTCCACTAGAAGGTGTGTATTAACTATGTATAGTGTCCTTAAATCAATATAAATTATATAAATATATATATATTGGTTTATACATAAATATAAATGCATAAAAGATAAACATAAAAATATATTATACATTATAGTTAATATAATGTATATAATACATGACACATAATATAGTATATAGTATATATTGGTTTATACATTATGTACTATAGATTACATTTATACTATATATTTTATATATTCATACACTATGTATATTCATATATAAATATACAAATCAGGATGTTATATAAATATATAAATATATAAATATATAAATATATAAATATATAAATATATAAATAT
>JAWWES010000059.1:885859-899917 GCA_035583135.1 Lophotriccus pileatus
CAGTTTTAACTCTTAAAAAGGTGGTTTTGGGGGGAGAAAGCAGCAAATGAGGCAAAGCTTTTCCTTGTTGTGCTTCAGAGGCAAACCCAGGTCCTCGAGGAAGCAGATGAGCCAAATTAATTTATTATTCGTTTCTCTTCCTCGGGACTGGCAAGTGGAATGTGAAATATCGGGGGCTGAAAACACCCTCCTGCTCTTCACTGTTGGATGGTGTCTTAAAGAGGCTCTAAATGTTCATCCGTGGGGTTAAAAATGTTCATCTGTGGGGTTAAAAATGTTCAGTTAAAAATGTTCATCCATGGGGTTTTTAATGATCATCTGTGGGGTTATAAATAAATAGGGTTATAAATCTTCATTCACAGGGTTAGAAGTGTTCATCCATGGGGTTATAAGTGTTTCCCCATCAGGTTATAAATGTTCATCCCTGGGGTTATAAATGTCCATCCCTGGGGTAACAAGTGTTTTTCCACCAGGTTATAAATGTCCATCCAGCTCTACAATCTGATTAGGGGTGTAATAACTCTGCTCATGTGCTCGTTGCTATTCCAGGCAGGAAAAGCTCCTTAGGGGTGGGAGGGACCCATCCCTGCCCTCCCTGACTCAGAGTGGTGCCTTCCCAGTGATGCATCGAGGCTTGGGGAGGAGAAATTCCCGGGATACAGCTCCCAAAAATGGGCCTTTGACCTCTCCCAGGCATGGCAATATCACCTGGGTGCTAGAGGGCAAAATAATAATAATAATGATAATAATGATGATGATAATAATAATAATAATATAGAAAAACCAAAATAAATTAAAAGGATAAAGAGATAAAATAAAACTAATAAAAAATACAATACATAAGATAAAATAAAAATTATAAAAATATAAAAAAATGTACAATAACATAAATAAATATATGAAATAAGATAACAAAATAAAAATATAATCCGGATAAAATATATAAATAAAAATATAAAATAAATAATAATAAATAATAAAATAAAGTAACAATAAATAAATAAAATAACATAAAAAATTATTAAATAAATAAATGAAATAACATAAAATAAAATGCTTATTTGGAAATACTTTTGTCATTTGGAATAAGAGCTGATAATAGAAGTGCTTTGAAGTGGAAGAAAAGGAATCAAGCTCGTGTGTTCGAGCCTCCACCTGGATTGATCTGCGGGAGAAGGAGAGGCCAGTCCCACTTGTTGAAGATATTTGGTGTCCGCTCCAGTTTCCGCCCAGCACTGGATTTAAAAATAACCTTTCCCAGTGCCTTGGGAGCGGGACTCGAACAATCCCCCGCTGTGTTCCGGAAAGGACCGTGACTCTGCTCGGAAAGGGCTCCTTTGTATCCCCAGCCCTGCTGTTTCTCACGCGCCTCGGGCTCCTGAAAACGCGCCGTTCCCTCCCGCATCTCCGGGGACAAACCCTGGACAACCCCCAAACCCGCCTGGCCCTGCTCTCCTCCCCTCGCAGCAGCCAGCCCTGACTGTCCGGCAGGTTTTCCCTCCCCTGCTCTCCTCCTGGTTTATTTTTACCCTCCCTTCCCGGGCTCGGAGCCAGCCGGGGGTGACACGGATCGCTGAGGTCTGGCCCCTTCTCGGGAATGACGCGCTCCCGGTCCCGCCAGCCCCGGGAGCTCAGCCCTGCCAGCCCCGGGAATTCAGCCCCGCCAGCCCCAGGAGCTCAGCCCTGCCAGCCCCGGGAATTCAGCCCTGCCAGCCCCGGGAGCTCAGCCCTGCCAGCCCCGGGAGCTCAGCCCTGCCAGCCCGGCCCCTGCGCCGGGAAAGCGCCGCTCTCCCGGAATTCCTCAGCCGGGATTCCCGGAGCTCGCCTCAGAATCCAGGCTGGGCCATTCGAGATGTGTTCCCAGGCACAGGGAGCAGCTTCTGGAGGTGCGAGGGATGCAGGGATAACGTCCTTGGGCTCCCCTGGTGGGAAAGGGACAGGAAAAAGTAGTTTTCCCCCGTGGGAAAAGGGGCTGTGGGTGAGCTGGAGAAAGCTGAATCCCAGGAAATGCAGGTAATTGCTTGATTTATGTTAAAAAGAAAAATAACAACACTAAGTCAAAGCAATAGATTGAAACAAGGACCAGGCTGGAGATGGAGAAATATTTTCTAAAACATATTTTTAAAGAATATTTTATTTCTAAAATTTATTTTTAAATATTTATTTTCAAATATTTATTGTTAAATTAAAAAAAATATTTTTATTTTTATTTCTATTTTTATTTTTTATTTTTATTTTTTTATTTTTTTTTATTTTATTTTTTATTTTTATTTTTATTTTTATTTTTATTTTTATTTTTATTTAATTTGATACTTTAATTTTTCCATTTTATTTTATCTTATTGACTCTTAATTTAAAAATTACTTCTACATTTAAAAGAAAAAAATTAAAATATTTTTTAAATTGTAGTTTTCTCTTACACACCTGATTTTGGCCCAGGCCTTTGCCTTGTTTATTCACCTGAGACCAAAACAAGCTTTTACCTCCCCTGACCTGGTTTCTCCCTCACATGCTTGGTGAGGATGAGATGATTAAACCCACCTGGCTCACAAAATAGTCGTGTAAAGCCTCTTAGCTGATGTTTCCACTCGGATTTTCCCCTCTCCCTCCATGGAAAGTGTTCCCAGGGCTGGGGCTTCGTGGGGTTTGACCCCCTTTTGCTCTGGGTGTAAAAGAGAACAAGCAAAGACAAACTGGGCGTGGGAAATGTGTGTGTGGGGAAATCAGGTCAGATTCTTAGGATGAAATCCTAAATCTGAAATGGTTTCCCATGGGATGTGCCCCTCCCATCCCTTCTGGAGCATTTTCCACCTGGGATGTTGCCCCAGGATCACACAGGACTTTGCCCAAAGCTTTCCTTTTCCCTAAAGCAACAAATTGCAAGGCTTGTGGTTTGTAAATGCACCCCCAGGGACCTTCCTACACCGAATATTCCAGCATTATACATCAAATCTGCTCCTCCTTCCTTTTTTCTTGGAAGGGGGATCTGCTGCTGAGAAAAGGCTTTGCCCTGAGCTGTGTGGGAGCAGGAACAAGCCAAGGCATTGTCTGGCAGGAGGAAAGGCCCAGGCAGAGACTGGGCTGCTCTGGAGATGCTCAAGATGCTCCCGTGGGGTTGTCATGGGCACGATGCTCGTCTCCATGGCTACGGGGGAGGTGGGAATGGTGCTGGGAGCTGAAACACTGCTCGTTCCCTCTCACTGCTGTAAATAAATGATGCTTGGAGCCGGCCACCGGGTTTATTTCCAGGGTTAACAGCCGGGTTTTGGCTAGAGCTCGGAGGCAGCTGAGATTCCAAAGGGGTTTTATTTAGGAGAAACTGGGATTTGCAGCCTCTCCCCTGAGGTGTTTCCATGGTGGATTCCCCGGGGGATCCGAGTGTGATGCGCTCAGAGGAGCCTCAAGGGGTTTTACTCACCCTTAGCCAAGGTGATTGAAAATCCCAGATAATATTTCTGCTCCTGAGCCAAGATCACATGATGGGAATGGCTCCCTGAGAAATAAAGCCGTGCACAGATAAGGAAGCCGAGTTTTAACAGGGATGTGGAGAAGGAAACATTTTGAAATGAGGGTTTTTTTGTGTTTTTTTCCCCCCCAGTTAATAATATTTTGGATAACAACAAAGATTATGCACAGCAGGACCATCTAGTTAATACAGTCTGGATGAGTGGAGAGACATTAGAGCCAACAGTTCTCCTGAAGGATTTCTCCTTAATTTTATCTCTTACTTTCCCAAAGCAGATCTCAGGCCTCATGGAGAACACCAGGACAATAGAATCTGTGCAGAGGGTTGGAATTCCAAGGGAAGGAGCCCACAGGCTTTCCAGAGCTTGGGATTGCTGTGATCTCCTCAAAAGGAAAATTCCAGAGGTATCAAGCAGAGGATGCAAAGCATTTTATCTGCTGGTGCTTCAGGAGGATGGAGAATGGTTCAGGTGATGAAAATAAACCTTGCTGTGAGCCTGGGGGGAGAAACACCAGTGGGCAAAGCCAAGCTTGGGAAATGTTTTAATCCACAGTGGGCAAAGGGGAAATTTTTCTCACCCTACAGTTATCCCCAAAGCTGCCTCTGACTGAGGGACACAGCAGGAAAAGTGCCCTTTCCCAGCAGCTCTGGCGACCTTGGCTTGGTTTTTCAGAGTGTTTCTCAAGCCCGGAGGGACCCTGAGGACAAAATCATGATCAAAGGGCAAAAAAGGGAGGAGTTTTGGGTTTGCATTTACAGCTGAGGGTCAGGACTGGCTGTTTATCCCGAGCTCACTCCATGTTTGTCCCACGGGGTCATCCTGGAAGCAAAGCCCCATCCAGAGCCATTCGACAGCAAACAATAATCAGCACTAATAAAGCAGCCCAGTTTATTGTTCCCAGAACTGCATTCTGGCCTGAAAAACACATGCCATCCAAAATATTCCTGTGACGTTGAAATTCCGAGGCGTTTTTCGATTAAAAATGAGGGAAACTGGAGCAAGGCCCTGGCACTTGGGTTCTCACAAAGCTGAGCTTGTTTGGGAGGTTTGGGTTAGGGAGTCAGTAGGTAATTCATGGCTCAAAAGAAAAAAAAAGAGTGGGATTTTGGTATCATTACATAACCCCTCAGCTGAGATCAAATGGAATTTTAAGCTGAGAATCGGGATCTTTTTCCTCCCCCCAGTAATTGCTGGAGCTCTGCTGCACAAACAGCTCAGAAACAAACCTTTTGGGGAGGGGAATGAAATTCTGAGCAGCTCTCCATGGCAGCTGCTTCGTATCTAAGCTTCCTGAGCTGTTTGTAGGGGCTGATGAGAAGAGCAGATGGAAGAGGTCACGGAGCCTTTTTCTGGAGGGGAAAAAAGGGATGTTGGTTTCCATTGAAAAATGGGGAAAAAAGGAGGGAAACCAAATAACAATGGTCAGATTGAATGCTATTGTGGTTGCAGGAATAGGCTGGCTCTGGCAGAACTGGCTGCACTTTTCCTGCATTTCTCCTTAGTTCCGGGAATAGAGGAGAACAATTTGGATCCTGAAATAGGTGTTGGGGTGGGAAACACACCTGGGGTGAGCAGAGATGCCAAGCGAGGCAGAGCTGCTGCCTCCAGCCTCTGAATTATTGATTGGGAGCTATTAATTACAGCCTCTTCAGGGGTCAGTGAGTGCAGCATGAGGAAGGTGAGGTGTCCCAGGGGTTGAATTCCAAGAGGAGGATTTGAGAAGGGAAGTGGTTTAATCAACACCAGTTTGGTTCAGTCTTTGGAAGTCACACAACACAGATCCAGACAAGCTGAGATAGGAAAAAAACCCCTCTGACAGAGGAGACACCCACTTTTCATTAAAAAAAAATACTTCTAGGAGCTGGAAACGAGCTGATTTCAGTCTTTAATTTGTCCATACAAGTAATCAAGCAGAGGGGAGGTGCCTGTGTGGGGTGGGAGTGGAGGTTAATCATAAATCATGACTTGGCTTTGGGGGGAATTATTACCCAGCTTGTCCTCACTTTTCTTTTTTTTTTCAAAACCAAAATGCCCTCCAGGTGGTTTAGAACCATTTTCTGGATTATTCCTTGGTGATTTGCCATTAACTCAAAGTTCTTGGCATTTTTAATCCACCTGCCTCCCAGGGAGGGAGCAGAGATAATGCAGTGGTGACCATACCCATAATATCCATCTATTTTGGGGTGAATCTCTCTGTTATTTGTTATTTATCTGTTGTTTATTGTAACCCACCTACAAGAAATGATTTTAGGAAGACGATCCAGCTGAATTCACCTTGTTTGTTTGTTGGCCTTGATGATCTCCAAGTTCTTTTCTGAGCTAAATAACTCTGTGATCCTGTGATTTTTTTTCTAATCAATGGATGAACTAAATAAATATTATTGCTTTTATGTTACTTAACATTTAAAGCAGATAATCCCTGTGCTCTCCTGCACCACAAAGTGGGTATTATTGTATTTCAAACGTAGCCCTGCCGTGGAGAGGGGCTTATAAAAACGAGGCAGACCTTTCCTTTTTAATTATCTCAGCATTTCATGACTCTAAGCCTTCAAACCACATCCAGCTGGGACAGAAAGGTGGGGAATGTATTTCCTGGTTGAATCCCAGGTAGGAACATCACCTTTCCCCACCACCAACCCTCCTCTGGCCACAAAACAGTCCGTTTTAAAGCTGATTTTTGCAGGACGCCGTCAGATGTTTTCCAGATGGGCCGAGGGCATCCCTGGAGAGGGGAGGGGGTTCCTGCAAAAATCCTCCTTCGGGCTTCAACTCCCTGAATCCCTCTGGAAAAAAAGCCTCTCCAATACTGCCCTCTGCAGGCGAGGAACTGCCCCAAACCAGCCGGCTCTGGGCAACAATCACCTAAATAATACATAAACCAGGTGTTTTCCGCTGGCTGTGGGTAGGAAGAGCCCTTCAATAATGCATAAAAACGGGGCACTTCTCTCTTGGTTGGCAAACAGAGGCTATTTCAGGGAAGGGAGATCCCGGGAAATCCTCCTTGGGTGGATCTGCAAACTCCTGCGTGGATTTTGTAAATAATTTGCTGGTCGGACAAAGAGGTTTGAAACGAAGGGGATGAAGGAGACAAATGAAAAGCGGGAATTTCATGCCATAAAGGTATAAATTGGGAGGCCAAGCCCTGCCTGGGCTTCCCTGGGAGCAGGGGAAGAGCCCCCTGACCACGGCAAGGGGATGGAACGATGGATCTTTAAGGTCCATGACTGAAAACACGGCCACCCCCCCTTCACCTGCAGTTTTGCCCCTGAGCCCCCTCAGCCCCAGAGCCCCCTCAGAACGGTTCCCTGGGGAAAGCAGGAGATGGAGGCTGCACACAAAGGAGTCACTGGTGGGTTTGGCTTTAATGTGGAAGGGTTTTAATGCGCCCCACAGTGCCCGGGGGTCCCGGTGTGGGGAGGGCTCGTGGGGCACTGCTGGGTGTCCATCCCTGGGGATCTGTGAGGGTGAGAGAGAAATGGGGACCCTTCCCCTGCACCCTGGATCAACCAGGCTCTGGGAGCATCCCTGAGGGGTGCTGAGACCCCCAAGGGTGCAGAGGAGGGACCCCAATCTCCACAGAGCACCCCTCGACGGGGGAGGGTGTCACACCCCAAACGGCACCGAGGAAGAGACGTCAGAAGGGTCCGAAGCCCTGCAAAGATGTCAGAGGGATCCAGAGCCCTGCAGGGGTTGGGCACAGGTTTGGTGGGAGCTCATGGGGTGTGGGGCACACCCAGCAGACCCCCACCCTAGAGCTTGAGTGCTGTCACACGGGGGATGTGGAAGGGACATGTCTCCTCTGAGCCCGTGGAGCTGCAAAGGAGAAGAAAACATTGGGAGGGGGGTCAAGGAGGATCTGAAATCCCCTTTCCCTGTGTCCTCCCAGAGCCCACCCCGTGCCCACCCCGTGCCCAACACTCACATGAGCCGGTTGCGGATGGGACGGAAGTGTTTGGTGAGTCTGATGGCAAAGATGATGTTGGCGATGAGGAAGAAGGTGCAGCAGCCCAGGCTGAACCAGAAGGCGTTCTGCAAGGAGAGAGCAGGGGGGTCCTGCTGAGCTGTGGGGAAGGGGCAGCCCCCAGGCTCCAGAGGGGCTCGGGGAGCCACAGAATCACAGGATATGCTGAGCTGGGAGGGCCCCACAAGGACCATCAGTCCAACCCTCAGCCCTGCACAGGCCCAGCCCCAGGAGGATCATCCAAACCCCCAAACCCCTTGGGGCTGTGCCCAAACCCTGGGGAGCCTGGTCAGTGCCAACCACCCTCTGGGGGAAGAACCTTTCTCTGAGATCCACCCCGAGCCTGCCCTGACACAGCTCCAGCCATTCCCTGGGGGCTGTCCCTGGTCCCCCCAGAGCAGAGCTCAGTCCTGCCCCTCCTCTGCCCCTGCCCAGGGAGCTGGAACTGCACTGAGGTCTCCCCTCAGTCTCCTCTCCTCCAGCTGAACACACCCAGTGCCCTCAGTGTCCTCACACTGGCCCTTCCCAGGCCCCCTCTGACCCCCCAGAGGGACGGGATCCTTACCCAGGGGTCAGCGATGCGGTCGCACAGGATGACCCTCCCGTTGTCCAGGGCTGTGGCCAGGGGCTGGCACGAGGCCACGTCCTCCCTCAGCTGGAACGAGGGGTGGAGACAAGGCATGAACAAACACTCCCCTGGCTCGGGGGATGCATTTTGCTGCCGAGGCTCAGCTCAGGGATTGCATGTGGGATCTGTGTGTGTGTAGGGGGGTGTCCTGGCCCCAGAGAACCTCCCTGGGGTGAAGGGGGCACTCACTCACCGTCTGCCCCACCCAGTTGAGGTACTGGGTGAAGTACCGCAGCTCCTTCCTCGTGAAGCAGCCGATCTCCTGGGAAGGGGGAAGGCAGCGTGGAGGGGCAGTGTCACGACTTCCAGCCCTGCCCCAACCCCCTCTGGGCTAATGTCAGGCTTGGAACAAAGAGCTGGACGCTTCAGGTGCTCCTTCCCCCTCTTGCACTCCTTCCTTCTGGACTTTTGTACCCCCCGAGGGCTCAGCCAGCCCCGCCTCACCTGCCGCAGGATCTGCTGGGCTTGTATGGGCAGCCGGGCTTCCACCGAGGCCGTGGTGGCCAGTGTCCTCCTCACCCGCTCCTGGGGGGGCACAGCAAGGGCAGAGCACCCTCAGGGCAGGGAGCAGCAGGATGGGTGCCCCGGGGTGCTGGGAGCAGGGAGTGCCAAGCTCTAAACTGGGCCTGGTTGCTAGAGGGCAGGGAAAAGAGGGATGTGCCCCCATGGCAGGGGGATTTCTGATTTGCAGCAGCAAATCTAAGCAGCAAAGCAGGCTGATCCTCCCTGGATGGTGTTTTTCCTGGCTCTCCCATCACCCTGTAACTGTTCTTTTTTGGGATGCTGACAGACAGGGTACCACGGATTTTTTGGAGCTGGAAGAAGACGTCAAGTACCTTGAGGTGCGGCGCCAAGCGGGAGAGGAACTGGACGCTTTCCCCCAGCTTTGCCTGTGGGACAGTGAGGTGAGAAGGGTGAAAAAGCCTTCAGAGGGACACCACTGAGCAGTGCCAGCGGTACCACGAGCCACCAGCCCGGCACGGACTCACCACCAAAGCCTCCTGCGACTGCACTGTGGAGTTCTGCATCTGCCACAGCGCCCGGGCCTCGGCTCCCAGCCGTGCTGCCACAGTGCTGTTCCTCTGCAGGGGGGGACAGCGGGGTGAGGACACCCCTGTGGGCACAGAGGGATCCCTCACCACCCACCCTGCCGCTCACCTGCATTTTCTGCAGCCCCTCGAGGTTCCTGGCCAGGCCGGGCAGGCTGGTCTGCACCACGGGGTTTTTCATCTGGGGAGAGAACAAGAGCGGGTGGCTGCCCGAAATCCAGCCCTGGAGGACTGAACCAGCGTGGGACCGCGTCCTGCTCCCTGCAGGGGTGTGCAGCTCCCCTCACCTCCTCCTGGAAGCGCCCATAGTCCACCTCGTCCAGGCCGCTGCGGGCGAAGGTCTCCAGGTCCTGCCTGCCCTCGCTGCGCAGGAGCCGCACGTCCCCCAGGCGGGCACTGAAGTCCCCCAGGCGCTTTTGGAAGCCGGCCGTGTACTGTGAGGGTTGGAGAAGGGATCCTGCCGGGCTGGGGCTGGACACCTCCACCCCAGGAACCCCAGGAAAGCTCCTGCATCCCCGAGCATCCTGCAGCAGCTCTGGCTGGTGCCAGCCCTCACCTTGGGGGTTTGCAGGTGCTCGTCCAGGTCGTAGGACCTGTCGAGCTGCAGCACCTCCCACAGCCCTGCACCGCTCTTGCACTCCCTGGAAGGCAAAGGGGGGTTGGCAGCAGGATCCCAAATCAGCCCTGGGGGTGCAGGGACGGGGGTGGGCTCCTGCAGCACCCACCGGTACGTGGCACTGAGGTTGGAGTCCCTCCTCAGGTTGAGCTGGCGGGTGAGGTTCATGGATGGCGGGAGATTCCCGGGGGTGTCGATGAACTGGGCCAAACAGGAGGAAAGAGAGGGTCAGGGTTAGGCACAGGCATTCCCAGTGATGATTTTGGGGGTGCTCTGCCCTCACAGGTTTGTCCTGAGGTACCTCATCCCATCCCAAACTAATCTTGCCTTTATCTGGACAGTCTCCACTGCAGAGACTCACCCGGTGTGTTCAGAGGCAGAGCATTGGACAGCCCTGCCTGCACGTGCACGGCCACGGGATGAGTCCTGATCCCATCCCCAATCCCCCAACCCTTCTCCCAGCACCGTCACACCACGTGCCAGCCCCAAGCACCCCAGGGATCCCCAAGGACCAGGGATCCCTAGGCAGCAAATTAACAGCACAAAGGAAATTCCCTGCTGCTGCTGCAAATCCAAGGAGCTCATCCTAAACTTAATCTTCTGGTCTAGGATGGGGCTTTTCCAGCCGGGTTTAGTGGGAGGACAGAGAGCGATTGGAGGCATTTTGGTGCCCACAGGCAGAGATTTACGTGGTGTCGGGTGGATGTGTGGCCACCCACCTTATAAATCTCCTGGTTGACCCAATTCCTGCAAACCAGCGTCTGGATGTTGCCCCCAACCAGGAAGGTGGCGAAAACCAGGAGGATGAGGAGCCAGGAGAACAGGAAAGCCAGGCCCACGCCGCTGCGGGAGGGAGAGGAGGGGGTGGCTCTGCAGCCCCACGAGGGCAGGACCGGGGCTTGCGGGGACCTGCCCGTCCAGCTGCAGCCCCGAGGCTGCTTCCCGAGCCCGGGCACGCCGGGCTGGGAAGGGCCCTGGGAGCGGGGTGTGCCAGGCAGCGGGGCCAGGGCACAGCTCCCAGGGAGGAGCCGCTTCTCCCTCTCCTCCTGGCGCAGGCGGCGGCATCAAAAGCCTTTCCGCTGGGCCGCCTCCCAGGCCCTCCCTGGGCTTTGCCCTCCTGGGTTTTTCTGGGGGGGAGATGAGATGGAACAGCCCCTCAGGAATGCAGGGGATGCTTACACCAGGAGGAACTTGGCACCAGCCTCTCCTCGGCACTCGTAGTCGCTCGGGTCCTCCCGCTTGGACAGCCCGTAGGCCCCCAGGGCCATTCCCGTCACGTTGCAGGCGAGGATGAGGAGGATGATGGAGCACAGCACCGTGCCTGTGATCCACCTGGGGGCAGAGCAGCAGGGCACAGCCTCGAGAGAGTGTCCTGTGGGTTTAATCCTGAGAACCAGCTGAGGAACAGCTTTGTATCACAAGACCACTACGTAAAGGAGAGCAAAGTGCATCACTTGGGAAAAGGAAGGGCAGCACTCAAAGTGCTTGATCAACAACGCCTTCATAGTCTCCAAATCCATTAACTTGATATCACCACAGCTCAATTTAGCACCACATTGAGAGAAACATTTCTCAAAGGTGCTTCAAGTTGCTGAAGTTTGTGTTCACGATTGTGTCTCCTCTGGCTGAGATGGAGCTCATTTCCCCACAGCAACCCTCACACACAGGGCTGAGGCACCAGCTGGGGCTCAGCAGGGCTCTCATCCACCCCTGATGCACTCCCTGCCCCCCTCCCTGCTCCCCAGAGTCACCTGTAGTGCTCGAAGCGCTCCACCTCCTGCAGGTAGGGCCGGCTCCGCTCCTCTGCCGTCACCAGGGCTTCGCTGGCGGGCCGGGTGTAGTCGGGGAGGGGGAAGCTGTCAGCGATGGACTGCACCTTCTGTGCTGTGTGGGACAGCTCCTCCCGCAGATCTGCAGGGCCAAGGCTGTGCTGGAGGTATGGATGGTCCCCTTGTCCCTCCCTGTGCTCCCCCAAATCAGGGTTTGTCCCCTGGAGGGTGTCCCTGGTCTGACACCTCACTCACCCTGGATGACCTGTGCCATCCTCTCCACGGCCAGCTCTGGGATGGAGTTGAAGGTGCCATTGCCCTGCAAGGAAAGAGGGAGTGCTGAGCTGGACCTGCCTGAGGGTGCTGGACCCTCCTGCTCTGCTCTGACCCCCCAAACCTGGCGAATCATCTCTGCAAAGTCGCTTCGGGGCAGCCCGGCCATGGCCTTCAAAACCTTCTCCACTGATGGCACCTTGGGGTGGAAAAATCACAGAATCACAGAATTAGTGAGGCTGGAAAAGAACTCTGGGATCATCAAGTCCAACCTGTGACCCAACCCCACCTTGTCCCCCAGCCCATGGCACTGATGCCACATCCAGGCTCTGCTCAAACACCTCCAGGGATGGGGACTCCTGGTCCTTCCAGTGTCTGATCACTCTCTCTGGGAAGAATTTCTCCCTCATGTCCAACCTAAACCTCCCCTGGGGCAGCTCAAGGCTGTGCCCTCTTGTCCTGCTGCTGGTTCCTGGGAGCAGAGCCCGACCCCCCCCGGCTCCCCCTCCTGTCAGGGGGTTGCAGAGAGTGAGAAGGTCCCCCCTGAGCCTCCTCCTCTCCAGGCTGAGCCCCCCCAGCTCCCTCAGCTGCTCCTCCCAGCACTTGTGCTCCAGACCCTTCCCCAGCCTCGTTGCCCTTCACCCGTGAGCCCCGGGGGCCTGGTGGGTGCCCATCGCCCCGTCCCACCTTGCCGTAGTCAGCGCCCAGCTCCAGGCTCTGTGCCCTGCCCAGGGCGCTGGCGCAGGAGGTGCAGCGGGGGTCGTCGAGCAGCGCGACCACCCGGCCCCGCCGCTCCCGCAGCGCCGGCTCCAGCTCGGCCCGCGCCGCCGCCAGAGCCCGCGAGGTCCCGTCGAGAATCTGTAAATGGTGCAGCGAGGTCTGTAGGTCTTAAAGAGAAAGCCCAGGGCTAGTTCACGCTGCTCCGGAGGCTCGGCCACCCCGGCACCCCCTTCGGCAGCGGGCCCGGTGGAGCCGCGCTCCGGCCGTACCTGCAGCCCTGTCCTGCAGGTCTGAGAGCGCCGCGTAGGTCATGGCCTTGAGCTGTGTGTGGATGGAGAGCCCCACGCTCCGGCTGAGGCCTGCAAGGCACCGGGAGCCCCGTCAGCATCCCCGTGGGAAGCTCGGGGCGCTCCCTTCCCGGGGCCCGGCGCGGCGCTTACCGCCCAAATCGGAGATTATCTGCTTGCGGGGCACCTCGAACTTGTCCACCACCATCTGCACGCCCTGCCGGGAGAGAGAGGAGCCGCTCAGCCCGGGCGGAGCAGCGGCGGGGAGGGGAGCAAGCCCCGCGCTGGCCGTTCAAAACGCATTTTTAATGCAGCCGCCTCACCTCCTCTCGCCTCCCAAACCACTTTCCCCGAGGGCAGCGCCCTGTGCCGGGGGCGAGGCCGCCCGGACACCCACCTGGGGGACGTTGGCGAGGTGCTGCCGCAGCGTGCGCAGGGTGGTCGGCACAGCCCCCAGCCCCGGCTCCATCTGCCCCTTGACCCGCTGGCTGGTGACAAAGGCGCAGGTGACGCTGATCCTGCGGGGACGAGCGGGCGGTGACGGCGCTGCCCCGCGGGACGCGCTTCCCCCCCCAACCCACCCACCCACCCAACACGAGCTGGCGGGGCGTTCCGGGGAACTCACAGGATGACGACGGAGGTGAAGGACAGGCAGGCCAGCAGGCAGTGCCGCCGGCAGCCCAGCGAGCGCCGATGGGCGCGGAGGCGGCCCCCGCAGCGCCGACGGCTCCGGCAGTAGCAGAAGCACATCCCGGCCACCGGCACGGCCACGGTGAAGAGCAGGGCCACGGCGGCACAGACCACATAGCCCAGCTCGTACTGCACCACCTGAGTGACGGGAGAACCTCGTCAGTACGGGGACGCCGAGTTTGGGGTGCTCCGTGTGCCCACGTGCCCCGTCCCAGGCGGATAACGCTCCCATGGGATCCCCCGCCCCACATCCCGGCTCACCTGCGATGTCCGCACTGATCCGGGGTCGTTCAAGGCTGCCCGGAGCAACTCTGCAAAATAAACCATGGCACTGGTGAAACAGGTCCCACGCGATCCACGGGGCAGCAGCACCGGGATGGAGGCAACGTCCTCCTCTGTGGAGTGGCTCAGAACCCCTGGAGCAGCTCCGGACACGGGAAAAACCCTGGGATCCCGACAGCCACAGCAGTGGGATCCTGGCACCCACAGCAGTGGGATCCCAACACCCACAGCAATGGGATCCCGGCACCAACAGCAATGGGATCCCGGCACACACAGCAATGGGATCCCGGCACCCACAGCAGTGGGATCCCGGCAC
>JAWWES010000059.1:906060-919678 GCA_035583135.1 Lophotriccus pileatus
CTGGGGGGGCTCAGCCTGGAGAAGAGGAGGCTCAGGGGGGACCTTCTGGCTCTGCAACTCCCTGACAGGAGGGGGAGCTGGGGGGGGGGGTCGGGCTCTGCTCCAGGGAACAGGGACAGGAGAGGGAACGGCCTCAGGCTGTGCCAGGGCATGTTTGGGTTGGATGTTGGGAAAATTCCTTCCCCAAAAGTGTTGTCCAGCCCTGGCACAGCCTGCCCAGGGCAGCAGTTGAATCAACATCCCTGGAAGTGTGTAAAACACTTGGATGTGGCCCCTGGGGACATGGATTAGTGACGGACATGGCAGTGCTGGGGGAAAGGTTGGACTTGATGAGGTATGGAGGTATTTTCCTCCTAAACAATTCCATGACTCTCTTGAGTTATGGTTTGAGCTCTTCTTACCCTGTTGTATTTACACTGGTGTCCACTTTACTTTCTGTTGAGCACCAGTGTCCTTTTTTCCTGTTAAACTCCCAGCTTTTTAAAGACCACATGGCTTTTCCATGCCTAGCAGCTGGATGCTCAACGTGGGGAGATTTGCCAGGGAATCCTTGGAGGCTCCTCACAGCCACAAGGAGCCAGGGCTCCTCTGCTCAGTGCTGCAAAGGCCAGCACTGCTGGCTGATTCTGGGGGTGGTTTTGGGATCCCTGCAGCTGCTCAGGGCCGGTTTTTTGCCACTCTGATTTTCCCCTGTGTTCCTCCCCCAGAAGCTGAAGGAAGTAGCCTTTCCCAGAGCGGAAGAGCTCAAGGAGGAGCTGCTAAAGAGGTACGCCCAGGACTATGCTAAGTACAAGGAGCAGGAGGTGAGTGAGAGCAGACTGGAGGCCTGTGCCCCCCAGGAGACCCTCAGCCACCAAGGGTTTGGGAGAGGGCCGGTCTCCAGGGCTCCCTGGGTGCTCGGGAATGGCCGGTGTGTGGGGATCCCCGCCTGCAGCACGGGATCTGGGGCTCTCTTCCTTGTGCATCCCAAGCTGGGGCTGTCTGGTTGGTTTCTTCTCTTCTGTCCCAGCACAAAATGCAGGTTTTGTGACCCAGAAACTCGGCGTGGGTGAGGGTGGGGGGTTGTGTGGGCAGAGCAACCTCCGGGATCAGCCTTGCTGCAGACAAGTGGGATTTGGGGGACAGCATAGAGGGAAAACAACCCTCTGGAGCTGTGTTTCTGTGGAAGAGGGAGGGTAAGGCAGAGGTTTTACTGCCCTGGTCCAGCTGGCTCTCCTGATGGAAGTGTGGATCTCTGCAAGCTGAAGCTTCCTGCAGGGAATGCCCTTTGCAGGCCCTTTGGAAGCAGGCTGGGATTGCTGGGGGTCTGCAGTGCAGAGTTCCCATCTCTGCTCACGTCCCTTGGGATATTTCTCCTTAGGGAAGGAGGAGGAAGGGTAATTTGCACCCACTTTGGCTTTGCAGCAGCAGCTGGAGCAGGAGAAGAGCCGGGTGGCCCTGATGAAGCAGCAGCAGGCAGAGCAGGAGCAGTTCCACGCCTTCGAGGAGATGATCCGGCGGCAGGAGCTGGAGAAGGAACGCCTGAGGATAGTGCAGGAGTTTGGGAAGCCAGAGCCAGAGTCTCTGGATGGACCCCTCATCCCTGGAGTGGAAAAGCCACCGACTGATTTAACCCCAAAGGTTCCAGTGTCTTCAGCTCACCCAGCAAGTCCCTCAGCGGGGACTGTCCCACCCAGACCTCCCGTTGTGGACAGATCTTTGAAGCCCAGTGCTTTGGGGAGCACAGAACCCAGTTAGTACCTCTGGGAGCATCCCAATCCCTTGCTGGGGCTGAGCCAAATGTGGCCAGTCTGCCTGGGAGGCTCTTGGAATTATCTGCTCATGGCTCCATCCCTTCTGGGGGGTTGCTCTTCCAAGTCACTGGATGTTGTCCCTGTTGCTCAGTAAAGGTTTGCAGGGCCTGGGAGAACTGTCTCCTCTTGGGAATGCACCCTCCAGGCTTCTCCAGCCCAGTCTTTCTGCTGTTCCAGACTCTGTGGCCTATCTGCCTTTGCTTGATCCAAGCAGTTCTTGGAGATTTGGGTTTAATTCCTGGCTGGGCTGATTGAATCCTCCTCCTGACCAAATCCTGCCAAACACGGCTCCAAAATGCTCATCCAGACATGTCCAGTGACTGGTTCTTGCCCAGTGACACATCCTACCTTAAATAACCTTCTGTGAGTGTGTGTGGTTTCATTTTTACTAACAAAAGGCTCCTTTTTGACACCCTGCTGCAGGATCCTTCCCCTCTCTGTTCTGAAGGAGGTGGTGCCTGTCCTTAATCAGTGTCCCAGTGACACATTCATCTCTTGGTGCCTCTGCAGGGGCAGAGCCAGAGCAGCCCACCCTTCCAGGTGGATTTTTGCCGTCTCATCCCTTCGGGGCCCGCCCTGAGGGAGCGTTTCTGCACGCCTGGCCGGTGTCTCAGTGCTCTCCCCTTCCCCACAGGTGCAGCAGTGGATGTCCTTCGCCAGGTCATTGTCCCCAGGGAGCTATGCCACAAATTCCTCCAGCTGGCTGATGCCAACACGGTGCGGGGTGTGGAGACCTGTGGGATCCTCTGTGGGAAGCTGGTAAGGGGACAATCCCTCAGGAGACCTCGGGAGCGGCACGGGGGTTGTTTGTCACAGCACCTGGAATCTCTAGTGCAGCTTCAGGCTTCCCTGTGAGCATTGGGGATGATCTGCCCCTCCCTTTCCAGGTTTTTAGGTCAGGATTTCCTCACCCTGTGCCAACCAGAGTCCCCCCTCAGCTTCCCCTCTGCTGGGGATGACTCTGTGCCTGCCACAAGCACTGGGGACCATCCTGGGGACAGGAGCTCCAGGGACTCATCCTTTGGGTGCCAGCAGGGCTGGGGTGTCCCAGCTGGTGATTTCAGCACACAGGGCTGACAGGACACTGTTCTCCCCCCGGGACTTTGCGTGTGCAGGTTTTTTGGCAGCTCCAGCCCCTGAGTCACTCACAGGGGTTTGCTTTGAAATGGAGCTGTTTGATGTAGCAACTTCCTGCCATCCAGCTGCTTCCAGACACTGGGGATTATTTAGGGATGAGGCATCATCTTGAGTTGCCTCAGTGGGTGTTCTCTGAGCTGTTGTGGGTGCTCTGCACAGCAGGGAAAATGAAATAGGAAGAAAACCCCGCGACTCCTTTGTCAGAGTGGCACATGGGCTTGTTGAGGAGAAGTTCCCAAAACTTAGGGAATTCCCTCTGCCCCTTGTTTCCTGCTGGGGGGGGTGTCTGGGGGTGCCTGTGCTCCCTCTGATCCCCCTGTGCTGCCCCTGCCCTGCAGATGAGGAATGAGTTCACCATCACCCACGTGATCGTGCCCAAGCAGCACGGGGGCCCCGACTACTGCAACACGGAGAGCGAGGAGGAGCTGTTCCTGATCCAGGACCAGCACGGCCTCGTCACCCTGGGCTGGATCCACGTGAGTGCCTCCTGCCCTGCCTGCCTGCAGCCTGCAGGGAAAGGCTGGGGGAGCAGGAGTTCCAGGAGGAGGTGGTGTGGAGTGGGCAGCAGCCTCTGGGTGGGTTTCTCACCTCTGGTCTGGTTTCTCCCTCTGGTTGAGTTTCTCTCCCCAGCTGGATTTCTCTTCTGATTTGATTTCTCTCTCTAGTGGGGTTTCTCTCTCTGGTACAGTCTCATTCACTTCTCTGCCAGAGAAATCCAGGCCTTTTTTTTTACATTTGAGTCTCTTCCCAAAGCATCAGGCCCTTTGAGAAGGGGAGAGGGCAGGGTTAGATGGGATATTGGGAAGGAATTCTCCCCTGTGAGGTTGGACAGGCCCTGGCACAGGTTGCCCAGAGAAGCTGTGGCTGCCCCTTCCCTGGAAGTGTCCAAGGCCAGCTTGGAGCAACCTGGGCTGGTGGAAGGTGTCCCTGCCCATGGCAGGGGGTGGAACTGGGTGATCTTTAAGATCCCTTCCAACCCAAACCAGTGTGGATCTGTGCAGGTGGGATCCTGGACATGCAACTCAAGCTTCCTCCAGCTAAAGTCCAACTCCAGAGGCCCCGTCAGGGCATCCCAAGCCCTCCTGCTGCAGGGACACCTCTGCCATGCTGTGTCCCTGGAGTGGTGCTGCTGTTTGAGGCAGCTGTGCCGTGGGCTGTGCCAGTTCCAGATTCCTCCCTGGCTGCAGCAGTTCCCTGCTGTCCCCACGGAGCCCTTGGCAGTCGGATCCGTGCCAAGGAAAACGTTTGGAGCTGCTGAGTAATCTCTGGAAAGCAGCTGCTGCCTCCCAGCCTTGGGCAGGGGAATGTGCTGCCTGTGCCTGATTCCTGAGGGGGCAGCTCTGCCCTGTCACACCCAGGGACCCTCTGGAATTCCCGTGTCCCTTTGGCTGGCCTTGGCGACAGAAACCTTGCCAGCCAAAGGATCAGGAGCTTCCAGCAGGAGTTGAGGTGGGAAACCCAGCTGGGTTCATCCAGGGGACATCCAGCCCTCTGGAATGGGATATCCTGAAGGGCCAGGGCAGGATGGGGTGTGCTGGTGCTGCTGCACTTGAGAAAGGTGTGAATTCCCCTGTGAGGAATTGGGCCTAAAGTTGGACTTTTTTGTGCAGTATGGCAGGAATGTGGAGCTGCTTTTGTTCTTCCAATGGAAAAGAGGAGCTGCTGTTTTAGGGCAGCCCAAAAAAACAAGGGGGCTACAAGAGAACTGGAGAGGGAATGTTGACAAGAGCATGGAATGATGTGATAGGACAAGGGGGAATGGCTTCCCACTGCCACAGGGCTGGGTTAGGTGGGATATTGGGAAGGAATTCTCTGCTGTGAGGGTGGGGAGATGCTGGGATGGAATTCCCAGAGAAGCTGTGGCTCCCCTGGATCCCTGGAAGTGTCCAAGGCCAGGTTGGACGGGGTTTGGAGCAACCTGGGCTGGTGGAAGGTGTCCCTGGGTGGAATGGGATGATCTTTAGGGTCACTCCCAACCCAATTCCATTCTCGGATTCTACACAAACCCCTCCCAGTGTGTCCCCTGTGCCACGCCAGGAGCTGTGTCTCCTCTGGTACAGCCTTCCCTTGGCAGACACAATCCCTTGCAACCATTTTCCCAAGCCTGCTGTGACTCCTGTCCCCGTGTTGCCTGTTCCAGACCCATCCCACCCAGACAGCCTTCCTGTCCAGCGTGGACCTGCACACCCACTGCTCCTACCAGATGATGCTGCCGGAGTCCATCGCCATCGTCTGCTCTCCCAAGTACCAGGAGTGAGTGTGGACACCCAGGAGTGGGGAGGGACACCCAGGAGTGAGTGTGGACACCGGGATGTGGGGTAGGGAAGGCCTTTCCCCCTGCCTGGGCTGTTTGACCACAGCCTTCCTCCCTCAGATTCCTGGTGTGGAGATAAAACACCAGGTCACACACTTGGGCCTCCACAGCTCCTCTGAGCTGGATCAGGATCAGGATCAGGATCAGGATCAGGATCAGGATCAGGATCAGGATCAGGGGGCTGTGTCTGGACAGTGGTTGCCCACCAGTGACAGGAGGGTGATCTGCAGCCCTGGGGCTGGGAAGGGGGTGTCCCAGGAGGAGGTGTCCCAGACAGAGGGGTGTCCCTCAGCCTCAATCCCTGCCCCAGATGAGCTGCCCCAAAGGTGCTCTGTGAGGCCCAGGGGACGTGGCTGTGCCTGCAGAGGCTGCAGAGGTGGAGCCACAGCAGCTCCTTGTGCTCTCTGTGTGTTCCAGGACGGGGTTTTTCCGGCTGACGGAGCACGGCCTGGAGGAGATCTCGTCCTGCCGCCAGAAAGGCTTCCACCCTCACCCCAAAGACCCCCCTCTCTTCACGGTGAGTCCCCCCACCAGGCACTGGGGGCTGTGGGGTGGGGAGTTGGTGTGTTGGACCCTTCTCTGGAGTTAAATCCCTGTGGAGGTGCTGGGCTGTGGTGGGAGAGGAGGCTCAGCCTGGCAGGGGCTGGTCTGTCATTCCTAGCTTGGAGAAGCTTCCCAAGGTTTTACAGGGGTTGGAGGAGTGATGGGGAGCTCCTCCCTGCAGGAGCAGGGCGAGGCAGTGCAGGGGGGTGTGTCTGGGAGAGGGATCTGTGTCTCTGTCCTGCTGTGGTCACTGTGTGATCCAAGGAACGGCTCCCAGGGCTGTTCTGGGAAGGACTCCAGCTGCAGGTCGTGCCACCTGAGCTGTGGGAGCAGCTGAATAACCCCCTGTCCCCGCTGTTTCTCTCCCCCAGACCTGCAGCCACGTGTCAGTGGTGGAGAGGGACGTTGTGCTGATGGATCTCCGATAAGCCTCCTGCCTTATCCGCTCCCAGGAACCTCCTCCCTCTCAGCCTTGGGGACTGCTTTGCTCCCTCCCGTAGCAGATGGTTCCCACCATGCAGCAATCCCTCCCTCCCTCCCCCAGTACTGCTGGGATTCCTACTGGAATCACATCCCTGACCTCCCTGGGAGCACGTGGAGCCCGCTGAGGTGCAAGGTGTGGGGAAAAGCCAGCTGGGAATTCCGAGGCAGGAGCCGACACTAAAGCAGTTGTTTAACACTCTAATCAGTGGCTGGAAGGGCCTCCTGGGGAGGTTCCCCGTGATCTGCTGCAACCACGAGGTGTGGAAACCTCTTCAAGTGCTTTTGGGACTTGCCCAGATTAACCCATGGCCTGTGTTGTCCTTCTCTCTGGGTCTCTTGGAGCAGCTTCCAGGAGCTGCTGAACCTTTCCTGTAGTTTAGATGAAACCCTCCTGACCCCCCTCACGAGCTCAGCCCCGCTCCTGCTTCCTGCTGCTCAGATCTTTGCCTGGGGAGAGAGGGGACTCAGCTGCTTTGGGATCCCCGTTCCAGGGATGAAGGTGCCTGGAGGGGCACGGCTTTGCAGGATCTCCCCCACCCCAGCAGGGTTTAGGGCTGTGTGGTGACGTTATTCCCTTCCCCGGCTCTGGGATCCTCTCGGCCTGTGGTGTTACTGTGGAGGAGCACGGGGTGTCCCTGCTGCCACCACTGCTCCCAGACAGAATTCCAGCTGCTCTGGCCACTTCCATCCTCCAGGATCCCACAGCCTGATTGCCTCTGAGCTTCCCAGAGCAGCTGGAAGCCCGTCCTTGCCAAACCCGAGCCCCCCGTGACGTCCCTGTCGTGCGGTGCCGCCGGATCGTGCTCCGAGGTGCTTTAGTCGGATGCCAAGCAGAGAATTCCCTTCCCTGTGCTCCAGGCTGAGCCTCCCACCCTCACTGGCTGGGAAGCAGCAGAATTCCAAGGTGGAAGGCAGCTGGGCTCGGGGCTGAGCGTGACCCACACCCCACGCCCTGCGGAGGGATGGTCGGCACATGGCTGTGCAGGGGTGGGGGAGGCTGGAGCTGCCTTCCCACCTGCCATGGAAACATCCATGTCCTCGTGTCCTGGTGCATCCAACACCCCCCAGTGTCCCGTGAACACACGTGGATCAGATTATCTGGGCTGGCTCTCCTGTGCCACTTGTTTTCTTTGAGCTCCCCCGGTGGGTTGGGGGGGTCTGGCAGAGGGAATCCATTTGTTTGGGGGCTGGGGTGTTTTTGCAGCAGCTCCTGCGTGACAAAGGGCTGCTCCCAGCTTTTCCAAAGCCAGCTTTGGGAACAGGGAGGTGGGAGGGCCTTCAGGACATCTGTGGGAACTCGTTTTTCAGACCTAATTAATTGGAACCGTGCTCGGGAGGGGGTTGCAGTTGGGTGTGGGATTGTTCATCCCGTAGCACGGAGCAGATCCCCCAGAGCATTGCAGGGACACAGGGTGGGAAATCCCATCTTTCCAAGCAGCAGTTCCTTCAGTTTGGTGGGGAATATCCCAAGGAATTTATCCCAGCTCCACATTCCTCCAGGTCTCAGGTCTGAGCTGCCTCGAGCACCCGCCAGAGAGTGGAGCTGGTGGCACATGAGCACTTTTGTGTCATCCCAGTGACAGGTGAACCTTCACAGGGAATATTCCACCTTCCTCAGAGCAGGAAGAGCCCAGTTCCTCAGTCAGGGCTCAGCTCCCAGCCCTGCTCCCTGAGCTCCTGGCTTTTTTCACTTGGAGTCCCTGAGCCATCAGTTTGTGTGTCGGGATGGATGTCGATATCCTGGTCCCACCAACCCACCCTGGCCCTCCAGCTGTGCCAGATGTCACTGTCCCACCTCAGAATCACCCAAAACAGGGGTGGATTTAGCAAAAATTGACCCCAAACACTTTATTTGGCAAAAGTTGACCCCAAACACTTGGTAAGGAGGGTTTAGTGTCTGTAACAACGTGGACTGAGCGTCTGGGGCGTTCCCGCAGGCAGGGAGTGATGTTTATCTCCTCCTCAGGATGGGAACAGCCCCAGATCCCTCCGATCGTGCCTCTTTTCCCGGGTTTGCCCATCCCCGGCAGCATCCCGGGAGGTTGCAGGCGTGGGGAGGGAGGTGCCGGGGCTGGACCGAGCGCCGGGACTTTTGAAATCCAGCGGCAAAGGCCGGGTTCGTCCCCCGCGTGTCCCGCGTCCGTGCCGCGGGATGCCTGGCGTTCCTGAGAGCATCCCGGGCTCCATTGGCTGCGGGGGCCAAACCTTGCCTTTTTAGGCTGCGCCTTCGGGCTCCGCTCGGGGCTGCGCCGGGATGGGCAGCCTGGAACCGGCCTGCGAGTCCCGCAGAGCCGGGGATGGAGCAGCGGCAGGACCGGGAGCTCAGGGGTGTCTCTGAGGTTTTGGGTTTATCCCCCCCCTCCACCTCGGAATGCTGGAGGGGTCCTGCCACCGGCCCCTGGCACAGCCGTGCCCCCTCCACGTTGGTTCTCTCCAGCCTCCGCCTCCCTCCAGCCCCTTTTCCCACCCCCACTGCTGGGTTTGGGGTTAATTTGTTGTGAGGTGGTTTTGGGGGTTTTTTAAACAGCCCTTCTCCTCCGTGATCTCATGTCTGGCAGGGTCTCAAGGGATCTGGGGTGGGATGGGAGGCAGCAGAAGGACCCCCGGGCTGAGGATTTGGGGGAGGGGGCACCAAGTGCATGGCCAGGGGACAAATCCAGCCAGAGGTTTCCTGGGGAAAGGGAATAACCAGGACAGAGCCGTCCCTGTGGGACACTGGAGGTGTGAACAGGCTGGGAATGCTGGGGAGACACCGTGTCCCATGGAGTGACAGCCCTGAGTCTGCTCCCTCCTTCCAGGACAGAGCCATCCCTGGGGAATGTTAGAGGTGTGAAGAGTCTGGAGTGCTGGGGGGACACCGAGTTCCATGGAGTGACAGCCCAGATTCTCCTTCCCTCCAGGGCACAGCCATCCCTGGGGGACACTGGAGGTGTGAACAGTCTGGGAATTCTGGGGGAACACCATGTCCCTGTCCTGCCCTGTGGGGTGACAGCCCAGATCCTGCTCCTTCCCCCCAGAACAGAGACATCCCTGGGGGATATTGGAAGTGTGAACAGTCTGGAGTGGGGGGGGACACACTGTGTCCATGGGGTGACAGCCCAGGTTCTGCTCCCTCCTCCCAGGACAGAGCCACCCCTGGGGGATGTTAAAGGTGGGGGGGACACCGTGTCCCTGCCCTGCCCCCCAGGGTGACAGCCCAGAGTCCCCTCCCTGCAGGACCTTTGGATCCCTTGGTGGTGGGTGGGATGTCCCTGAGCACGGGGAGCATCCTGAGCCTCATTTTCCCCGTGTGCCCCCCGAGCTGTGGGTGGTGGTTCCTGGGCACCTCTCCTGCCTGCCCTGGGTGCTCCAGAGAGCTCCCGGTGCGGGCCCATTGCCCTTAAAAAGGCAGCAGGAGTTTGGGAGCTGCTGGTTGGCCTCTGCCAGGGCCACGGGCTGGCAGCTCCTGCTGCCAAGGGCTGGGGGTGGCTGTGCCCCCCCGGGCTGTGTCCAGGGCACAGCACCCACAGAGCCCCCTGGGGGCTCCAGGCTCATCCCACCTCCCAGATCCTCCTGGGAGCACCCACAGTGTGGGGCTGGGATTCACACTCACAGCTCCTGACCCGGCTCAGGCCGAGGATTTGGGGAATTGAGGGACTTTGGGACACCAAAAGCCCAAAAATGGGGGCGGAGAGAGAAAACCACGGGGAGAGGCAGCTCCGAAGTGCGGAATTCCAGGGATCCAGGGGAGCTGAGGCCGGGAGGAGGCGATGCAGGGACCCAGGGCCTTTCCAGCGGTGCCAAATTCCCAGCCCAGCTCCCCATGGCAGAGCCCCCACACCCACCTCCCCCCGGGTGGGGTTTCTCCACTCTCTCCCCAGGAACTGGAGTTACTTCCACCTCCCTTTTCCGAGCCTGTCACTTATAAGGACTTGTGTCTCACTTGTTTATCGGAGCGGAGCATAAAAGGAACAGACTCACAACTGGGCTGTTGCCTCCCAAAGCATCCCCACATACATTTTTCCTACAATAATTAAAGTGCTGGGTCCTACCACCAGCCCGAGGTCAATTTAATGAAATAAAACACCTTATATGGCCATATGGCCAACACACCATCACTGAGCCTATTTAGGGTCTTTGTTTAGAGAGGATCCGCCTCTGAGGTTCCTGGGGCTCGCTGGTATTTATACCCACGGCACAGCGGGGCTCGGTCCCAGAGGAAAGGAGCTCTCGCCTCTGCGGTGAGTACTGCCCTGCCCTGCCCTGCTTCCAGCTCCTGGGAGGAGAGGGGAAGGAATAACACCCCGGGGGGGGTGGGTTTTGGGGTGCCCCAGCCTTTATGGGGCGGCCCCACCTTGGTTTGCATGGCACAAGAGGGGGTGCCAACCCCCGGGGGCTTCCCGGAGGTGACAAGAGCTGGGCTGCGGCCAAGGCGGGTTGTGCTCTTCCAGAAATCCCTGGGATTGGGGATTTTTTTGCGTTCTGGGCTGAGGCCCAAAGTGGATTGTGCTCTTCCAGAAATCCCTGGGATTTTAGGGGTTTTTGCTTCCTGGGCTCCTGCGAGGTTTTTGCTGCTTCCCTGCGGATTTGGGGGCGCATCCCCCGGTGCAGGGAGGGGGAAGCTCCCAGGAAGGGCTGGGTTTTTTCCCATTTCTGGGAGCAGATGCAGCAGGAGGCTGCTGAGACAGAACTGGATGAGGGGGCATCACCTGCCACCCCTCTGCCCGCTTTTGGGGGGCACCAGCTGGGCTTGGCAACACCGGAGCTCCCCGGGGGGGCTTTGGCACGGATTTTGGGCGCCGGCTGGAGAAGGATGGAGGAGCAGCACCAGCGTGGAGCAGCACACGGGGAACGAGCATCACCCCACTCCCAGCATCACCACAGCGGGGTCAGGCTGGGTGGCACGGCCCACGGAGGACTTTGTGGGGCTGCCCCTTCCCAAGGACTCCAACCCTTCCAGACCCAAAGCCGGATGCGGTGCCGCGGGATAACCCTCTGTCCCATCCCCCCTTAACGCCGTTTCCCCCCCCCCCCACCCCCAGCTTTGCCCCCAGGTCCCCCCTGAGCACCAACCGCTCCCGGCCCCACCATGTGCGAGGAGGAAACCACCGCCCTGGTCTGCGACAACGGCTCCGGCCTCTGCAAGGCCGGCTTTGCCGGCGACGACGCCCCGCGCGCCGTCTTCCCCTCCATCGTGGGGCGGCCCCGGCACCAGGTGGGTACCCGGGGGGGTTGAGGGGCAGCCCCCACCCACCCTGCTGGAACCCCTGCGAGGAGGGTAACGAGGCCTTGTCTGTCCCGCTGGCATTAGGGCGTCATGGTGGGCATGGGGCAGAAGGACAGTTACGTGGGCGACGAGGCGCAGAGCAAGAGGGGCATCCTCACGCTCAAGTACCCCATCGAGCACGGCATCATCACCAACTGGGATGACATGGAGAAGGTGAGACCCCCTCCCCAGCCCTGGGATGGGGAGAGGGCGCCGGCCCCAGCTCGGGGGAGGCCCCAATTGTCCCTTGCCCGCCGTAGATCTGGCACCACTCCTTCTACAATGAGCTGCGTGTGGCCCCTGAGGAGCACCCGACCCTGCTCACCGAGGCCCCCCTCAACCCCAAGGCCAACCGGGAGAAGATGACGCAGGTGAGGGGCTGAGGGACCCCCGGGGACGGGGATGGACCTCGGAATCCGCAGGAAGGGCTGGGGGGTTTGGGGTTTCCTGAGGTGGAAGAGTGGGTGGGGTGTGGGGAGTTTGGTGTGGGATAAGGGCAGAGATCCTGGTGGGAAGTTCACTCACTTGTGTAGCCCCAGGGGTCTCTCCAGAGCGTGGCCCGTGGGACTGGCCACCCAAGGCACTGCCCCACGTGTTGTCCATGCCACGCACAGCCCCACGTGACTCTCATTTCCATGGGATGTGTTGACCCGTGTTTTCCCACACCACACACCCACCCACGTGTTTTCCATGCGTTTCCCACCATCCACTTGTCCTGTTCCATGCACTGACCCCCCGTGCCCAGGCAACCCAACTATCCCTATGTTTTTCCATGCAGTGCCCTGACCCCGGGAAGGCAAAGCCCCCATGGGTCGGGGTGGGATGTGCTGGTGACCCCTGTGCTCCCCCCAACCCTCTCTCTCTCCCTCCCAGATCATGTTTGAAACCTTCAACGTCCCTGCCATGTACGTCGCCATCCAGGCCGTCCTCTCCCTCTACGCCTCCGGCCGCACGACCGGTGAGTCGGACACGCGTCTCCCTGGGGTTTATCTGTTGTGGGGAAGGCGCCAAACCACCTTGGAGCCCCCTCCCTCACCTGCCTTCCCTCCCCAGGCATCGTCCTGGACTCCGGGGACGGCGTCACCCACAACGTGCCCATCTACGAGGGCTACGCGCTGCCCCACGCCATCATGCGCCTGGACCTGGCCGGGCGGGACCTCACCGACTACCTCATGAAGATCCTCACCGAGAGGGGCTACTCCTTCGTCACCACCGGTATGGGGTCAGGGCAGGGGGTTATGGGGTCAGGGGTGGGGGTTATGGGGTCAGGGTGGGGGGTTATGGGGTCAGGGATGGGGGTTATGGGGTCAGGGCAGGGGGTTATGGGGCCATGGGGACCCTGTGGTGCTGCCGCAGCACCGGGCTGAGCCCCCCCCGGCCGTCGCCTCCTGCAGCCGAGCGGGAAATCGTGAGGGACATCAAGGAGAAGCTCTGCTACGTGGCCCTGGACTTCGAGAACGAGATGGCCACGGCCGCCTCCTCCTCCTCGCTGGAGAAGAGCTACGAGCTCCCCGATGGGCAGGTCATCACCATCGGCAACGAGCGCTTCCGCTGCCCCGAGACCCTCTTCCAGCCCTCCTTCATCGGTGAGCCCACCCCCCCGTTCTCCTGGCGGTCACTCCGCACCCCCACCACCCCAAACAGCTCCTGGGGGTGCCCCCAGAGGAGTTTTGGGGCTCCCCCAAGCACTTTGTGCCCCAAGTGGTGGGACAAACCCACGGGTGGCTCTTTTGGGGTGTGGGGGGTCAGGGTGCTGACACGGCCCCCTCCCACCCCCAGGCATGGAGTCAGCCGGGATCCACGAGACCACCTACAACTCCATCATGAAGTGTGACATCGACATCCGCAAGGACCTCTACGCCAACAACGTGCTGTCGGGCGGCACCACCATGTACCCCGGCATCGCCGACCGCATGCAGAAGGAGATCACGGCGCTGGCCCCCAGCACCATGAAGATCAAAGTAGGTCTTGGGTGGGGGGCAAATTGTGGCCACCAACACAGTGGTGTTCAACCAGGCCGAGGGCGGGTCCTGCCCTTTGGCCACAACACCCCCCGGCAGCCCCACGGGCTGGGCCAGAGTGGGGGGACAGAAAGGGACCTGG
>JAWWES010000059.1:924527-937931 GCA_035583135.1 Lophotriccus pileatus
ACACTTGTGGCCTGTATTAATTATTGTTATTTATTAACCGGTGCCGCCCATCGCCGAAATGTGCTGAGCTCAGAGGTGATGATGCGAAACAAGGGCGATGAGGCTCCCCGCGGCGTGACGTCACCGTGACGTCACCGTGCCGGTGGCAGCTGTGACATCCCTCGCCGTGACGAGGACTCGGGGTCCGGCACCGCCACCCCCCGCTCTCCGTCACCGCGGGATGGAGGTGGGCAGCAAAACCCGAGGCTCGTCCTCCTCGGCAGGGTCTGCACCCGCCGAGCCTGCACCTGGGCTCGTCCCGGGGCCGCCAGCGGTGGTTTGGTGGCAGACGGGGACACCGCCACCACCACCGCTGGAGGGACATCGCCGGGGTCAGGCGGTGCCAAAACGCGTGGCCGAAGTTTGGAGTCGGCGGTGAGGAGCGGCTCCGGCACCACGTGCTCCGTGGGGATCCGGGGATGCTGAGCATCTCTCGCGCCCGCCAACGCCTCCGGCGCTTTGGGGAAAAGAGAGATGAATCCTAGAGCCCCGCGGCAGGTGCCGGGGTGGTTGGTGGCTGCTGGTTGGTGGGGGCCGGGGTGCGCTGAGCGTCGCCGAGGTTGCATCATGCTGGGAAGGGCCGGGAGCAGAGTCCTCTGGGGTCAGGTTGTTATGGGGGCCCCATAAACGAGCCCCGCTGGTGGCCTTTGGCACCTCGTTAGCCCTGAGGAGGTTTGTGTTCCGAGGTGTGTTTTTCGAGATTGCCGACATGGACTCTTCATGGCAGGTAATCGAGGGGGGAGGTGGCTCTGAGGAGGAGGCGATGGGCTCTGGGAGAAGGCAAAATGTGTGCCCCCCACCCCAAGATTTTGGCCTTTCCCGATGTGGTTTTGCTGGCCCCAGTGGGAATGGGGATGGCGAAGCGGTGGCGTGGTGGCTCTGGGATGTGTGGTTGTGCTACGGGTCTGTGTCCCAAAAAGCCTTTCCTAGGGTGTCCCTGGCACTGCTGGCATGCTGGGAGTGAGCTGTCCCTGGTCCCCTGGTCTGCCTGTGCTGAGGTCCCTAATCCTTGTCCCCTTGGCACTGAGGGTCCTGGTCTCCTGTCTGCATGTGCTGAAGTCCCCAGTCCCTGTTCCCATGGCATCAGGATCCTCACTCCCTTTTCTGCATGTGCTGAAGTCCCTAATCCTTGTCCCCATGGCACCAGGATCCCCAGTCTCCTCCCTGCATGTGCTGGGGTCCACAGTCCCTGTCCCCATGGCACCAGGGTGCTCAGCCCACGTGTGCCCGGTCCCCATCCCTATGGCACTGTGCATGTACTGGGGTCCCTGGTCCCTGTCCCTGTGCCATCGGGATATTTGAACTCCTTCCTGCATGTGCCAGGGTTCCCAGTCCCTGTTCCCTTGTCTCAGGGTCCCTCCCTGTGTGTGGTGCCCATCCCTGTGGCACCGGGGCCCTCAGTCCCTCTGTGTGCCCTGTGGGTGTCCCTGTTCCCATGGCATTGGCGTTCCCACGTGCCGGAGCTTCCCGGTCCCCATCCCCATGGCACCAGGGTCCTTGGTCCCCTGCATGTCCCAGTGTCCCCGTTCCCATGGCAGCCGTGTCCCTTGTCCCCACCTGTGCACACTGGGGTCCCTGCTCCTTGTTTCTGCAGCCTCGGTGTCCCCGTTCCCTCCCCGCATCTTCAGAGGTCCCTTGTCCCCATTTCCATATCATTGGAATCCCCAATATCTTCCCTGCATGTTCAGGGGTCCCCATTCCCATGCCTTTGGAGTCCCAAATCTTCTGCCTGTATGTGCAGGGTCTCTTGTCCCCATTCCCATGCTGTTGGAGTCCCCATGCCTGTGCCATTGGGGTCCCCAGGCCCCTCCATGCATGTGCAGGATTCCTAGTCCCCATTCCCGTGCCATTGGGGTTTCCAGTCTCCTCCTTGCACGTGCAGGGTCTCTTTTCCTTGTCCCCAGACGTTGGGTCCTGGTCCCCTGCCTCCATGTGCCAGCTTTCCCTGCCCCCATTCCGATGGCAGTGGGGTCCCCATTCCCTGCTCCCTCCGTGTCCCTCACTCCAGGGAGGCAGGGAGCCTTCCCAAAGGGGTAACAGTGCTGTCACCCCCAGGCTGTCCCCACTGGATTGGGATGAGGCCGGGATGCCCCCCAAACCCAGCCCCACTGCGAGACCCCCCTGCTGTGCCAGCGCGTTAATCCCGTTCCTGGAGCTCCGTGCGAGAGGGTGCCAGACCATTTTTGAGGATGAAAGAGCTGTTTTTATTTCTCCCCCCGCTCCTCGGGCTGGCATCCAAGGGGAGATGAAATGAAACGGGAAGAGGCTGGAGGTGAAACAGCTGCGCTCAGCCCCGTCCCCACTCCACATCTGCCCACCACGCCACTGCCAGTGCCGATTTGCTCCTGTGTCCCAGGGCCAAAATCCCCTCTTCCCGGGAGCTCAGTGGCGGCGGGATGGCCGGGGTTTGCAGGAAGGGTTGCCGGAGGGAGCCGTGGCGTGGGGACAATGCCGTGTGTTTGTTTGCTACAGCTAAAATGGCAGTTCTGAAGGGGAGAAAAAAAGAGAGAGCCAAGTGCTTCTGCACATCCAGTCGCCGCATCTTTTGATTAAATGAGATTTTGCTGTCGAAGGGGGGAGCTGGGGACCACGAGCTCCAGAGCCTGCAGTTCCCAGCGCAGCCAAATGAGGGGAAAAAAACCCTCTGAGCCACCCCAAGCCCTGAAAATGCCGTAAAAAAAACCCCAAATGGGTCGGAGTGAGTTGCGATCGCTGCAGGTGTCGCCGCGGGGGCCGGGATGGGTGTGATGGATGGAGGGGTTGTCACCGCAGGGCTGGTGGCACTGCCCTGCTCATCACAGCCCCTCCTCTCAGCCCGGAAAAACATGGAAAGGCTGGAGCAGCATCCTGGGAGCTGCAGTGGGAGGTGCTGGGGTGCAGAACGGGGATGTAAAGCGGCAGTGCGAGGGGCTATGAAGACCCTCTGAGCCTCTCAGAGCCTGGCAGTGTTGCAGTCAGAGCCTCTCAGAGCCCGGTGGTGTTGCAGTCAGAGCCTCTGCACTTCAGGCTGTTGTGTTGGAGCTGGTGCAGTTAAAGCCCTCCCGCTTAAATCCGCGCCAATTAACGCCGCTGCAATTAAAGCCCTGGCACTTAATTAGCGCCAGCGCAGCACCAGCTCTCGTAGTGGTGCCGGCTTCTCCAGGCGCCTCTGTGAGCCTTCCTGGTTGGGATGGTTGGTGCTGGAGCACACTGGGATCGTGCTGCTTGTCCTCTGGATCGCACTGGGATCACACTGGCATCACACTGCCTGCCCTCCAGGGCACACTGGGAGCACACTGGGATTGCACTGCTTGTCCTATGGAGCACACTGGGAGCACACTGCCCACCGTCTGGATTGCACTGGAAACACACTGAAGCAAACTGGGAATACACTGCCTGCTCTCTGGACCAGACTGGGAGAACAGCGCCTGTCCTCTGGAGCATACTGGTAGCACGCTGCCTGCCCTCTGGAAAACACTGCCTGCCCTCTGGAAAACACTGCCTGCCCTCTGGAGCACACCTGGGAGCACACTGGGACCACACTGCCTGCCCTCCGGACCAGACTGGAAGCACACTGCTGCTGTCTGGGTCATACTGCCTGCCCTCTGGAGCACAATGGGAACACACTGCCTGCCCTCTGGAAAATGCTGCCTGCCCCCTGGACCACACTGGGAACATACTGGGAGCACACTGCCTTCTCTCTGGAGCACACCAGCATCCCACTGCCTGCCCTCCTGAGTACTCTCCTGGCCCTCCAGACCACATTCCCTGCCTTCCAGAGCACTCTCCTGGCCCTCCAGACCACATTCCCTGCCCTCCAGAACAGGCTCCCTGCCCTCCAGACCACGCTGCCTGCCCGCACATGGCTTTTTTTAGGTTTACAAACACGAGGGCCCCGTGCACGCGCTGCTTCCCCCCCTCCTTGCCGTGAGTCACCAGCCCCGTCACCGGGCTGGGGAAGCCGGAGGCGGCGGCGGCGCTTTCCCCGCGGTGCCGATGACCCGAGCGAGGGGGGGAAAAAAGGCACAGTCACACTTTGTTTTTCTCTTCTTTCATCGTTCCCGTTCCTCATCTGGGAGGATATGGGTGGTGGGTGGTCCTGGATGAGGTATTTTCGGAGATGACCCCGGCACCGGTGGGAGGCTGGGAGAGTTTAAACGCCACCGGGTTCCCCGACTCCCTCACCCTTTGTTGGTCGGGTTTCCTTGGATTTGAGGCGATGCCAATCACTGTGGTTTTGGGGATGGGTGAGATTTTAGCAGATCCCAAAACGTTGGCAGAGGTGCTGGCAAAAGCCTCCCAGCAGTGGTGGTGAGCGTGGCGATGCCGAAGCCCCCGCGCTGAGCTCATCGTGGAGCCGGTTGGCGTTGGGGCTGAGGTGGCTGCGGTGACTCAGCAGTGCCGGTGCTGACTCAGCGGCTCCAGCCCCCGGGGAAGGCAGTGGGATAGCGGGAGAGCTTGAAATTTTTGGGTAGAAAAAGGGCTTTTTTGAACCACCAGAGTTGCTGATGCCGAGCCGGTGTTTTCCACCCTGCGCGCCTTCCTCTGGCTTGGGAAAAGGGATTTCATCCAGAGGGGTTGCGTCTCCCACCTGCCACGAGGTGCTTTTCCCTACGGGGAACGGGTCATGGTGGTGAAACCAGCTCTGGGTTTGGCAGAGGCGGCATTTTCCCTGCTCCCAGATGGGGCAGGGCCTGGCTCCCACTCATCTCCCGGCTCCTGCCCGCCGGCCGTCGCGCCGTCGACTTGCCCGTGCTTGCCGGGTGGGAGGGCGGCGGCACACGCGGTTCTCCTCCTCCTCCTCCTCCTCCTCCTCCTGCTGTGCCAAAGGTTGGGCAAGCGGCACCGCGGTGTCGGCGTGAGGATCCCCACGTCCCGGGGAGGGGGGCACCACAGCATCCCCCAGGTATGACGGGATAGGGATGACCTGGAGGGAAGCTGAGCACCCCTGGGTGCTGGGTGGCACATCTTTGATGTAGAGGACCAGGGGGGTGCAGGTACCCTTGCCCTGCTCAACCCGGGGGGCAAAGGCTTGAAAATTGGGGTGTGTTCGGTCAGCACAGGAGCGTGCACCTGGTTTGCAGTGCAGAGCAGTTGGCATGGTGGGAATGTCCCCACTGGGGGCTGTGGAAGTGCCAGGAGTGGACTGAACCTGGGCCCACAGGGAATGCTGGCAGTGGGGCTGGGAAATCAGGCCCAGCCCCGCAGGGGTGGCTGGAGTGGGATGGGAAATGTTGCTGGGTGGGAGGCAAGGAGAGGCTGCTTCCTTCCCCTCCCCTCTTCCTTCCTGACCCCTTCCTCCCTGTCCATGCCCCCTTCCTCCCTACCTCCTTCCCATTCTTCCCCTTGTTTCCCTTCCTCCGCATCCCCATCTTCATCTTCTTCCCCTTCTCCTCCTTCCCCATCCCATTTCTCCTCTTTCTTCTTCCCCTTTCTCCCCTTCTTCACTTTTCTCCCCATTTCTTTCCATCCCCTTCTTCTCCATTTCCATCTTCCCCTTCCCTTTGCCTTCCCCTTCTTCTCCCAGCCTTCTTGCTTTTCCTTCATCCTTCCCCTTCATCTCCTTCCTCTTCACCCTAATCTCCTTCCCCTTCCACCGCTCTTCCTCCTTCTCTTCCCCTTCCTCTTCTTCCTCTTCCCTTTCCTCCCTATCTTCCTCTTTCCTTTCTTCCCTTTCCTCTTCCCCTTCCTCCCACCCTCCTCCCCCTTCCCCACGGACAGAGCAGGCACAGCGATCCGGCCGTGCCGCGCCGGCCCCGGTGCCAATCCGGGAGCGCCGGCACGAGAGGCTCCAGCTGTGTTTGAGGAAAAAACCGCTCCAAGGAACAAAAATAGCACCGTGGGTTTTTTTTTTTCCTCCTCCTTTTCCCTTTCAAGAGCTCGGCTCCCTCCCTGTCCGCCCGGAGCCGGCAGCCTGATGCGGCTCCGAGCCGTGCCAAGCCTTTCCAGCCTTTCCCCCTGCCCGCGCCAACTGGCGGCTCCCGGCTCGGCTCCGCGCCGCGGTGGGAATGTGCCACGGTGGGAACACACACCGTGGCTTGGCTGAAGCATCCTGCTTCCCAAAAACTGCTCCGGTGGGAGCATCCACTGGGGCAGCGCTCGCTGAGCTTCCCTGCTCCAGACATCCCTGCTCCAAATGTCCTTGCTGCAAACGTCCCTGCTCCAAGTGTCCTGACCCCAAACATCTTCACCTGAACGTGCCCACTCTGAGCATCCCGCTCCAAATATTGCAACCCCAAGCTTTCCTTCACCGAGTATTCCTACCCCAAACATCCCCTTGCTGAGCATTCCCAACCCCAAGCATCCCTGTCCCAAACATTCCAACCCCAAGTGTTCCCTTATCGAGCATTCCTCATCCCAAGCATCCCCATTCCAAGCATCCCAACCCCAAGCATGAGCGTTCCCACCCTGGACATCCATTCCAACCCCAAGCATCCTGCTCCCAAGCATCCCTTCCAAAAGAGAAAACATCTTTTCTAGAGGAAACAAGGAAGATGGAGGTGGGAATAAATTTTTTTCCACCTGGAAAAAGATCTCCCACATCCCTCAGAACGTGCAGGAGTTGGGAGTGGGATTGTATCACGTTCAACCATCTCAGTGAGAAGGAAAAGGGGGTGGGAATAGTTGCTCCAGCACCATCCAGAGAGGGGTCACGGCCACGGGGGTCCCTGAAAGTGCTCCCGGGGCTGGAGCAAAGCAGAGCCGGGCTCCCCGCGGCGTAAATCAGCTCAGCTCCCTCGGCATCGCCACTATCCCGGCTTTTCTCCAGGCTAAATGAGGACAGGAGCGAGCGGCTCAGCCCCAGCGCTGGGGTCAGCCGGGGCCATGGAAACAGCTTGGAAAACAAGGCGGGAGAGGCAGCGGTGGCCGCCCGCGGCGGCGGGAGGCAGCGGGACCGCGGGTGGGTACCTGGCCGGGGGGAGCCGGGGGGAGCCGGGGGCATCGCCGCTCCCGCTCGGCGCTCGGGCTTCCCACATTTCCTTGGTTTGCCGTTTTCACGGGTGTTGAGCGTGGATTTAGGCCATTCAGCTCCTCTCCGGTCTCCTCCCGCCGGCACTGGGAGGCTGTGGCAGTGGTTCGGGGTTGGGAAGGGGTTTCCTGTGTCTTGGGGTCTGGTGATTTGAGGCGGTGCCCCCCCCAGGAGCGTCGATCCCGGCGCAGAGCGTGCGTGTGATTCCGGCAGCGTTCCCTTCCCATCAAATCCCTTCAGTGGCACCAGCTGGGTGGGTTGTTGTTGTAGGGCCTCGGGATGCTCTGGGATGCTCTGGGATTCTCCGGGATTCTCCGGGCTTCCCCCGCGGTGCCCCCCAGCCCACCATCCCGGCGGAGGATCCCCCGGGGTTGTTGCCAGAGGAGGAAAACCGCAGTGGGATGCCGGGGCTGGCCGTGCTCCACCGGAGCGGGGCCGGCAGCCAAGGGAGCTCTTGGCTGGCCCGTGCCGGCACTGGCAGTGGCTCCCGCTGACCTCCGGAGCTCCCGGCCGTGCCCTCGCTGCAGCCCCGGCACACGGTGCCCTGCGACCCCCCCAGTGCCACCGGGAACACCTTGGCATTCCCACCCGCCTTCCCCCAGCTCCTAAATTCCGCACTTTAAATCAAATCCAGGGTTTTTTTCCGGTGGTGTTTTCCGAGCTGCTTGGTGTCCGCCGAGTTCATCCGTTCTCTGCAGCTCTGGACAAAGGGTTTAGTAAATCTCCAACATATTAATTTGGGGAATTTTCAAGGTCCTGGTGGAGGGAGTTCCTGTTTTGGGAGAGTGAAGGATTTAAGCCCGTTTGCATGTGGCGTTTAGTTTGGGTTCCGTACAGCCCAGAAAGGAGGTGGAAAGGAATAGTTTGAAAAAGAGGGAGAAAAAGGAAAAATAAGGAGGGGAAAGAGGGTTTGGAACAGCTTGGGCTATTGAAAGGATAGATGGATGGATGGATGGATGGATGGATCTATCTCCCTGTGGGATCAGCTCATTCTCTGGCTTTTGGGTTGGTTTGAGGCTGCTTTGAGATTTGGATGTACAGAACTGGGAGATATTCAGGTTCCTGGCCATATAGGGCTTGTAGGATGTATAGGTTGCTGCATATATAGGACTCAGGAATTCAGGGTTACTGAGTGTTTAGGGGTGCTGGATATGTGGGATTGTGGGATATATGTGTTGCTGGATGAAATGAGTTGCTGGATATATCGGGTCACTGGATGTGGGGGTTGCTGGATGTATAGGATTGGTGATTATGTAGGAATCCTGGATGTATAGGGCTGCTGGATAGATGGGGTTGCTGTATGTGTAGAGTTGCTGGATATGTGGACTGCTGGCCATATAGGGCTGTTGGATTTATAGGTCCCATGATTTCTTATGTTGAACTTGGATATTTAGGGCTGCTGAGCGTTTAGGGTTGCTGGATTATAGGTCTGCTGGATATATGGGATTGTGGAGTATATAAGGTGCTGAATATACAAACTGATGAATATTATTTGTTGCTGGATGTAGAGGATTACTGGATGTGCAGGTTGCTGGATGTACAAGATTGCTGATCATATAGGGCTGCTGGACATTTAGGGCTGTTGGATGTAGAAGGTTGCTGGATATACAGGTTTTTGGGGTCTAGGGTTGCTGGATATGTATAGTTGCTGAATATATAAGATTGCTGAATATATGGATTGCTGGATATCTGGGTCACTGGATCTATAGGCAGTGGGATCTGTATGACAGATCTGTAGAGGAGTGGGATCTGTGGGGCTGCAGGTTCCATAGGGGAGCAGGATCTGTAGGGCAAAGGGATGTACAGGGCAGTGGGATCCATAGGGCTGCAGGATCTATAGGGCAGTGGGGTCTATAGGGCAGAGGGATCCATAGGGTCACCATTCCCAGCCGGAGCCGTGTTGGTCCCTCCTCACCGACTCTGGGGTCGGGGCTCCCCTCGCACCCCCGTGGAGTTGTTCTGGGGGCCCGCTGCGGGCGGGGGGCGGCGGGGCCGTGGCGGGCCCCGCACCGTCCGTCCGTGTGTCCGTCCCGCGCTGCCTCCATGGCTGCATCCCCGCATCCCTCCATCCATCCCTACGTGCGCGCCGCGCCGGCACTAATGGCTCCTCCAGCTGCCTTGGCAGGGGGCGGGGAGGGCCGGGGCGGCTGCGGCTCCAACAACCCGCTGCGGGCCCTCTTTGCTCCCCGGCCGGGCCCGCGTCGCCGTCGCCTTCGCCTCCCGCCCCGCACACGTAAGTGCCGCCCGCCCGGGCAGCGCCGGCCCCGCACCGGCCCCGCGCCCCCGCCGCGCTCCCCGGCGCTCCCCGCCTTCCCTACAGACGGCTCCCGACTATTCCCAGGGAGCGCAGCCCAGGCTGGAAACCCTCCAAGCCGGGCTCTGCCTGTGTGGTTATTTTCTTTTTTTATTTTTTTTTTTCTCTTCCCTCTGTTTAAGGCATTTAAACCGGGAAAAAAATAAAGAGAAAAGAAGAGGGAAAATAGATTAAAATAAAAATAAGTGTTTTCGTCCTCAAGGGGATTTTCCCCCCTTTTATAGAAGGGGTCGTGTGGGACCAGCTGAATTAATCCAAACTAAAGCGCTAGGGTTTATCTTTATTTTAATTTATTCCCCCCAGCCCCAGCCCCCTCCCCAGCTTTTATCCTTTCCCGGGCTGAATGGGAGGTTTGGGCAGGCTGCACTTTTTCCAGGGAAAAGGGGCCAAATAGGTGCCCACGGCAGTGATGGGGGGGATTTCTGTGGAGTGCGCCGGGATGGGATCGATTTTCGGGGGGGAGCCGCGAGGTCTTTCCATCTCCCAGCCCACGGGGCCGGGAACAAAAGGAGCTGAATGAGAGAGCCACGAAAAAATAATTACGTTTTATATATTTATATATATATGTGGGTTTTTTTGCTCCACTGATTTGGGGAAGGTTGTGGCTTTCGGATTAACACTTTAGGAGCATCTGGGAATGCTCAGTCCCGCCTTAGATTCACACGGTGAACTATTTTCCTGCCTGAACTATTATCCCCAGCCCGGATCCATAACCTGGTTTATGGGATGGAGCAGCCCCAGGTGCCTCCCTGGCCCCGCGGCTGTTTTTTGGGGCTTCCCCTGCCCTTCCCCAGCAGGTTCTTCCCCCTGGGAAGACCCTCGGGGAGGGTGGGGGCCGGCGGCCGCTCCCACCCGGAGCCGACAGGTTTGTCATCATTTCCCCGGGGTGGCGTCACCGCTGTGACATTTGGGGGCCCCGGCGCGTCCCCCCCGCGCTCTCGGAGGGGGCTCGCGGTGTTTATCTCCAGCTCACCGCTTGGGAAAATCCCCTTTGGCTGGGCGGGAGGAGGAGGAGGAAGATGACGGGCGAGGTTGTTTCTGCCGTGCTTTGCAAGGGAGAGCGGAGGCGTGTTGTCCCCACCCTGCCCGGGCTCGGTCGGGGGCGAAGCACTTTCTCCCCAGACCTGCCGGACCGGTCCCATCGCCCGCGGCCCCGGGGATGCTGCGAGGGCAGCGCAGCCCCTGCAAACCCACGGCAGCTCCGGGGCGAGCCCTGTCTGTGCTGGAGCGGGGCCGCGGTGCTTTGTGCTGTGCGCCCCTGGGGGTTCTCACCCCGCTCTGCGGGGAGGAGGGATTTTTGGGGATAGAATCTTGCGGGGAGTGGCTCCTCCAAGGTTTTTGCTGGGGTTTTGCCGGAGTCAGCCGCGTTCTTATCTCGGGTGTGGAATCCGAGCGTGGCTCTACTCACACTCACACCATGAAGGGGAAGGCGAAGGACACGGTGGGGCCGGTGGTTGAGGGGTTAAACACGGCCCCACACCAGCAGCCCCACGTGGACAACTGGCTTGGACACCAGCCCGTACTCGGGGAGCTGTGAGTTGTAACTCCTGTGAGTTGTAACTCGGAGCTCTGACTTGTGACTCGGAACTGTAATGTGGAGCTGTGACTTGTAACTTGGGGTCTCCCCGCTGAATCTGAGCCGCGGCTCCTTCCCACGAGCCGGTGCCGGCCCCATCCAGCGGCAGGAAGCTCTGCCCACAGCCCTTGCTTGCTTTGGCATGGTTTTTCCAGCGAACCGGGGTGTATTTTTAGCCTGCCGGAAGCTCCCCCCTGGTTATCGGCAAAGGGCTCCATGCGCTGCCAGCGCCCGGCAAACCCGGCTGCCGGAGCACGAAATCCCCTCAGCCGAGCGGGGACAGGGTCACAGGGCACAGAGACACCCCCCATCCCTGGCAGAACCCCTGGGAAGGTCTTAACCAGGGTGTGCATCCCAGATGGGCTCCCCGGGTGCCTGGCGTGGACGGCTGGGTTTGGTCTGTCCCTGGCGCGCTGCCGGAGGGCCCTGGCCGGCCGTGTTGATACAGACACCAGGTTATTCGAGGTGAAAGCAGCCCCTGGCACTGGCGTAGCCAACTCTGGCAGCTTCCTGCCGTGCCGCGGCCCCCGGCAAAGGCCGCCTGCTCCCAGCCAGGATGTTTGCACAGGGCACAGGGCCAAATAAACCCCCCTCTCCCTCCCCGTGCCGCTTCCTTCACCAGTGCAAACTGTGTCACCGGAGCCAGGATGGTGATGGAAATCCCGAACGTCCCCGTGAGCAATTTCGAAAGCGAGTGGCGGGGTGGGGACGTGGGTCGAAAGCAGGCGCCTTCCGAGCCGAGCTGGTCCTTACTCAGCTGGGCAAACCCCACGTGGCTTTGCCTCCAGCGATTAGTTTTTCACGTGGCTCATGTGCATCTTCATCTCCTGGGTCTGAAAGAGAGATGGAGAAAAGGGGACTGAAGGAAAAAGAGGGAGAAAGTAGGCTGGAGGGTGATGGCACGTGGGTCATGGAGGGGAAATTCACCTCTCTCCTCTGTCCCTCTTCACAGACAGGTTCGGCGGGTGACGCAGTTGATGGACCCAGCAGAAGCCAAATGGAAGAAGGGCCAATTAATTATGTGGAAGAAAGGCGGCTGAACGAGGGCAGAGGGCTCAGCCTGGTGAATGGGGGCCGGCCGGAGCCGGGGGGCACCGCGCTGATGGAGCCCAGCGGGTGGTCGCCGGGCCAGCCACCCGCCGCCGGCAAAGCCCACCTGGAAGACGTCCGGAACCTGGTGGCCTTCTCGGCGGTGGCCGAAGCCGTCTCCTCCTACCGGCTCCCGCCGCCGGGCTCGCCGTCGCTGCTGTATGAGAAGTTCGACTCGGAGATGAGCCGGGGCGGGCTGGGAGCGGCGGACGGCGTGCCCAGGGGCGAGGACCTGCACGCCCTCAAGGCTGCCCTGGCGCTGGCCAAGCACGGTGTGAAGCCCCCCAACTGCAACTGCGACGGCCCCGAGTGCCCCGACTACCTGGAATGGCTGGAGCAGAAGATCAAGACGGCTCTGGGCGAAGAACTGGCGTCCCCGCGGCCCCGCGCCGCTGCCATCCCCCCTCCCACCCCCCAGGAAGGTGCTATCGACCCCCAGCCGGTGCCTGAGGCCGCCGAGACGTGCCCGCCCGACGGCCTCCCCTTTTCCCAGAGCGCGCTGACCATCGCCAAGGAGAAGAACATCAGCCTGCAGACCGCCATCGCCATCGAGGCCCTCACGCAGCTCTCGGCCGCCCTGCCCCAGCCCGCGGGCGATGGGCAGCCCCCGCCGCCGCCTCCCCCGCCGCCCCCCGCCACCCCCTTCGGCCCGAGCCCCCTCGCCCCGCCGGGGGCCGCGTGGCAGCGAGGGGACGAGCCCCGCTACCCGCCCGAGCCGGGGGCGGCACCTGAGCCATTTTTCGGCGCGGCACCTCCCCAGGGCAACTTCTCAGCGCCGTGGGGGCTGGAGGCCGAGGGGGCGGCGGGGGCTGGAGACCCCATGGCAGAGCTGGAGCAGCTGCTGGGGAACGCCGACGACTACATCAAGGCGGCTTTCAAGAGACCTGAAGCGACCCCCGGCAAAGTGACGGCCCCCAAAACAGAGCCCCCCGAGCGAGCGGCCAGCAAGGAGTCACCGGGTGGCCCCCCGTTGCCGCCGGTGCCACCGGAGCCCGACCTGCACAAGAAGACGCAGCTGGTCCTGCAGCAGCATCTCCACCACAAGCGCAGCCTCTTCCTCGAGCAAAGCCTGGCGGCGGCAGCTCCCCCGGAGCGGCCGGGAGGATGGTGGGCTCCCGGCACCCCGGCCGTGCCCCCCAAACCCTTCGAAAAGCAGCCCAAAGAGAAGAAGAAGAAAATGCCGCCTGAAAAGCCTCCCCCGGCCAAACCTCTCCGCAAGCAAGTGCAGATCAAGAAGGCAAAGCAGAAGGACTCGCAGCCGCTCTTCCTGCCCCTCTGGCAGATCAGCCTGGAGGGGTTTCGGGCGCCCGCCGAACCCCCCGCCGAACCCCCCGCTGAGGAGATGCAAACGGACCCGCCGCCGTCGGCCTTCCCGCACCAGCCTCTTGCACTACCCCAGCCCCCCCCCGGGCCCCCCCCCCCCCACCCCCCCCGCCG
>JAWWES010000059.1:942461-956866 GCA_035583135.1 Lophotriccus pileatus
CCCCCAGCTCCCTCAGCTGCTCCTCCCAGCACTTGTGCTCCAGACCCTTCCCCAGCCTCGTTGCCCTTCTCTGGACATGCTCCAGCCCCTCAACATCCTTCCCAAACCGAGGGGCCAGAGCTGGGCACGGCACTCGAGATGCAGCGCTCGTGGTGAAACCCTGGTGCTGTGGAGCTGCTTCTGCTTTCTGTTCTCGCCTGTTATTTTCACTGGAAATGCTGAGCACCCACCGTGTCACCGCGGGGGTGGCACCGACACCACACACTGTGCTGGTGGGGGTTGGATGAGCAGCAAAACCATAGGGCTGTTGGGTTTTATTTCAGCCAGTCAGCTGAATCCCACGAGTCCATGGTGGTCCCAGTGCCAAAATCCACCAAAAACCCTGGTTCTTTAGGGTATTTTCAGCCGAATTAGCTGGTTTGGAGTACTCAGAGTAACCCAACTTTGGCTTTTCATGTGCGCTTATCCCTGGAGAAATCCTTGCTGCTGGGATGCCACCGTGTTCGCTGGCCAATCCAACCAGGACACATTGAAATATCACCAAACTCTTGGATTTGTGGAGTTTTGGGGTCTTTTTTTGGTGTGTGTTGGCATTTGTTAGACTTTGCAGCAAGCCCTAGAGAATTCCCACCTGGTCCTTTCAGTCCACCTTCATCCGAGCGTGAGGAGCTGGATCTTCCCTCCCCGGTGTTTGTACCAGAGCTGGGAGGAGCAGGGTGAGGATTTGGAGCATCCAGCTGGAAAAACGACCCCCCTACTGCTGGGAGAGGTGGCCTCGGGCCAAGACCAAGCTGCACTTTATTAGTGGGGCTGATGATTGTTTATTTATTTGCCTGTAAATGGCAGCAGGAATCGGCCCAAAAGTCACAGAGCAAAGGAAAAGCTTTTTTGGAGCCGCTTGAACCGATCTTGGAGTTTGCCAGGAAAAGATTGGAGTTGCTTTTTCTTTTCCAGCGTGGCTTAAGGAGCTGGGAGAGGGGGGATTCCCCTGCTGCCACCTCTCTGTTTTCCCAAGGAAAAGCTGTGGGAGAAGCAGTTTGGGAGGACTGGGGCTCGGTGCTTTATGGGTGCTGTTAAAGCTGGAATGCAATCAGCCTGCTCCGCGCGTCCCGTATTGATCCCTGTCTGGACAGCTGCATCCCAGCTGAGCCCGGCTTTCTCCTCGGCCTGGCTCCCAGCCAGCAGGACATGATGGGAATGAAAATCAGGGTGGTGAGAGCAGAGGGATGGGAACACAGATCAGACCCAGCCATGGTGCTGGGTGTGTCCCACCCAAAGGTGTTGGAGCATCCCGGTGGATCCACCCTTGTGCCTGCCTAGAGCATCCAGTGCTTCCCACATGGCACCCTCCTGCCCTGAAAGCCCCGAGGGGGCTGTTGTTGGGAGGGAGGTGCTGGTTGCAGGGCTGTGTCCTTCTCCTGTATTTTGATCATCCTTCTTACCATGGTCCTGTAACCATGGCGGTGTTGGATCAAGGGTTGGACTTGATCTCTTTTCAAGTCTTTTCCAATCTGGTTTGTTCTTTGATTCTCCCATAGCCTCAGTGTCCTTCTCCTGAAGCCTCAGCATCCTCTTGCAGCCCCACTGTCCTTCTCCCACAGTCCCAGCATCCTTCTGTAGCCTATATCCTTCTCCCATAGCCCCAGCGTCCTTCCACTCTTCCTGGCACTGCAGCTCCTTCCTTGCACAGCCAACTTGGATCATCTCATGAGCATCCCAAATTCCTCCAGGAAAACCTAAAGCAGCACCAATAGTTTTCAGCCCCCGAATCATCGTGGGATGGTTTTGGCAGCATCCAGCCAGGCTGGTCCCTGTGAGCAGGACCAGAGGGGTGCTCCAGGTGGTGAGCAGGGGCTGGGATGAGGAGGGGGTTTGGAATCTGAGTCTCAAATTGGAGTGGCTGGAGCGAATCCCCTGAGCCAGGATGGAGCTGTGGTCACTGCCGGGATGCTTGGAAGGGCTATGGCTGCTCAGGGAGGTTTTGCTGTCCCCAGAGGGAGGCAACAGAGGTGGGTTTGATCACCCATTTCCAGGTTTTCCAGTGGCATTTTAGTGCTGGGACCATCTTCCAGAGCAGAAAAGGATGAAGGGCTGCTGGGCTGTTTAATGAATCCCTTCCCCGATGCTCTGACGGGGAGATGAACTCTTGAGTTTTGGTGTGCTTGGTTTGAGGGAATTTGGGGGTTTGGAATCCTTTGGAGCAGCTGGTGGAGGTGCAAACCCCAAAATCTCTGTCTCCCCCTGCTGTGTCTTCAGAGCAAATCGTGGAGAAGGACGAGGGGCCGTATTACACCCACCTGGGCTCGGGGCCCACCGTGGCCTCCATCAGGGAGCTCATGGAGGAGCGGTGAGGACCTTTTCCCATCCCATCCCTGGGGGGCTGAGAGGGCAGGGGGCCATGAAGGAGAGTAGGGGTCTGTGGGGACCTGTCAGGGGGAGTGGGGGCTCCTGAGAGCAACTGAGGAGCCATGAGGGGTCCCGTTTGGGTGAGAGGGGGCTTGTGAGGGTGGGAACCCCTGGGGTCCTGTCAGGGGGAATGGAGGCTTGAGAGAGTGAGGGGTCCCGTGAGTGTGAGAGGGCTGAGGTCATGAGTGGGGCCCTATGAGGGAGTGTGGGGACCATGAGGGAGAGTGGGGACCCATAAGGGAGAGTGTGGGCTTGTGGGGGTGAATGGAGACCCATGAAGGGGCTCCTGAGCATGAGTGGGGTCTCGTAAGGGTGAATGGAACCGAAAACTGGGGCTCCTAAGGGCAAGTGAGGGTCTGTGAGGGACCCCATGAGGGCAGGTGGGGGCTTGTGAGGGTGACCAGGGTCCTGCAGAGGCAAGTGGGGTCCTGTGGGGTCCTGAGAGGGTAAGTGAGGTCTCCTGAGGGCAAGTGAGGTCCTGTGAGTGGGGACTTCTGAGGGGCCCATGAGGGCAATGGGGGGGGTCTCCTGAGTGTGGGGGTGGGTGAGTGGGGCTGATGGCTGTTCCTGGCAGGTACGGTGAGAAGGGCAAGGCCATCCGTATCGAGAAGGTCATCTACACTGGGAAGGAGGGCAAGAGCTCCCGGGGCTGCCCCATCGCCAAGTGGGTGAGTGCCTGTGCCCCTCTCCCATCCCCCTTGGAGCCCCCCAGTGCTCCTGCCTCCCTTCCTGGGAACAAGGAGGTCCCCCTCCAGTGGTGTTTGCAGTGGGCAGGGGTGGGATGGTCACTCTGTGGCTGGCAGGAGGAGGCAAGAGCTGTGTCCACCCCCAGGTGGGGATTCCCACCCTCACTCCACTGCCTACCCCTCAAAGCCCATGGGGGTGAACACAACCACGGGACCCCCACGTCCCCACAGAAAGAATCCAGGACCCACTTTTGGGTTCCCCCATCCCAGGAAGTGTTTCTGGAGCGCTGTTGGTTGAATGACCCCCGTGTTTTGCAGGTGATCCGCAGACACAACCAGGAGGAGAAGCTGCTGTGCCTGGTGCGGCACCGGGCCGGGCACCACTGCCAGAACGCCGTCATCATCATCCTCATCCTGGCCTGGGAGGGCATCCCCAGGACCCTGGGGGACACCCTGTACCAGGAGCTCACCGACACCCTCACCAAGTACGGCAACCCCACGAGCCGCCGCTGCGGCCTCAACGACGAGTAAGTGCCTCTGCTGCCAGAGCCCCCCAGATCCCTGGGACTCCAGAGTTAGGGAGCAAGGCAGTGCTTTATTCTTGGCCAGGAGGTTTCAGAATCTCAGGATCATTAAGGTTGGAAAAGATCATCAAGATCATCAAGTCCAACCATCAACCAGCACCACCGCCGGGTTCAGCACTGACCAAGTGTCTCCAAGTGCCACATCCACACGTTTTCTGAGCACTCCACCACTTCCCTGGGCAGCCCATTCCAATGCATGACCACCCTCTCAGTGAAGGAATTCAATCTAAACCTCCCCTGGCACAGCTTGAGGCTGTTTCCTCTTGTCCTGTCTCTTGTTCCCTTTGTGTGTGACCAACAAAATCCTGGTCTCCACACAGGCACTGATTCAAAACTTTTTCACCTGTTTATACATTTTTAGCAAGCAATGAAATTAATGTTTGTTGGTTCTAAATTATGTAATTCTCTTCCATTAATTACTATTTTCTGTTGGTTATTGATTTCTTCCTTTTTGTGCTAATTAGTCCATATTTTTACTCCTTTTAGTATCTTTTTCCTCTGTCAGGGACTTTCCAACACATGTACTGAGCCTTTGTTAGTCTCTTCTTTATCTTCTGCTCTCTGCAAAATGTTCTTGTAGTCCTTAAATTCTGCATTCCAGATGTCCAACTTCAACAGTCCATATTTGTGGCTTTAGTTCATTGAAACACATCAGAGTTAGTTTATCAAAACTTTGGGTTTCACTGATTTTCCTAAGCTGTGTTCCCACAAAACTAAATCACAACAACTTTGCTAAATGCTGAGTGGTTTAAGAATAACACACTGTTTATAATTAATTTATATGGGTGATGATTAATTAAATGGGACAGGATAGGATGGGGTGGGAATGGGATATGGGGTCCCTGCTCTTCCCAGAGCTGCTGTCACCCAGCTAGTGGCTGATGTTCCTCGTGGTGTCCCTCCCTCCCAGCCGGACCTGTGCCTGCCAAGGCAAGGACCCCAACACCTGTGGTGCTTCCTTCTCCTTCGGCTGCTCCTGGAGCATGTACTTCAACGGCTGCAAATACGCCCGGAGCAAAACCCCCCGCAAGTTCAGGCTGGTGGGAGACAATCCCAAAGAGGTGGGTGAGGGGGCTGGAGCGGGATGGCACAAGGTGGGGGGTGCGTTTGGACCTCCTTCAGCTCCAGGTTTTTCAGCCTGATTCCCTGTGAAGCCTGAAGATAGGGTTCCTTGCAGAATTTTGGATGTATTAGGGAGATGAGGAAAAGAAGGATGGCACAAATGGGGTCCCTGTAGAAGCTCCAAGGAGGAAGCCAAAGGGCTGATGGGTTGAGTGAGTGAAAGCACAGCAGGTGCAGAGGCTGGAGGCTGAACAGCCAGATCCTCACCAGGAACTTAAGCCACGTGCTTTGTGCTGGACATCATGGGAAGGGTTGGGTGCTGTGTGGTGTCGGTGGGCTTTGCCCCTGATTCCATCCCAAACCCCCTGGGTGACATCCTCCTGCTTTCCCTGCCACAGGAAGAGCTACTCCGGAGAAGCTTTCAGGACTTGGCCACCGAGGTTGCCCCACTTTACAAGAGGCTGGCGCCACAAGCCTACCAAAACCAGGTACTGTGACCCCCTTGTCCGCCTCGCAGCAGGAATGGGTGCCAGGTGGTGGTGGTTGGGAGATTTTGGATAACCAGAGCCCTCTCCTCCTTCCACCAGGTCACCAACGAGGACGTAGCGATCGACTGCCGGCTGGGCCTGAAGGAGGGGAGGCCGTTCTCGGGGGTGACGGCGTGTATGGACTTCTGTGCCCACGCTCACAAGGACCAGCACAACCTCTACAACGGCTGCACGGTGGTAAGCAGGCACCCGGGGGGATTTGGGGTGCTCCCACCCCAGTTTGGGATGCTCCTTTCTGAGCCACTGGGTTGTCCTACCCCAGGCAGTGGTCACAGCACCAAGCCTGATGGAGTTCAAGAGGTGTCCTGTGCAGAGCTGAGTTGGACTTGATGATCCTTGTGGGTCGCTCCCAGCTCAGCATATTCTGTCCTCCCTGCCTGGCTCCAGGTCCTTGGTGTGACACCTCAAATGACTCCTCAGGTCAGTGGGTGCTGAAGCCACCCCAGCCAGGCTTGGGTGCTAACAGGGACCAGCGTTTGCTTTTGTCCAACCCACGGGAGGTTTCCATGTGCCAGCTGGGGACCGGAGCCGAGGGGATGCCCAGCTGGTTTGGAATCATGTTGATGGGGGAATAAGGAGGAGGTTTGGCCCATCCAGCACAGCCCACATCCCTCAGCACCCCGCTGACAGCACCTGCCCCCGCCAGGTCTGCACGCTGACCAAGGAAGACAATCGCGTGGTGGGCCAAATCCCCGAGGACGAGCAGCTGCATGTCCTGCCCCTCTACAAGATGTCCAGCACGGATGAGTTCGGCAGCGAGGAGAACCAAAACGCCAAGGTGGGCAGCGGGGCCATCCAGGTGCTCACGTCTTTCCCCCGTGAGGTCCGCAAGCTGCCCGAGCCCGCCAAGTCCTGCCGGCAGAGGCAGCTGGAGGCCAGGAAAGCTGCCGCGGAGAAGAAGAAGCTGCAGAAGGAGAAGCTGATGACGCCAGAGAAGATCAAGCAGGAAGCACTGGAGCTCCCCACGCTCCAGCCAAACGCAGGTAACGGGGGCACAGGTGAGGTCCTGCCACCCCCACGCCGGCCGGGAAGTGTGTGAGGGGATTGGGATGTGGTTGGATAGGCTGGTGGGTTGAGGTGGAGAGCAGGAGCCTGGTGGGGTTTTTGGGGTGCTCCCCCACAATTTGGGATGCTCCTTTTTGAGCCACCCAGTCCCCAGTTGTCTTACCTATCCAACTGGCATGGATGGCTTTTCCATGGCACCTGGGTTTTTCCCTGGCTGTGGAGCAGTGGGAGCTCTCTCTGCAGCGTGGAGTGTGGAGCATCCCAGGTGATGCCGGGCAGTGCCAACCTCGAGCCTGGCTGAGTGTTTCAGGGTCGTCGCTCCCCTCCGGTGGCTCCCATGGCTGGCAGGTCACAGGGCCTGTGTGTGCTGTCCTGCAGGTATGGCCTTGAAAAGCGGGATCCCCCCGCAGCCGCTGAAACCTTCCATCAAGGTGGAACCCCAGAGCCATTACAACGCCTTCAAATACAACGGCAACGCGGTGGTGGAGAGCTACTCGGTGCTGGGCAGCTGCCGGCCCTCCGACCCCTACAGCATGAACAGTGTTTACTCTTACCATTCCTACTATGCACAGCCCAATCTGCCTTCTGTGAACGGGTTTCACTCCAAGTTCGCGCTTCCCTCCTTCGGGTATTACGGCTTTTCCAGCAACCACGTGTTCCCCTCGCAGTTCCTCAACTACGGGGCACCCGAGCGGGGCGGGAACAGCTGGGTGAGCAACGGCTACGAGAAGAAGCCTGACGTCTCGGTGCTGCAGGAGAACCTCAACCACACCTACGGGAACACCAGCTTCCCCGAGCCCGTCCCGCACAGCGTGCGGAGCAAGAACCACCACCAGCGCACCTACGAGCGGGCCAACCGCTACGCCAGCCAGCAGAAAGCGGCGGCCGCCGGGGCGCACAGGACTAACCCGGGCTCGGAGGAGGCACCGTCCTTTGCACAGAACTGTTTTGGCAGCCGCCCCATCAAGCAGGAGCCTCCGGACCCTCCGCCTGCCATCGAACCCCTTCCTGGCACAGCGGCCGTGCCCGGTGCTGGCCTGACGCTGCCGGCCATCCCGGCACACGGCGCCGCGCCGGAGCAGCGCTGGAGCCCCTTCAAGGCGCCGCGGGGTGTGTCTTCCCCCGAGAGGACTAACACGGCCGAGGGCTCATGGGGTGCGCTGGCACCGGGCGTGGGCGGGCGGGAGAAGCTGAGCGCCTTCGATGCCGCTGCGCGCCTGCCGCCGCTGGAGAAGCAGTGGCCCAACATCCTGGCGGCGGGAGAGTCACCGGCGGCGCCGGCGCACGGGTCGGGATTGCTGCCGAAGCCGTGGAGCCCCTGCAAGCTTGGGGAGGCGGCGCTGGCCAGCACAGGCACCGCCAGCCTGCTGGGCTCTCTGGGCTTCAGCTCGGCTCTGCCGGGGCTGCCCAGCTTCCCCGAGGAGCCGTGGGGCTCTGTGAAGGTGGAGGAGCGCAGGACGCCGGCGCCCAGCCCGGGGCTGCCGGAGAAGCCGTGGGAGGCAGCGTTGGGCGAGAAGGGGGCGGCAGGGCCCTGCCGGGACAAGCCATGGGACCCCTTTGGCCTGGAGGAGGATCTGCCGGAGAAGGCGGTGAAGGAGGAGGAGGAAGAGGAGGAGGAGGAGGAGGAGGAAGAGGAGGAGGAGTGGTCGGACAGCGAGCACAACTTCCTGGACGAGAACATCGGCGGTGTGGCCGTGGCGCCCGCCCACGGCTCCATCCTCATTGAGTGTGCCCGCCGTGAGCTCCACGCCACCACCCCGCTGAAGAAACCCAACCGCTGCCACCCCACCCGCATCTCCCTCGTCTTCTACCAACACAAGAACTTGAACCAGCCCAACCACGGCCTGGCGCTGTGGGAGGCCAAGATGAAGCAGCTGGCGGAACGGGCGCGGGCCCGGCAGGAGGAGGCGGCGCGCCTGGGTCTGCCACCGGACGCCAAAGCCTTCGCCAAGAAGCGCAAGTGGGGCGGCGCGTTGGCGACCGAGGCGCCCAGCAAGGAGAGGAGGGACTTGGTCCCCACGCGGCAGGCGGTGGCCATCCCCACCAACTCCGCCATCACTGTGTCCTCCTACGCCTACACCAAGGTGACAGGCCCCTACAGCCGCTGGATCTGAGACGGGCGCGACCGCCGTGGCCCCATCTTACCTCAACCCTCAGCAGCGCCGGTGCCCGGCATTGCTTCGTGGTGCTTTCTCCCCGGGCGTGGGGGGAGAAGAAAAAAAATAAAAAAATAAAGAGACAAAAGCGAAGCAAAACACAACAACCACACCACAAAAAAAAAAAATATCCAACCCATAGGAAGCGAACCCGACGCGCGGAGCCGGCGCGGGCGCGCGCCGTCAGAGAGCTGCGCCCGGCGAGGAGTTGGCAAACCAAGCAAAACTGGGTAAAAAGGAAAAACACCCAGGAAGAATGATGCTGTTTGATGATTTTAGGTAATCTCCTATTTATATCTCCATGTTTTTTAATCTAGCCTCGGATGAATTTCCTAGTGTCCTTTCGCGAGGAGAGGTTTTTAATTCCACTTAAAGGAAAAGCCTATTTGTTGGATTTGATTTTATTTTATTTTTTACTCTGATGACAACGACGAAGCCGATCTTCGAAGGAGAAGCCAACATGGAAAAAACCCACCCTGAACACAAATCCAAACCAACCTGAACACCAAACCAGCTTAAAGGCAAGAGGTGACTCCCTGCAGCTCTGAGGCTGTCGGGATCATGTGCTTTACCGTCAGCCGGACACGCTGAACAGCCGATTATTTTTATTCCTAAAGGACCTAAAAATACTTATTTTGCAGCTCGAGGAGCCTTTCTCATGGCGACAGGAGCCCACAAACAAGTGGGGCGTCCTGGGACGGCACGTCTTTGCTCGGCTCCTCCTCTGGCGGGATCGGCTCCACCGGGATGGAGCGAGCCGGCGTCTTTCCCGGCGCTGGAGACCTCAGGACACGTCCGGGCTGGGAACGCCGCTGCCGGGGGGCCGCGCTCAGGCTCGGACTTGTGGCTCCTTTGCCGACGGCCCCGGGGCGAGCGGCGGCGGCGGCGGCATCTCCAAAGGAGCTGACAAGACAAAGAAACAGAAACAAAAAAAATACAAAAAAAAACCAGGAAAAAAAGAACACAAACCAACCCCAAACTGTGAATAGCGAGTGTTGCTCTCTGTACATCACTGTTGCTAAAGTCTGGTGCTTTCCGTCTCCGGGGGACTTTCTCCGTGCGATCGGCTCCGGGAAGAGCGAATCCCAAAGACTTGGCTGGGCCAAAGCCCGCCGGGTCTGCCTTCCCTGCCGGTGCCGGCAAGCCGGCGCGGCGGCCCCAGTGCCGCCGGGGCTCGGTGCTCTTTACTCTCCCCGGGTGCCATCCCTCCTTCCTACGGATCACCGTTCTTCCCGCAAAAAAAAACACCACCCCAACAACCCAACCAACAACCCAGCGACGACGACGACGACAACCGCGTGGTGCTTTTGGAACAATCTGTGTCGAGACTTCCCGCCCGACGCCGGAGCCGCGCCCGGATGGAGGGGCGGGAGAGCTCCCCGGGAGCGCGGCTCCGGGTTCCCGGCGTCCCCGGGGGGGGTTGTTGCTTTTGCACTTTGAGGTGCCTTTTGGAAGAGCCAGCGAGGCAGCGCCGACGCCGTCACCGTGCGGGAACCACCTCGTGTTTACTGTCACCCTCCTTCCCCGCGCACGGGACACGGATCAGCAGGATCTCGGTAAAAAACAGCCTGAACATTTACGTGGTCTGATTTTAAACCTGTACATAGGGAAAGAATTTTTTTAAAAGCACTTTCACCTAGATTTAAAAAGCTAAACTTAAAAAAAAAAAAAGCACACAACTCCCCCTCTTCCCTCTCCCCTTCCCTCCCACCCCCCCCCCAACTTGAAGCAGTATGTTTTAAACAAGATTATCGTGGGAGAACTGTAAATACTGGCAGAATATTTAACATGCTTTGTCCGTCCTTCATCATTAATGAATTTTTTTTTTGTTTTGTTTTTTTTTTTGTTTTTTTTAACCGTAATCTGTAAAGTCGCGTATATTTGACAAGGAAACTCAACGAGCTATTCCCGCTTTTCTTATAAATACCCAATAGCATATCAGGATTGTAAGAGTCGACGGCAAGTCGGATTTTAGGGATGCCCGTTCCAGCGGGGGACCCGCCGTGTGGTTGGGAGGGTGGAGAGGGGACCCGGCTGATGCGGGGCCGGATTCGGGTGCCGGCCCCGTCGGCATCGCCGGGGGTTTGTCTCTGGCTGGCGAGGCGGGGGTGCCTTGGAGCTTCGCCTGGAGCGTCGGGTGGAGAAGGAGCGTTCGGAGAAGGCGATGGTCCGTGTAACCTGTCTAAGTCCTGCTTCCTTGGAGGTGTTTTTGGTGCAGGGAGGGGGGGTCGGTCCGTTGGCTCCGGGGGGAGCGGGAGCTGCCGGCGCCGCGGGTCGGGGGGGAGCGAGAACTGCTGCAGTCTCACGTTTTTACACTACATAACGTCTAACCTACCTCAACTCTCAGTCATTACAAATTCGCACGCTTCAGACTTCTACACAAAACTCGAAATCTATGCACAGCTCTTTTACCCCTTGCTGCTGAGAGGCTGTTTCCAAGCAAAATCTTTCCCTTTACCCGCCCCGGCGGCCGCGCTCATCCCGCCCGCACCGAAGCCACGGGGGTCACGGAGTTTGGGGGGGAGGGAAGGGACGTTTTTAATCGCTTCGGAATGGGATGTGGGGACCTCGTTTTGCAGCAGGTCGTGGCCACAATGGTGCTAGAACAACACCCGTGGTGGAAACCCCGGGGAGAGCTCGGCACGGGGAGCCCCGAGCGGCTCCTTCCATCCCGCCGCGGGTGGGAAACGGGGGGGGGTGCGTTTTGGGTTCCCCCGTCCCGATGCTCTCGGGATGAGGCGTGGGAAGGAGAAGGAACCCAGAATCCCTGAGGTGCCTCAATTGCTGATTTTTCCTTTTAATACTGGAGTACGCTTTGTGGGCTCTATAAGGCATATTTTTATTAAATGAAATCTTGTAATACAAACGGTGCTATGGTGTTTTAACAAACTGTATCACGCTTCTGCCTGATTCCATCTCGCTGAGGTGCTACTAATGTATATATGAAACTAAGGAACCAAGATATAAAAAAATAAAGCAATGTCGTTGAGAAGGAAGTTTACTTTTCCGGAGCGACAGCTCGAGGTGTGCCGGGAGCCGGTTGGGTTGATGCAAACCGGAGTTTTGCCGTGTCCGAGGTGTCCCGGGGTTGTGGTGGAGCCGTTCCCTGCGGAGCCGGTGTTGGTGGTGGCATGAGGTGCTCAGCTGTGTGTGGGTCAGATGTGCAGGGCTTGGTCAGGGGTGTGATCTCGGTGCTCGGCCGTGCTCGCTCATGGTGTGCGGACACGGCGCTCAGACGTGGTGTTTGGTCACACACCGTGGATGTGGTGCTTGGCCGCGGTGCTCGGACGTGGCACATGGGCATGGTGTTCAGGTGTGGTGCGTGGACACGATGCTCCAGCACAGCCACACATCGTGGACGTGGTGCTCGGGGGTGGTGCCTGGACGTGGTGCTCGGACACGGTGCTCGGACACAGTGCTCAGCCACGCATCATGGACGCGGTGCTCGGGCACGGTCTCTGCCGAGGTGCTTGGACGTGGTGTGTGGACACGGTGCTCGGGGCACGGTGCTCGTCCACACCCCACGGACATGGTGTGCAGGCACCGTGCTCGGACATGACGCGTGGACACGGTGCTCGAACATGATGCGTGGCCATGGTGCACGGACATGGTGCTCGGACATGGTGCTCGGACATGGTGCATGGACACGGTGCTCAGACTTGGTGCGTGGACATGGTGCTCGACCGCGGCGTTCAGACATGGTGCATGGACATGGTGCTCTACTGTGGTGCTTGGACTTGGTGCGTGGACATGGTGCTCAGGCACGGTGCTTGACCACGTCCTGGACACGGTGCATGGATATGGTGCTCGGGCACGGTGCTCAGCCATGCACCGTGGACACGACGCGTGGGTACGGTGCTCAGACGTGGTGCGTGGACATGGTGCTCTTGCTTGGTGCTTGGACTTGGTGCATGGACTCGGTGCTTGACCACGGTGTGTGAACCTGGTGCTCGACCGCGGTGCTCCGGCACGATGTGTGGGCACGGTGCTCAGTCAGGGGATGTGGACACGGTGCTCGACCGTGGTGCTTGGACATGGTGCATGGACGTGGTGCTCAGGCACGGTGCTGGACCACATCATGGACATGGTGCATGGACGTGGTGCTCAGGCATGGTGCTCAGCCACGCACCGTGGACAGGGTGCTCAGGGACAGTGCTTGGACATGGTGTGTGGACATGGTGCTCTGCTCGGTGCTTGGCCTCGGTGCTTGGCCACATGGTGGATGGACACGGTGCTCAGATGTGGGGTGTGGTCGTGGTGCTCGGCCGCCGTGCTCGGTCTTGGTGCGTGGACTCCGGTGCTCAGCCATGATGTGTGAGCGCGGTGCTGCACCGCGGTGCTCAGCCGGGGGTGTGGCCGTGGCGCTCAGACGCGGTGCTCCGTGGGCACGGTGCTCAGGCACGGCGCTCAGACGCGGTGTCTGCTTGGTGCTTGGACTTGTTGCATGGACTCAGAGCTTGGGCAGCGGTGCTGGGCCATGAGGGGTGAACACGGCGCTTGGCCGCGGTGTGTGGTCGTGGTGCTGAGCCAGGGTGTGCGAACGCGGTGCCTGGACACGGTGCTCAGCCCAGCACACGTGGTGGTGTGGCACACGTGGGGGTTCCACGTGTGGATGCGGTGCTCAGCCGTGGTGCTCGGGACGGTGCTGGTGTCTGCACGGAGAGGGTGCTGGGCGCGGTGCAGGGACGCGGTGCTGTGGCGCAGGGCCTGGCACAGCTGCGGTGCTCGGGGGCTGTGCCCCCCCCGTGGCACCCCCGTGGTGCTTGGGCCAGTGCACAGCCCCCCAGCACCACCCGGCCGGGCCCTAATCCTGGCACTGCCCCCCTGCACCGCGCCAGCCACACACCCCTGGTGCTCAGCACCGCGTCCAGCTCCGCACCCACCCCCGCGCCCAGCCCGGCCCTGCCCCGCGCCCCCCGCGCTCCCGCAGCTCCTCGCGCTCAGCCTCCCCCATCCCGCTCCTGCCCGGCTCCTTTTCCCCCCTTTCCCTCCTTCCCCCCTTTTTTTTTTGTTTCCATTTTTTTGGGGTTTATTGGTGCTACTTTCCCCCCTCCCCGCGCCCACCCGCGCCCCCCAAGGCAAATACCTCAGCCCCCCCCAGCCCCCGCAGCGTGTCCGGGGTGAACCTTTCCGAAATCAGGGATCCTTTCGCAGCGGTGTTTCCTCCTCCTTCATTTCCCCCTCTTTGTTTTTCCCCCTTCCACTTTCCGCCCGGGTTTTTCCTCAGTTCTCCGCATCCTTCAGGGATTTACAAACCGCCGGAATTTCAGCCTCGTTTTAATTCCGGGAGCGAGGAGGTTTTTGGGGTATTTCGTTGGTTGGTTTTGGTTGGTTTTTTTTCCTTTGGCCGGTGAGGTTTTTTTTTCGCACCGCGGCGCGAAGGAAAAAAAGAGGCGATAATTCCAAACTAAAAACCAGGCGCCGTTTCTTCTCGGATTCGGGAATTCGGTAGGAGCCGGGGGGGGGGGTGGTGATTTTGGGGTTTTTGTTGGGGTTTTTTTTTGGGGGAATCGAGGAGGGGAGGTGGGACGGCGGCAGGCGGAGGGAGGAGACACCGCAGGGGTGTCCCGGCGGCTCCGAAAAATCACACTTGAAGATTTCTTGGTCGGCTCGGGACTGTGGTTACTTGAAATGAAGTTTTTTTCCGGGGCGGATCGAGGACCGGTAGATTTTTTTTCCCATGTCTCAAGGCAATAGGATTAATGTGTATTAAACTGTAGATACTTCTAGGACAGTAAATTTATGCTGATAATTTTATTTTGTATAATTTTCCCTTCTTTCTCCCGCTCCCCCCCCCCTTTCTTTGTGTTGTTTTATTTCCCCTTAACCCCCTTTTCTTTTCCCCAGTGTTTCGGTAAATTTATTTTTTAGGATGCCTAAAAATTGCAAGTTTGGATCCTCCCCTTCCCTCCCCCCCCTTGGGTTTGGTGTTCTTTTTTTTTTTTTTTCGTTTTTGTT
>JAWWES010000059.1:983060-1007767 GCA_035583135.1 Lophotriccus pileatus
TGAGAGCTTGTCGTGTGGGGATGTGGGGTGGGGAGAGGAGCTGTAAGGTGACAGTGTGGGGCTAGGGGTCTGAGGGAAGGGTGGGGGTCCTGGGGGGTAGTTCGGGGTTTGTGGAACAGAAGGGTGGGGGCACCCTGAGGTCCTGGGGGGGACTGTGGGGTGGGTAGGGGGGTCCTCTAGGACTGAGAGGCTGTAAGGGGTCCTGAGGGACCTGTGGGGCTGGTGGCAGCTGTGAGGGGAGGCTGTGGTGCCTGTGAGGGGGAGCTGAGGGGCCTGTGTACAGCTGGGGTCATATGAGTGGTCCTGTGGGATGGGGAAGTTTTAGGGGGTCTGGGGGAGGAGCAGGACAGGCCCTGAGGGGTCTGTGAGGGGCTGTTGAGGGGTGGGGAGAATGTGGGTCTGGGAAGACCAGAGCAGGTTGGGGCATCCAGAGGGCTTGGTTTGTGGGCCCAGGCGGTTTGTTTTGGGATCCAGGGGACTTGGTTTGTTGGCCCAGGGGGTTGATTTGTGGTCCAGGATAGGCCTGGTTTAGGGGTCCAAAGTGTACTTGGTTTGGGGTCCAGTGGGCTTGGCTGGGGGGTCCAGAGAGCTCTTGGTTTGGGGGTTCAGGGTGTTGGTTTGGGGTCCAGGATAGGCTTAGTTTGCAGGTGCACGGGTTTGTTTTGGAGGTTCAGGATAGGCTTGGTTTGGGGTCTAGTGTGATTGGTTTGAGCAGCCAGGGAAGCTTAGTTTGGAATCCAGGGGGCTGCCAGGGCACAAATCAGGAGTAACAGGGTCCTTGAATCTCAGTGCCCACCACAGCAGAGCCCAGGGTGACCCATCCCTGTCCTAAATCCATCCCTGCCCTAAACCCCCGTACCCTGGCAGGGAGGCCGACATGCCCATCGACGTGGAGACGGTGACGCCCACCCCGGTGCCCCTGTACGACAACCAGAAGGCCCGGAGCGTGATGAACGAGTGCGAGAGGCACGTCATGTTTGCACGCACCGACGCCGATGCACCTCCACCCCCTGATGACTGGGAGGAGCACGTCAACAGGTACCCAGGGACAGCAGGGACAGGGAATTCCGACACCCCCTGGAGTGCTGGGGGGATTTGAGGGTGAGGAACACTCAACAGGTACCCAGGGAGAGCAGGAACAGGGAATTCTGGCACCCCCTGGAGTGCTGGGAGGGTTTTGGTGAGACTGGACACACAGGGATGTTACTGAACTGAGTTGTGTTCAAGGAAAATGGATTTTTTTGTCCGAATTCATCTGGCTGCTGTGAAATCTGGGGGTGATGGTGTGGGGTGGCCCAGCTGGTAAACCTCTCCCACATGGAATCACAGAATCATTAAGGTTGGAAAAGACCTCCAAGGTCATTGAGTCCAACCTGTGCTTGATCCCTGCCTTGTCACCCAGCCCAGAGCACTGAGTGCCACATCCAGTTGTTCCTTGGACACCTCCAGGGATGGGGACTCCATCACCTCCCTGGGCAGCTGCTTCCAATGCCTGACCACCCTTTCTGTGAAGAAATTCCTCCAGATGTCAATCTCATGAATCCATCTTGTGTATTCGGGGGAGGTTGGGACAGTGAGTCATAGAGTGATAGAACAGATCCATAGACTCATTGGGGTTGGAAAAGCCAAATTTTGAAGGTCATTGAGTTCACCCATTCCCCAGCACTGCCAAGGCCGCTAGAAACCCGTATTCCCAAGTGCCACATCCAGAGAGATGTTAAATCCCCCCAGGGGTGTGGACTTCACTACTGTGCCAGGGCTGAATGGCATGTTCCATGAAGGAATTTCCCCAGTGTCCAACCTGACTGTCCCCTGGCACAGCTCGAGGCCATTTCCTCTCATGATGTCCCTTGTTCCCTGGGAGCAGAGTCTGACACCCCCCTGGCTCCACCCTCCTGTCAGGGAGTTGCAGAGAACAAGAAGGTCCACCCCCCCCTAGGCTCCTTTTCTCCAGGTGGAGCCTCCCCAGCTCCCTCAACCCCTTCCTCAACTCCATTCCCTTCTCTGGACACACTCCATCCCTTCAATGTCTATATTGAGGCGAGGGCCCAGAACTCTCCCCAGGATTGGAGGAGCCTCAGCAATGCCCAGCACGGGCAGGGATCTAAGGAGTCATTGGATTACACGTAGATCCTCAGTTCAGCCATGTTCCAGTGTCAAAGAAAATGAGGGTGCGCATAAATTCCACCCTATGGAACCCTCCAGCCCACAGTGTTAACATTGTAAGGAATTTGGTTGTTTTATGGACAGCAGCTCTCAGGCCCCGGGTGTGTGTGTGACAGCTCCTGTGTGTCTCTCCCCACAGGACGGGCTGGACCATGGCCCAGAACAAGCTGTTTAACAAGATTCACAAAGCGCTGCAGTCGGACAGGTTGGCTCGCCTGGCCAACGAGGGGGTGAGAGTTGTGTCTGTCCTTCCCAGCAAAGCCAGGATGGAATTCTTGGCCTTTGGGTCATGTAGCCTCAAGGAACAGGCAGCTCTGGACTTCTTTGAGCTTTGTGGAATCATAGAATATTCTGAGTTGGGAGGGAGCCACAAGGATCATTGATCCAACTCCTGGCCCTGCACAGACACCCCACCAATCCCACCCTATCCCTGAGAGCATTGTCCAAACAGTTCTTGAGCTCTGGCAGCCTTGGGGCTGTGACCACTGCCCTGGGGAGCCTGTTTAGTGCCCAACCACCCTTTGGGGGAAGAACCTTTTCCTAATATCCAACCTAAACCTCCCCTGACACAGCTCCAGCATGTTCCATCGTGTCCTGTCACTGGTCCGAGAGAGCAGAGATCAGAGCTGCCCCTCAGGAGGAAGTTTTGGCTTTCTGTGAGGGCTCCCCTCACCTTCCACTTCTCTTCCAAGGACAGGTTTAATCGTCACTGCCAGATATTGGGCTTTGTGTCCAGGGGTCTTAGGGCTGCCCAAGCCAACACTTCCCTATGGATCAGGATGCATGTGACATACTTGATTTTCCCTATAACTATTCCTTTTGGATTTCCTGGTCTCCAGGCTTGCAATGAGCCTGTTCTGAGGAGGATAGCGGTGGATAAATGTGCCCGGAGGGTGCGCCAGGCCCTGGCCAGTGTGAACTGGGACACCAAACTTATCCAGTGGCTCCACACGACACTGGTGGAGACCCTCAGCCTGCCTGTGCTGGCCGCATACCTGGATGCTCTGCAGACCCTGAAAGGAAAGGTGATAAAAGCAGTGGGAGACTTGGCTGTCATGGATGACCTTCTCCCTTTATCCAGCTCGCAGATGAAGTTGTTATCTCTTGTTTTGCATGTGTTTTCTCAGTCCCTTCTGGTCTCTGGTTTCAGATCCCCACATTGATTGACAGGATGCTGCTCTCATCCACGGCCAAGACAGGAGCAGCTGGGGCTGAGGCTCTGTCCCTGCTGCTCAAGAGGCCTTGGGATCCGGCAGTGGGTGTCCTGTCCCATAATAAACCAGTAAGTGCCTCCAGGGGCTTGTGGGGAGTGAGAGGTCCCACATCAGCTTTATTCTTCGTCTTCATGCTACCTCTGTCTTCTCTGCTCTTTCCTCCTGCGTTAGATTTGCTCAGTGATGGGGAGTCCTTTTGTTGGGCATATTCCCCCTGGGCTATCCCAAGGGAGCTTTGGCTTGGGAAATTCATGTTCCTTTTCTTTCCACCTCTGTCTTCTCCCTGAGCTCTTTTCCCCTGTTTTTGACTTTCTCAATAACAGGGACTCCTCTTGTTGGGCATATTTCCCCTGGACTATCCCAAACTTTGGCTTGGGAAAACAATCACTTAACGAACTGTGCAAGGTCCCTCCTGCTTCCCTGTGCAGGCCGGGCAGGCAGTGGGGTACCTCCAGAGAAGTTACTCTCCCTGACCGATCTCTTGTTGAACTTTGCAGAGTAAGTTGCCTGGTTCCCCTCTCATCCTCATCGCTTCCTCTGGCCCTGCCAACTCCATGTTCCCTGCTTCCCGACGGCACCGCTTCTGGCAGTCACAGCTCTCCTGCCTGGGAAAGGTGTGTGGGCTTGCCTCTGAGGGAGGGACAGAGCTGCTTCCAGAAGCCTTTGGTGCACCAGAATCCTTAGAAAGCAGAGGCTGACACTCGCCAGCCTCAGGGTTTGCCATTGGAGGCTGCACAGGGATGGATTTGCCCAAATCTGATGTTTTGGGGGTTTTTTGATACTGTTATTAAGGATTGATGAGGGTTCTGGTAAGAAGGGGTTGGATAAGGGTGACTGGAGGTCGTGTTCATCCTCCTGGCTATGGAGCTGCTCACTCATCTCCTAATGAGTGTGTTTGATACACTTGGGTGAGGGGAGGTGGTTTCCGTTGGGAATCTGTGGGGAGTTCTCCATTTACTGTGGCTTTAGTAGCTAGAAATGAATCCTGAGATAAAGAAGGAGAGAAAGCACAAGTTCATACATAAAATAAGTTCCATTCTGTGCTAATTGTTGTTGGCCCCTGTTGTCCTCAGCAACGCCTTGGTTAATTCCTGATTTTCCCTCTCCACTGGCAGGTGATTCCCATTGCCACCTCCCTGCTGAACAATGGCAGCGGGGTGGGAGTGTTGCAGTGTCTGGAGCACATGATTGGGGCTGTGAGGGGCAAAGTGGCAGAGGTGAGGGAGAGGTAATGGGTTTATAAGGGAGTCTTTGTGCTCCCATTGACCTTATTCCCATTCCTGGAGGTGCTGTGCCACCCCAGGGCATTATCCCATTGTCTGCCCTGCTTCTGCATCCCTGTGTTTTTGTCTCCCATAGATTCATAACCACTTCTCTCACAAGCAGATCATCCTGATCGGGTGGAACACAGGTGCCTTGGTGGCCTGTCACGTGAGTACCTGATTCTTTTATGTCCTCAAGGAAGCACAAGAAGGATATGGATCTGTTAGAGCAGGTCCAGAGGAGGCTGCAGAGATGATGCTCCAAGGGATGGAACCTCTCTGTCTGGAGCCAGGCTGGGAGAGCTGGGGCTGTTCACCTGGAGAAGACCTCTCCAGGGAGACCTGAAAGTCCCTTCCAGTGCCTGAAAGGGCTCCAAGAGAGCTGGAGAGGGACTTGGGACAAGGGATGGAGAGACAGGACAAGGCAGAATGGCTTCCCAGTGCCGGAGGGCTGGGTTTAGATGGGATACTGGGAAGGAACTCCTCCCTGTGAGGGTAGTGAGGGGCTGGGATGGCATTCCCAGAGAAGCTGTGGCTACCACATCCCTGGAAGCATTCAAGGCCAGGTTGGACCGGGCTTAGAGCAACCTGGTCTACTGGAAAGCGTCCCTGCCCATGGCAGGGGTTGGGACTAGATGGCCTTTAAGGTTCCTCCAACCCAAACCCTTCCAGGGTTCTGTGATTCTCTCAGACCCCACTTGGAAGCCTCAGTTCAGAGATGGATTTGGGAGACGGTTACAGTTGCTGGGTTCTCCTTGTCCCTTTGCTCTTTTCAAGGCCAGCTTTTGACTAGTCTGTGGTTGTGGGCCATCAGCAGCTTAAGTCATTTAACATTTTGTAACCACTCTTTTAATCTCCAAAGCCAAGTGTAGCTATGGAAGGTGTTTCTGTGCCTGGCACAGCAGCTTGTGCTCCCGGGATGCTTTGTGCTGTGAGAATGCTGAGTGCTGCTCTTTCTGCCCAGGTTTCAGTGATGGAATATGTCACTGCCGTTGTGTGCCTTGGATTCCCACTGCTCACTGTGGATGGCCCCAGAGGGGTAAGGACCACGTGGAGTTGTTGAAAGGACTCTGCTTGTCTTTAAACCTCTCTACATTGTTTCATGGAATCAGGCTTGGAAGTTCAGTGAAATTGGCATATTTTTGAGGAATGTCTGTGTGATTTGTCTTTGAAGGAGGTGTTGCATTCAGAGTAGGGACTGTTGCATTCCTAGTGGGATTCTTGATGCAATAGCAGGTGTGAGAGGTGCTGTGTATGCTTGTCTTGGCTGTGACCTGTTTGTGCAGCTCCTTGCTGGACATGTGGATCCCTCGTTAATCATGCCCTGGGTCCCTCATTAGCTGTATCGTTTGGCACCGGAGCTGGTTTATTCCTTTATAAGCTGTCAGTGTGTGACTGGCTTGGGAATAATTAGAGCTGTGCTAATGCAGTGGTTTATTCCAAGGGTGTTAAGAAATCCATCTGGGAGGTGTTTGCTGGAGCAGTTTTCATCTGGACTCAGTACACCTGTCAATCCCATTGGGCTTCACCCCAAGTGCTTCTTCAGATGTTAGGCTCCAAAGATTCTTCATCCTGGCTAAGCTCTTCCAGATTGCAATTTCCTGTGGTCTTGCAGGATGTGGATGACCCCCTCCTGGAGATGAAGACCCCCGTCCTCTTTGTCATTGGGCAGAATTCCCTGCAGTGCAACATCGAAGCCATGGAGGATTTCCGAGAGAAAATCCGGGCAGACAACAGCATGGTGGTGGTGGGGGGAGCAGATGACAATCTCAGGTAATGCCCTGTAAGGTGGATACTCTCTCTTCCCAGGAATTCTGGGCAACATCTGGGCGTGCTGTGTAAATAAACCCCAGATTTGGTACTGAAACCAAGTGGGAATGGCATGAAAGTGCTCCATACTTGGGTAAGTTTGGAATAACTGCACCAAAAAGCTAAGCCAGTTGTGTATGGGAATGGGGTTGCCTGATCTAGAGCTGGGCCTGATCAAGAGCTGGGCCCAGCAGCACAGATCAGGTTTTAGAGCATCCTGTGAATCAGAAATCCCTAATGGGAAAAACCAGTAAAAGAGAGGAAAGAAAGAAACATAAAATTCTGACACTGGGTCTAGAGAAAAAGCTGTGAAGTGTCAGATTTGCTTTGGAAAATGCTTTTGGGGTGCTGGATATTTTTCCGCAAAGTTTATCTTGGCATTTCTGAGGGATCAATCTCATCCTTCCAGTAGTTGGTGCTCTTGGGTTGTGACATAAAGGCTCTTACTCAGGCCTTACTCAGTATGTAACTGGGTAAGGGAGCCACCTTGTGTCACTTGCATCTTCCTCTCAGGTGAAGATGTTGTGAGCGTGGAAGTAGAAAACCAAACATGTTGATTTCCATCTGTTTTTATTCCCCAGGATAAGCAAAGCCAAAAAGAAGTCAGAAGGCCTGACCCAGAGCATGGTGGACAGGTGCATCCAGGTAACGATGGGGATCTTCCCTTCACACCTCCAGAAAAAGGGGTAATCCCTGCTGAAATGTTTCAGTACCCAAAAGTTCCAGCCAGGATTGGTTGGATTGAAGGGAATCTGTCTCCTGAGGGGAATTTGTAAGTGGCTGTTTCAGGAGGAGAGACATGGGATTCTTGGTGGTGGCCCTTAAAGATTCTTGATAGTGCCCCTTAAAGATTCCTGGTTGTGCACCTTAAACAAGGAGCAGTTTCCTAAGTCTCCCAGGGAACACAGGTGGTATTTTTGGGATATTTTTGGGAAGTTTGAAGAAACCATCATATTTCTCTCCCAGGTGTCCAAAATCAGCGGGATGTGAGTTTTAATGAGAAAGCCAAGGTCTGTCTGTGAAGTTTTAGAGATTCTCTCTGTGGAATATTAAACCTCCAGAGTCTTATCCATTTGTCCCTTTGGGAGTCTTATTCTTGGGTCTGTCTGTGAGGTCTTAGGGATTCCTGTGGAATATGAAGCCTACAGAGCCTTATCCATTTATCTTTTAGGAAATCTTACTCCTCCTTTGCTTCAAGCTGTGAAGATCCATTGTTAGAGACCTGCCCACCCCTTAATCCAGCTATTTATTCCCTCCTCCCTAGGATGAGATAGCTGACTTCCTTACTGGAGTGCTGACCCGAGCTGAGAGCCACTTGGGCTCCGACTCCCGGGACCTGGATGCCGAGAAGAAGAAAAAGCCCCGTGACTCCACCAGAAGGGATCTATCCTTTGACTTGCCAGAAAGGAACAGCAGACCTACCTCGCCTGCAGCCAAAGTGCCGGCCTCACCCTCAGGATCAGAGGTGGGAGCTTTTTCCAGGGTAATTCCAGCTGGGAAAGGCTGCGGCTGTGTAAAGAGGTCCCTCTGTGCCACTGAAATACGTTGTGAGAGCTGTGATTAGTGTTGAAGATGGAGGTAAGAGGATGTGGAGGAGTGATGGCCTCAGGTTGTGTCAGGAGAGGGTTAGATTTGATATTAGGAAAAAGTTTTCATGGAAGGGGTTGTAAAGCATTGGAAGAGGCTGCCCAGGGCAGTGGTGGAGTGACCATCCCTGGGAGAGTTCAAAAACACATGGTTGTGGCACTTGAGGATGTGGTTTAGTGGTGATTGTGCTGGTGGGTTATAGTTGGACTTGATGATCCTAAAGGTCTTTTACAGCCTTAACAATTCCATTGTTCCAGCAGCTTGTGGTGAGGCAAATGAACCTTCAGAGATAGGTGTGCTACAGCTGAAGGATTCCTGACACTCAGGGTTAAGACTGACTTGGGGAAACGTGGGGATAAGAGGTGTCCCTCTCTTCCAGCAGGACTTATCCAGCGTCTCCAGCAGCCCCACTTCCAGCCCCAAGACCAAAGTGGCCACCATGTCCCTCCAGAAGCCTCCCGCAGTGGGCACCACACAGCTCCTCAAGAGGCAGGTGCCAAGGGCAGACACAGTCCTGACACACAAGCAGGCACAAGGTAATTCCCTGCAGCTTTCCCACCCTTTTAGCATCCAGATTTTTGGTCTTTCTCTGTCCTGGTGTGTGGAGGTTTTTGTCTTCCAAGTCCTGTCTTGAATTCCAAGCTCCCCATGGCAGCTGTTTTTCCAGCTCAGTCCCTGTTGCTGCCATCTGAAGGGATTGGAGGGTTGAATTAGGTTGGGAATGATGTTTGTGAAGCTTGTGGAGTCTTCCCTGTTGGGAGTGGGAAGGACTTCCACTTTGGTTCATCAAATCCCCCTGTAGTCTTGCTCTAATCCTTTTGGAAGTGGGAACCCCTTGTCCAGTGTTATGAATCCTTGAAGGCTCCCTGGGAAGAAACTAAAGGTGCTCAGGAGATAGTTGAGGCTGTTGAATTAAGACTGAAACTGTGGGATTTGGGGAATTATAGTGTGATCTTGCAGTAAATGGCTGTGGAAAACCTGTTCTGAATATGAACCCACCCTGAATAAGAACCCACCCTCTGGGGTTTTGTATCTTGTTAATGTTGATTTAAAACCTTTCTGTGCAGCTTCATTGTGGTGGTGAATGCCGGGAGTGTAGGGAATGGTTTTGTGGATGAGGATCCTCCTGGTAAATTCCTGGGCAATAGTTCTCCATCTTTCCTTCTCTCCTTATTTCTTTGGCCAGGGCAGACCTGAACAGGCTCATTGTTGTCTCCTGCAGCAGTGTGACCTTCCACATCCTCTGAAGCCTTTTCCTAATTCAGGGATAGACTCCAAGGGGAAGCTGAAGCATGCATTTTCCTGAATTTCTCAGACCATGGACTGAAGGACTGTATTCCTTCGTTGTTGTAGTTGAGGGAAGCAGTTTCCAGGTAGCACAGGGGAGGCAGGAGGAGGGTCTGTGGGTCTTTTTGGGTCTTTGGCTGTGTCGTGGCTCTCAGGTTTAGTCAGCAATGCTGCTGCTCCTGGCTGGAGCTGCTCAGGGATGTGCTAGCTCACGTCTCCCAGCTGCTCTCAGTTCCTTGGTGCAATTGAGCCAAGCTTAGCTGTGCTCTCCCAGCCAGGCCTGCTCTTGTTTCCAGGGCCTTTTCCCAGTGGCTGGGGGGCTGGAGAGGGCTTCAGGTGAGAGGTGGGATGAGGAGGAGGTGGCTGTGTCTCCGTTGTGCCTGTGGCTGGATGAGTTGTGTCCAGAGCTCTGTCCCTGCTCCGAGGTCTGTCTGTGGTGTCCCTGGAGCTCCCTGTCCCCTCTAGAGATCCTGTGATCCTGTAATTCTCTCTGATTCATTTCAGCTCAGTTTGCTGCTTTTCTGAAACAAAACATGCTGGTGAGGAAAGCTCTTCCTCCTGGCACCTCTTCATGTCTCTTTGGTGAGTATCCCCTCACTTCCTGCTGTCTCTCTCCCTGTCTCCCTCCTCTCTGTCTCTTCTCCCTTCTTCCATCATCTTCCTCTCCCCTTGCATTGGTTTGGGGATGTGGTCCAACGTGTCCCCTTGTCCCCCTGCTTTTTGCTTCTTCTTTGCTGTATTTGGAGCTGGAGCCAAGGGCCCACTTTACCTGGGAGCTTTAACTTTTCCTGAGTTCTTCCCTGTTCCCAGTGGATAAAGGCAGTGTCTGGGAGCTGGTTTGCTTTGATGGACTAAAGCTTTTTGCAAGAGTTTAACCCTTTTACCTTGCTGGAGATGAGAAGGACACATGGACGTCAACCTGAAGAGACCATGTGTGGCTGTGGTGGAGCATCCCAGACACACGGGAGAGAAACAAGGGACAGCCAAGTGACTCGGAAGGAACATGTAGAGCCGCTTTGCTTGGCCTGAGGGAACTAGAGAGAGCAGAGAGGTCAGGGAGGGCAATGGCTTTGGGAAGCTGTGATGGATCAGGGAGAGGGGTGTCTTTGAGAAGCTGTAATGGATCAGGGAGAGGGATACTGTCTGGATCAGGAGGCATGTGGAAGTGAGCACTCTGTAGTCCTGGAGTCTCTCAAGTTGAGCACAAGAGGTGACTGTGTCATGCTCTGAGGGTTTGGAATCAAGGGGCGAAATCCATACCATCTGAAGATGTGGTTTACCATCATGAATGACAGTGAATGTGTGGATCTGGCATTAGGAGGGGAGGAAAAGTGGAAATCCAAGGCTTTGGGAGGCTGTGGTGTTGTCACGACTGTGTCAGTTCTCCATTAGGGTGCTGAGAGCTGACATGGGTGAAAAGTTCTTCTGCCACCCCAAATGATGCTGCCTTTAACTCTCCAGCCATGGTAACCAACCCCTGATCCAGATATTGCCCCAGGCTGGCGGTTTGAAAGGTTTCTTTCCCTCTTGAGCCTTGTTTAGGGGTTTCTTTCTCCCTGGAGCCTCGCTCAGAGCTCTCTCCTGTGCCATGAGGGGAGGGAGCACACTTGAAGCCCTGCAGGAGAATCCCCAGCTGGTGGGAGCTTTGGAGAGCCTGGCACCAGCCTGGAGAATGTGTTCATAACTTCAAAAGCCAGTTAAAATCTCCGGGCTTGTTACTGCCTGAGATGTGAGGCAGGAAGCTGGGTGGAGCTTCATGGATGCACAGGGAAGAGCAGGGTCCTCCCTGGAGTGATGGGGACACAGAGGGATGTTGGGTCACTGCTTGTTGATGCTTTGAGGGACACCTGACACCTACGCATGTGCCTTTCACTGTCCTGCTTGGCTGGTGGCTCTTGGGTGGGGCTGTGGGGCCTGCAGGCTGTGCACGGCTCCGAGGACTCTCTGGGTCTGGATGGTGCATGTTTGGAGGTGGGGGAAGGCATGGAAGTGTTGCACGAGTGAACAGGCCTCAGGTCCAGCCATGGAGAGCAGGACAGCGAGCTTGGCACTGGTCCTGGGGACCAGAGCAACCCCAAAATGCTTGGAGTTGCCTGAAATTTCGGGATTGGACTGCAATCCTGTCCTACATCCACAGTTCTGAGCTGTGTAGGTGATACACAGTGTATAAATATATACGTGCACATACATATCTATATCTATTTTATACAATCTGTCTGCACCTGGATATTTATAAATAAAAAGGGATGTACATCTTGGCCTCTGGGCTGTGGAATACATGGCTTGGATGCCCAGGACCATCTGGAAACAGGGAATTCCCAGCATTTCAGGCTGGGCTGGACGATTGTGGGAGAAGCTGGATGGGCAGGATGTGGCAGCTCATGGCCATGTCTTGTTCCTGAGCTGTTGTGGGTCCCCTGTGCTTTTTCACAGGCTCTGGCCCTGGGAAGTTTGTGCTTTAGTGAGGATGGAATGGATGTGACACATCAAGGATGCAGCAGCAAAATGATACATTGGTGTGGAAGAGAACTCTCAGTACATGGGTTTTCTCCCCAAGTACCCCACCAAAATGGGGCTCTGGGGGGCTTGGCTTTGCTCCAGCACCTTTTCTGCTTTGCTTGGTGCCTCCCAAAAACCTGCCCAGTTCCAGGAGGAATAGTAGGTGTGCAATTCCCTTGACTGTGTTGGAGGAGCAGGTAGGCTAAGCTCTGATCCTGCACCATCTCTGCAAGTCTCCACCTTGATCTCCTCACTTGGAAATTAGGGATGTTGGAGGGGCCTGATGCCAGGATTTGGAAGTGCCACAATTAGAAATGAAAAGTGTTGATGTGGAGGTGTGGTATTACTGTCCACATCCATTTCCCTTCTCTGCAGAGGCAAGACAGATGTTACATCCGATCCTGCCTTAGCCTGTGAGTAGCTTAAGCCAAATTCTGGCCTTAACTCAGCACACGACAGGCAGGAGCCAGCTGAGGTGGAAAGGAAAGGGTGTTCCTGGTGCATGGAAGTGGGCAAAGCTAGCATGGAGGGAGCTGAGGAGGTGTGTGCATGGGCATGTGTCCCTCCTGTGCCCAGTGGAGCAGCGCTGACCTCGAGGTGCTCAAACAGCTCCTTCTGTGTCCCCCAGTTCCGGTGCCAGAGCCCTCGGAAGGGGCTGAGAAAGATGATGTGCGTTTGCAGCTGAAGAGGCACCAGCCCCCCAGCCCGACCCAGTGCTCCAAATCCTCCAAACGAGCCAAAATCAAGGTGACCATTGTCTCTCACGGGGATGCTGCTGCCATGGGCACCGGAGCTGCCCTCACCACCCAGGCAGAAAGTGAGTTGTGGCTGCACAGCTGCTTCTTAACCCAAAAAGGGGGCCCTGGCTGTGCCCAGACCTGCCCTTGGGGGCACCTGCAGGGAGGGGAGGGAACTGTGATTTATTGACCTATTGCTGCTATTTTTGGAGGAGTTTGCTGCAGAAAAGGTGGTGGCTTGAGGTGTGAGTGGCTTGGAGGCAGCTGGAGAGTGTGACATGTCGGGGCTTGGCAGGAGCCTGTTTTCCCTAGCGGTTGGAATTGCACACTCCAGCAGAATGCTTGGCTGCAGCCTGGAGCTGGGAGGTGAATTTTACACCTTCCTATGGTCTTACACCTTCCTCTGGTTTTGTACTTTCCTCTGGTGTTACTCCCTCCTTCCTCTGAGTGTGGAGCTGCTGCTGGAAGCAGGATGCTGGTCCTGCTGGACCCCTTGCTCCACATAGGTCAGGTGTGTCTCTGGTTCCGCTCCTCCCACCTGGAATATGCTCCTGCTTTAGGGATGGCAGCCATGTTCCTCCCTTGGGAAGATCTTTGTGTTCAAACACTTCAGCCCCCAGGGGCCTGGAGTCTGGTACAGCACACATTTGATGCACATATAAAAATTTCAGCTTTCTTACCTCTGCATCTGAGAAAACCCACCACAATATGTCTTGTGTCCAAGGAGAGGTGATGTGCTCTATCTTCTTCCCCTTGAGCCTTTGGAAGAGAGGCCAAAAGCTTTGGCTGCTGTTCCCTGTGACCCCGAAGGATGTTATCTTGTCTGGAGTGTGTGTTTTCCTCCTGCCAGAGCTCCAGATCTGTAAGGTTATGGACTGAAAGTGGCTCCGTTCTGCTCGGAAATCAGAGCTTTTCCAAGCTGAGAAATAATTTTGCTCCTTTCCAAGCACCTCTTTGCTAATTTAACAGTTGTTTTGAACTGCGAAAATATCTAAATCCACATCCTTCTGGAAGGTTACAGTTGATCTTCAGGCAGCTTTGAAAATCTCTGCTTTCTGGAGTCTTTTTTTATTTTATTTTTTTTAATTTTCCAAACTTTACTTCTTTTCACAGAAAGGAAATGAATTACAGAAGTAAAACATGAACCAAAACAAGAATTCCCTCTTACCCGGTGTGAGCAGGAGGAAAGCACAAGACAAACACAGTTGTATCCCAAAAAACTCTGCAATAAACAAATCTCGTGGCTCGTCGCATCCCTGTGTATTTTGTAAAGTGTCTTTAATTAAAGAATCCTTACAAAATCCATCAGCCAGATCCCAAAAATCCATTGAGGTGGTTCAACTGTGCCATGATGGACTTAGGAGGGGATTAGTGGAGACATTGTTTAGGAAACGTTGCTGTTGAGGGGCTGAGATTCCAGAAATTTTGGAAGCTGATTCCTTCAATCTTGACTGTCATTCCACAGCGGTTTTGATTGGACTTTGTTCCTTGGAATGTGTGTTTTTCCTGGAGAAGATGTTCTGGGAGCAGGATGAGCCCATGGCCGTGCCTGTGGGTACTTATGTGAGAGGGGGATCCCTAAATTCCCTAAAGGCCTGTGGAGGAGGGAAAATGAGGATTGTTCTTTTTCTCTTGCAGTTGTCTCTGGAAAGCCGATGCCCATGGCCATGTCTGGAGCGAAGGAGCTCTCGGGGCTGCTCTCCACCCCCAAGTGAGTGGGAATTTGGGATTTATGAGCTGTGGGTCTCTTTGACAGGAAACACCACAACAGGGGCACTCCTGCATATGGAGCTTTCTGGTTTCTTGCTTCTCACTGGAATGTTCTGCCGTGTAGGAGGAGACTCTTGGGCTCCTGAAAACTCTTTGTCACCTGGGAGTCGAGCCTGGGAATGGCAGAAATGGGCAGAAATAGAAGGTATTGTGGCTGTTGGGTTATGTTTTATGTAGTCCTCCAAATATAGGTTATGTGTTTTTTGAATGACTGGGGTGGCTTTGGCAGAAATTCAGTGTTTAATCTTTCCCTTCATTCCCTTTGATAGTCAAACTTTCAGTTTCACAAAGACAAGGAAAAGCCTCAAAGTGACTCATGAGGGTCATTAACTGTCCATAGGGATTTCTGTTGGGGTATGAATCTCGTGTTGATGCCTGTCTTCCGTTCTAATTCTAACCCAAGCTGTGGGCAAGCAGACTGACTGATCTTGTTGCCCAGAGAGACTATGGATTCCCCATCCTTGGAAGTGTCCAAGGCCAGGTTGGACAGGGCTTGGAGCAATCTGGTCTGGTGGAAGGTATCCCTGGGTGGAACTGGATTTGAGGTCGCTTCCAGCCCAAATCGTTTTGAGATTCTGTGATCTGGGAGAGGAGAAGAGTTGTTTTAAATAGAAAGTAGGTTTTAAACAGGAAAAGTGTCACTTTGGGATCAATGACTTCTGTGTAGGGTGACCCCAGAGAGGTGCACGCTTGTAACAAGCCCTTCCAGTTTGGAAATCCATGGATTTTGCCATAGGTGCTCCCACGGTGGAACAGGGAAACTTCCCTTGGACTTGATGACCTTAAAGGCCTTTTACAGCCTTAATTCCATGATTCTCTTGCTTTGCGGTTTTGTAGCTCAGCTCCCTTCTTTCAGGAGTCCTTCTGATGGTTTGGGTTGGTGCCATCTGTGTCCCTATGCAGTTTGTCACTGACTGGAGCCTCTTTCTTCTCTTTTAGGCTGAGTTCAGCAGCAGAGGCCTCACTAAGCCCCGCTCCAGCTGGAATTCCCAGTAGCACAGCTCCCAGTGCATTCCATGCCCTGCAGAGCAGGCTGGTGGCCAGCAGCACCCACGGCCTGCAGGCCCAGCCAGCCAGTGCCCTCCAAGGTACCCACCTCCCCATGTCTGTCCTGGGAAGGTAAAAGGTAAACCAGGTTCAAAATCACTCAGTGGAGCCTCTTGCATTCCCTGGTTGCATTGGGTCTGGGTGAGGCAGGATTTGTAGGGATTTGCTGTGAAAGATGCAGTGGGATGCAGCAGCTGACCTGATAATTGTGTCACTTATATGTAATGATGCCTTGAAACACCAAACCTGACCTCTTCTTGCATCTTGGGTTTCACAGGTGACCCCATTTGTAGCTGCAGCAGTGGAATAAAGCTGTGCCAGGGGGATTTAGATGGGATATTGGGAAAAGTTTCTTTCCCCAGAGAGTGGTCGGGCACTGAACAGGCTCCCCAGAGTTTGATCATGGCCCCAAGGCTGGCAGAGCTTGAGGAGTGTTTGGACAACGCTCTCAGGGACAGGGTGGGATTGTTGGGGTGTCTGTGCAAGGCCAGGAGTTGGATCCATGATCCTTGTGGATCATCCAACTCGGGATATTCCAGGATTCTATGAAACATGTGGCACTGTGTGTGTAGAGCAGCTTGGAGGATTCCCACCAACCTCGGGTTGTTGCTCATTAAAGAGCAGGTTTCCAACCATGGGACACACATGCAATTTCATGTAGGTGAATTCTCCAAGCCTGATTTGATTCTTTTCCTGGATTTTTTTTTTTTTAGGAGCAGCATCTGCCAGCAGCCTGCTCCAAGGGCTGAGCTTCAGCTTGCAGGACATCGGGACCAAGGCATCTACCCTCCCTGCCAGCATGGCTGCTGCTGGGCCACCTGTGCAGGTATCCATTGGGGATCCCACAGGGAAGCTGTGTGCAGGCTGGAATTAGAGGGAACCTGGATAAGGCCCTGTTTGCTCCAGGACCAGGAGAGATGAGGAGTGACAGGTCTAGGGAAGGGATCTGTGGGAAGCTGTTTCTAGGCAACCTTCTAGAAAATGCTGAGTTGGCGAATGGATTTAGAGGAATCGGGGATCATTCTCCTGGATATTCTGGGAAAACACGTACCTGTGACCTCTCGCTGCACTGCTCATCCCTTCAGTGTGAGGTGATTTCATGCGTAGCTTCATTTGGAGTGGGCTCAGTTTCTCCCAGTCATCGTATCAAGCTGAAATGAGATGTGCAAACTGGAAAGGACGAGTTTACTGGCATTTAGACCTGTGTGTGACCAAGAAAGAAGTGGGAAAACCATGACCTCTAACACCTCTGGCTTTCGAGGGAGGGAGAGGCTGTGCCACCGCCTCATCCCCTTTCCTTCCAGGTGCTCAGTGCTGCTTCTTGTCCTTGCAGAGCTCAGCTGTGAAGGCTCCCGCAGCCCTGCAGAGCCTCAGTGCCATCACCACGGACACAGGCACCATTGTCCGCACCATCCCTGTTCCCACCTCCCTGGCCCTGGGGGCCTCAGCCGGCGGGAAGCCCACGGCCATCCACCAGCTGCTGACAAATGGGGGGCTGGCCAAGCTGGCCAGCAGCCTGCCAGGGCTGGCCCAGATCTCCAACCAGGCAGCAGGTGAGGGACATGGGGGCAGGGAGGCACCTGGAACACCCCCGAGAGTGAGGAAGAAGGACTGGGCAGGAACGCCCAAACACTCTTGAGAGTGAGGGATAAGGAGGCAGGGAAATGCCTGGAGCACCCTGAGGGTGAGGGAGAAGGGGGGCTGGAAGGTGATCTGGGTGCCTGGAGCACCTGAAGACCAGCATTTCCAAACCTTTTTCCTTATGGACAGCCACATGTTCTGGCAATTTCCAAGCAGCCGCCTCTGATGAAGAGGCTTCTGGTGCCCCCTACGCTGCTGATTGTGGCTTCCACAACCCTGTGTCTCAGGGACATCTCCCATGTGTGTTTTCCAGGCCTGAAGGCGCCCACAACCATCACTGTGACCCTGCGGGGGCAGCCCAGCCGTGTGAGCACCCTGAGCCAGGCAGCCATGGGGACGATCCAGCCCCAGCTGGAGGAGCAGCCCATGCAGACACAGGGCCCTCAGGTAATCTGGGACACCTTTCCCCACAGAATGTGTCCATCCCTGCTCGCCTGAGCTGCTCGACTGTCACAGTCCAAGGGCAGGTGTGGCTGTGGTGGGGAAAGTGTTCTTGGTCACATCTCTTGGGTGTGATGAGCTGGTGGTTTGCTGAGGTGGTTGTGAAGATCCAAGTCATCATCATGTCTGTGTCAGGGTCGATTGTGCTCGGTATCACAGAATCATGGACTGATTTGGGTTGCAAGGGACCTTAAAGCTTATCCCATTCCACCTTCCTTCGTGTCCTTGTTACCTTTGAGACCCCCTAAATACCCAGAAGTGATGGAACTTGGCACAGATTGACTCCAGGGTGAGTAGTTCAGGAAATGGTTAATTTTTTAAGTGGTGCCACTTGAAAGTGAATCAAATATCGACCTGTGACTTTTCCCTACAATGCTGAGCTTGTGTGTTCAAGGCAGGGCTTAATTGTGTGGCTGGTGCAGGAGTTGCTTCAAAAGCAAACTGAAAGCTGCCTTTTACAGGAAATGGGGTGAGCTGTGTGTTTTTGTAACTAATTATAGCCCTTGACATCAGCTCCCTGTCCCTCTGGCACAGAGGGTTATGTAATCCAGGGCTTCCTGGAACAGATTGGATTTACAAAAGGCTTTGGGGGATAATGCTGAGGGCTTAAACTCTTGTGTTTTCAGCAGTAGCCAGAGCTGTTGTTGGTTGTTCCCTTTGAAATTCCAGCTGGCCCTTTACAGGAAGCTGGAAGCCCGCACTTGGATTTATACTGGGCTTTGATTTTTACTGTGTCTGAAGCATCTGAGCTGCACTTTGAGGGGGTAACTCTCCTTCCCCCTGGGCACCACACAAGAGATGGGAGATTCACGCATCTCCCCAGGGAGTTTGGTGCAAATGTTTCCTGTGAGAGCAGAAACAAGAGTGTTTATGTGGCTTTACACTGAAAATACAAGTTAGAACTTCAGCTTCTCTTTTCACAGCTGCTCTGTGGGGCTTTGAGGGTTGGGTGGGTTTCCCCTGGCACTGGTGACATCCTGGGAGGAGCTTCAGGAACTGAAGTGATGCTGGATCACACTTCTGTTTCCTGCCAAGGTTTACATAGCAAAGTCTGGAACTGCAAATCTGGGCTGAGTTTTGGGCTCTCCCACAGAGGGCATGAGGAGAGATGATTTCAGCCCTTATAAGCAGGTAGCACCACCTTTGTTATCTTGAAGTCTCACCCTTTCAGCTGATAGGGGGGAGGAATATTAATTACAGCTAAGGAAGCACAACTAAGTTGCTGCACAAGGCAGGAAAATCCAGGTGTGATGTGCCTGGGCAGCAGGGGATGCTCAGACTTGAGCTGCAGCAGTGCTGGTTAGTGGTGGAGGAAGAAATCAGACAGATTGGATCAGAGGTATCCATCCAAAAAGGTGGATATCTGCTGGAAAAGACACTTTGGAGTGTGAATTTATGTCAGCACAGTGCTGGGAGGGCTCCCAGGAGAGCATAGACTGCACAGGTCAGGCACATAAAATGGACCCAGAGGTACATGAAAAAACCCTCAGGTGAGGGAATTCCAGGTATTGGGAGTTCACCATCTTGGGATACAAATCCCAGCTCCCCAGTTGTCCCAGTACTGGACATCTGATGGCCCTGGTCCTGTAGAACCAGCTGGTTCTTGTCAGTTTATCTTCTACAAGCAAGAGGGAAGAGCTGCTGATGTGGAGGATGGTATGGCTGTTCCAGTTTGTACTGGTGTCACTGGTGTCATTGTTGGATCTGTACCACATGGGGACCATTCCTGAGCTCCTGGCTGTTCCTTTACTACAGGAAAATCCAGAGCTTGGTGATCTCCCTGACAACCAGAGATGGAGACATGGGTCAGCACCATCACATTCCACTCTGGAAAAGGCAATGGTCCTTGGGGGATATGAGCAGGAGGTTTCCCTGGGGAATCTGAATGGTCTGGGAGTGGAGTGGTGCCAGTTTTCATTGTTCGGTTTCCCTGCCTGGATTGTGCCAGAACTGGGGTTTGTTTTGGGGTCTCACTCTGGAGAGTGGAACAGGCCAGGTCTTTCTGTTCAGTCTGGAAGAGCTGCAGTGTGCAGCACGGCGATAATCCCAGTGCTCTCCGTGTCCCCATCCCCGGCTTGGCTCAGCTGCACCTCAAGCCCTTGATTTTTGCTTCACACGAAGCAACATTTGTTTCATGGCCAAGATGCTTTTGTGGGGCACAGTTCCCATCAGCTCCCAGGGTGAGTACCATGTCCCCCCACAGCTGATCCTCTCCCCTTCTCCACAGTGACCACCACCAGCCCCATGAAGACCCTCTACGTCATGCCAGCTGCCAGGCTCTCAGCTCTCACCAAGCCTGGAATTAGTGAGGCTCCTGCCATGCCCATCACACTGCTGGGCATCCAGCCTTCCTCCTCCTTCTCCTCCTCCACTGGTGCCCTACCCTTTGCCACCCTGGTGCACCACAAGGTGGGACCTGCCCTGCAAAGTCCCTCCAGGATGCTCCTCCTGACCCCAGGGAAGGGTGACAGGACCCTGGGACACCTCAGGGAGAGGGTAAGCCTAGACAAGAGCCACATCCTGGGGGCTCTGGACACCCTGGAGAGGGCTTCCCCAGTGGTGGACAACGGCAGCACCATCATCCACCCTAGCGACGCTCAAAACCAACAGACACTTATGCCCATCCTCAGGCTGGGCAGCTCCTCCAGCATCACCCACCAGCCTTAGGGACCCCTGGGACCCACAGGAAGGCTGAGGGGTGGGAAAGGAGCAGCCCCCTGGGCAGAGGGGTGATGTTTTTCTGGTTTTGTTGTTTAATAAAAATTTCCTTTTTTATTCTTCTGTGCTGAGTTTGTGGCCACAGCCCCTCCAGAGCTTGTGGTGAGGGTGGATTTCTGGAGTTGTAGAAAAATTGAGGGACAAAATAGGGATGGGAAGGATCCACATTATGGGTCCTGGGAGCAGGGATGCAGCTCCTACCTATACCTCCCTCATAGAATCAGGGAATCAGGAGCAGGAAGGATCATCCATCCACCTCCTGGCTCTGCACAGACGCCCCAGCAATCCCACCCTATCCCTAAGAGCGTTGTCCAAACAGTTCTTGAGCTCTGGCAGCCTTGAGGCTGTGACCACTGCCTTGGGGAGCCTGTTCAGTGCAGCAGTGTGGTGCTTCCAAGCTGATTTTTTGCTCCTGCACCCATCTCTGGGGCCAAGGAAGTGCCACCATCCCTCTGCCCTTCCCGCTGTCCCTGCAGATGGGGAGCAGCTGATGTGAGTCCTGCAGCTCTGACAAAGCCTTTGGATCATTTGCAGCAGCTCAGCTGGAGCTCCTGGAAGCAAAAAGCACCTGAAGGGAAAAAGCACCTAGAGAGAAAGCTTGGAAGAAGCTTGTCTGGTTCCTACTTGGACAGGCGGCTGCTCCACGGAACGGCTCCGATTCCCCCCAAACTGCTGTGGAAAAGCAACTCCTTTTGAAGGGAGGTATCAGCCATGGGACTCCATGTTTAGGGTGAGGATCCCCCCAAACCCTGCCTCAATCACAGAAATTCAGGACAGCACAAACACTGCCAGGTTCAGACCATCCAGGCCCAGCATTGCCAGGTCTGGAGCATTTTCCAGGCAGGCACCCAAACTCTGAAAACCCTCTGGAGCCCTGGATCAAGGCAATGATTAACCCCCCCAAATTACACGGGGTGAGGATCACACGGGGAGAGCATCCAAAAATCAAGGCAAGGAGGGATGAGGAGAATGACCATCAACCGGCTCAGCCCCGGCAGAACACAAACCTCCAGCACTCATTTTGCTCCCTGTTTTTTATAGGTGTGCATGTATATAAAATATAGAGAGAATCATGTGATATGTAATTAAGTCACCACCGTAACAAGGTTGGATACAAACAGCTCAAGAGCAAGAGTAAAAATGACTCAGTCCAGATTGTCCCCTCAGCTCTGGAACAGTGACGGCCCCAGGACTTCCCAGTGCAGCATCCTGGCCTCTCCCTCCTCCACAGGGAATGCTGCTGGCTGGGATGGAATTCCTACAGCTTGGTGTGGCGGTGGAAGGCTGGCATGTGCTGGGAGCCATAGGAATGGTGGCTGTGCCATGAGTAAGGCCGGTGGCGCAGGGAATTCCCGTAGGAATTGGAGTAGTGCCCGGGGCCAGTGCCCAGCGGCCGGCACAGCTCCAGGGGCTGTGTGGAGCCCACCACCAAAGGGCTGGGAAAGGCCGGGATGACAAAGGGGTTGGCAGAGAGTGTGGGGGCCACAGGCACGCCCTGGGTTTTGAGGTGCTCCAGGGGACTCCCAAAGCTTGGTGGGAAGTGCAGTGCAGCAAAGCTGGGACTGGCCACCACGGCCTTGGGCTTGGCCAGCCCGTGGTGGCCCCCCAGGGGGCTGGAGCCCATGTCCCTGCCCTCAACCTCCGTGGAGAAGGAGGACACGGCCCCAAATTTGGGGCCAAAGGGCTCCTCCTCCTCTTCCTCCTCCTCCTCCTCCTCCTCCTCCTCATGGTCATGCCTGGCCCTGGCAGTGGGTCTAGCCCCGGGGGGCACCCAGGCCTGCACGGTGGCCCCCCAGCTCTCCCACACTTTGCTTCGCAGGTCCTGGGGCTGCTCCGGCTCCAGGAAGGCAGGAGGCGGCTCCAAAAAATCCTTCAGGTTGGACAAGTAACCCCAGAGCGGATGGGGGGCGCCAGGCAGGAGCCCCTCACTGCGGTAGGCGTGGAAGTAGCCGGTGAACATAGCAGGTGCCGAACTCTTATTCTCAGCCCGGGGGCAGCCCTGGATGTCTGTGCCCCCGGGAGATGCGCTGGTGGATGGTCCCACCTCATTCCCGATGCTCAGAACTGTATCCTGAGCTCCCGAGGGCTCTGGGCTCCTCTCGGGGGCCAGCTGGGGCAGGTCGTGGACAATGGTAGCAGTGCTTGGTGCCCACTGGTCCTCGGGGCAGTGGCGTTTGTGGCAGCACAGGGACTCAGCCTTGCTCACCTGGGCCAGCAGCTTCTTCTTGGCTAGCGGGGACATGATGGGGTGGTTCCCCTTGGAGTAGAACCTGGAGAAAAGGCACTTATAGGTCTCACTGTGGGTCTGGCAGGGGCTGGGACACCCCCCCGAGGGGCTGGGGGTCGGGATTGCCGAGCTGGAGCAGTGGGGTGGCATTGCTGGGATGGATCCCTGGGCCACCCGGCCCCGCTCTGGGACGTCCCGGGTGTCCTCTGTGCCAGCTGCCACCTCTGGTTTCACCTTGTCCAGAGACACCTGCAGGCAGAGGGGATTATTGGGAGGTGGGTGCTATATCCCGAGATGGGCTCCTGGATCCCCCCAACTTCATTCCCTCTTTTCCACTCCCTTTTTCCAACCACCCTCCACGCCCTTTTCTCAGTGATCCCTCCTTGCTCTTCCCTGCACACCCCAGTGGGTGAGGGATGGACACGGGGGTCCGAGGCTGTTCCCAAAATTTCCAGAGGAGCCACACACCTGCTCCCTGCCCTTCTCCTTCCTGGCCCTCTTGCTCTTGTCGCCCTTGGAGCCCTTGTATTGCTTGCGGGGTTTGCTGGGGGGCAGCGGCTTGTCCTCCTCCCCCTTGAGGTGCCGCACGTAGGGAAGGACCAGCCTGTGGAGGGGGGTGGCGCACAGTGAGAACTGGCCCTGGGAAGGAGAGCTGAGGCCCAGGCACCCCCCCAAGTCCCCTTGTGTGCCCACCTCTCGTAGTGGCGCCGGGTGCAGGTGGCAGCGCTGGTGCTGCCGGGGCTCCCCCCAAGCTCGTCATATACATTCTTCCAGAGCCGGCGCCCTGTCACCTGCACAGGGAGGGAGGGGTGAGACCAGGTGCTCAGGGGGCAGCCTGGTACCCAGGGTACAGCTGTGACGCCCAGGGGACAGCCCAGTGTGCACAGGACATCCTGGTGTGCATAGAACATCCTGGCACCCACGGGACATCTCAATGTGCAGGAGACATCCTGACACCCAGGGAACATCCGGGGGACACCCTGGCACCCAGGGGACACTCCCACACTCAGGGGACATGCCAGCACCCCCCCCAGACACCACTTACCAGCTCATAGGCTCCCAGGTTCTCCACAGCTTTGTAGATCTTCCAGAGGTTAACTGGCAATAAAGAGAGGCCGAGGGTCAGGGGGACACAGGGGGTCTCCCTGTCCCCAGGGGATTTGGGGGGGTCCATACTCTGCTTGAAGCCAAGGTGGGGGATCCTCTCAATGGGGGTGTGTCGGTCCTTCATGAACTTGTAGAGACTGACCAGAAAAGCCTCCTCCTCCTCCTTCTCCTCCTTCTCCTTCCCTTCCCCCACTGGCTTCTCCCGCTTGGATCCATCCTCAGGACCCAGATCCTCCTGTGGGACACAGGAGGGGGGAAATTTGGGGAAACCGAGGCCGAACAGCAGCTCCTCCACCCCCTGTCTGGCGATTTAAGCAGCTCTGGGCTTGTTTTTGTCACCCTGGGCCAGCAGCCAAGTTGGTCAAAGCACTGGATCCAGGCAAAGAACACAAGGAACAGCTTCCAGGAAAACAGAGGGGCAGGAACTCCTCCTCCCCCCTCCCACCGCCGCCGCCTTTCTCAGCTAAAAATGTGCCCCGTTTGTTTGTTCTACATTTTCCAGAGTTATAAAACTTGTTGCTATTTTTGGGCAAAGCAGCTGCTTGGCTCCCAAGTCTGGCCTTTCATTCTTTTTTAGTTTGGGTTTTTTTTTTTTTTTGGTGGTGGTGATTCTTCTCTCAATTCATTTAAACTCTTGTGACAGATGCCGGGTTTTAACAGCTCAACTATTTCGAGGCTTTTTTTTTTTGGGGGGTGGAAGAAAAAGCCACTGAGGAGGGAGGGTGACCCAGCGCCACGAAATCTAAATGCTGTTTCCTCCTCAGGATAAAATCTAATTATAAAAAGTATTATTTATATGGGACAGCTCATTTTTCCTCTAAAAAATGCTGGTTTAGGTTTGGTTTTCCCCCCCCACGGCTGGAAATTTCACCCTTCTCTTCCTCATCCTCTCTTTCACTGGTGGCCACAGTGCTCTTCTCCCTTGTCCCTCCACTAAATTTGGGAGGGTTCAGCACCCCCCTTAAAATCCCGGGGTGAACTCACTGTGGGACTGCTGGTGGTGGCTTCTTGGGGGTCTTGCTGCCCTGGTTGCTCCATGGGGGGGAGTTGTTGGCTTTGAGTTTAAGAGGGTCCTGAGGGGAAAAAAAAAAAAAGGGAGGTGGGGAGTGAGAGACCCCAAATTATTGCTTTAGGAAGGGTTCTGAAAGGGAAAAAAAAGGGGGGGGGGGGGGGGGGGTGGGGCCCCAAATTGCTG
>JAWWES010000059.1:1007867-1054937 GCA_035583135.1 Lophotriccus pileatus
AGGTGAGTCCCCAAATTGCTGCTGCTCCCATAAAATTAAGGGGAAATAGGGATTATTTGGGTCACAGAGTCACCCGAAATCGGCCACTCGTGGCCTGAAGCTGCTCCCTGACTGCGGCCCCCCCCAAATCCAGGCCCCCAAATCCCCCACCCCCCCCCAAATCATCCCCCCTGTTCATTTTTTCGGAGTAAACCCCATGGAAAAACGGCAAAAAAAGGCGCTGCCAACCTGGGGTAAATGAGGCCCGGCCGGGAGGGGAACCCAGCTCCCCTCTGACCCCCCCTGCCCTTCCACGGGACCCACCTCGTGGTCCCCCCGTCACGCCCCCGCCACTCCCGATCGCGCTCACCCGTCGCGCCTGCGCCACGTGACTGGGGCGCGCCCGAGGGGCGGGGCCAACACGCCCGCTCGGCTCCCATTGGGTGGGGCCAACTTGCCGCCTCCGCCTATTGGGTGGTCGGGAGGGTCGGCTCCGTCCCCGACGAGGGGTGTGATGGGACTTGTAGTCCAGAAGCGGCAGCGTGTGCGCGGCTATGGATGGGTGTGTTCATGTGTGTACTCGTGTGCAGTGTGAACACACGTGCCCAGGCGTGTTTACACACGCATACAGCTGCCAAGATGTGTGTGAGTACAGGTGAGTGGTACACGGGTGTCCTCATACGCAGGGTGAACACACGTGGCCACGTGCATAGAAGTGCCAACATGTGTGCGTGTATGAGCACAGGTGAGCACAACTGAGTGCAGGTGGGTACGTAATGTGTGTTCCCATGTGCAGGTGAGCACATACACGTGTTCCGGGGTGAACACGTGCCCAGGTGTGTTTACACGAGCAGGCAAGTGCCAACATGCATCTGAGCACAGGTGAGTACAGGTGTGTGCAGGTGAGCACATACATGTAGGCACCCTCATGTGCAGGTGAGCTACAAGTAAGACACACGTGGGGGGACACACCTCTGTGTGGAGGTGATGTGTGGGTGCTGGTGGGCACCTTTGTGTGTGTGTGTGTGTGTGCAGGTACAGGTGAAGCCCACACATGTTCACGCATGTCCCCCTTCTCGTGCCCCCCGTGCTTCTAGTGGTTCTCAGCTGGTTCCCTACACCGCAGACACGATTTCCCCCCGCTCTGGCCACACAGAAACCGCCGGTGGGGACGTTGAGGATTTGGGCGCAAAAACCGGCCAATTCGGGGATGAACATCTCCTGTTGGCGGGAACCACCTGTGACCTTCCTGAGCGGGGGTTTTGGGGGGCTGGAGGTAGTTCTAATTACTCATTAATGTGATTAAAATGACAACGGCGCTTCGGCGGCACTTTCGCGACGGCCAAACTCATCCCAAATCACGCTGCACTCTGAACCCCTGCGACCCCCGGAGCGTTTTTGGGGCTCTCTCTCCTTCCCGATATCCCCCATTAAGCCGAACTCATGCTCTCCAGGCCCGAATTCCCTGTTGGAGCACGGGGCTGAGCCGGGAATAGCGCGGGAGCGGAGCCAAGTCGTGACGGCGGGTGAGTCATGGGGTAAAGTCATCCCTTCCCATCCCGCTGGCACCGGGAGAAGAACCCCCCTTACATCACCCGGCGTGGTGGGAGAGGCTGGAAAAGGGGCTTTGGGGCAGGTGGGGGTCGGCACAGGTTGGGGTGTCCCCACGGTGTTGGGGCGCACCCCACTTCTGTGGGGTTTGGGATTTTGGGATTCCCAGCCGAGTTTGCGGGTCCCCGCCGAGATGGGGCGAAGCGGGGCGGGGTGACACGTGGCTCGTGGCGGATGCCGAGACCCCCCACCCCCTACGGGACCCCCCGGTACTCACGGAGGGGCTCAGGCCGAGCGGCTCATGGAGCGGTGGGAGCCGGTATGGGGAGCAGGACGGAGCGCGGGGATGAGTCAGCCCCGCTCGGGGAAGTGGCGTGTGCGGGGCTGAGGCGGCTCCGCGCGGGCCATTGACTCTTTGCTTACCGGAACGGACGCGCTTTTTGGGGTTCTCATCCCGCGCAACCCCCCAAATGACTAGGCAGGACTTTCCATCCCCAAGCTCCCCCCCGGAGCCACCCGGGGCTTGGGGACACGGCTGCGTCGCAGTCACTGGACGTGGACATGGCCAGTCGGGTCGCCTTCCTGGGGGGGTTCTCAGCGGGCGGTGGGTGACACCTCCAGGGATGTTGTCCCTTGTCCCCTCTGTTGGGAACCCGAGCTGGGGCTGCTGGAGGGCACCCAGGGGTGCTCAGCCCAATTGCAGCCCCCCCAACAATCCCTCTCCCCTTTCGCCTTGTGAGTATGTCCCAAAAAATGAGAGAGAAAAAATCCCCCGGTGACTCATTTTGGGCCAAAAAGCAGAGAAAGCAGAAGCGGGGGGAAATTGGGGGAGGGGGAGTATTTGGCTCCTGTCGCCTCCTCTGAGGCCAGGAAGGGGGTGAAGGGTCTGAGGTGCCATTAAACCCTTCTCATTCCAGGAAGGCTCCCGCCCTATATGTAAAAATATCAGAATTTAATGAAAATGCATAAAATAAACAACAAAAGAAACCCCACTCGGGTTTTTATTCCTAGCTCTGGGTTTTACTCGGGCAGAATGGGAGGGGGTGTGTCTGTCGATGTGGGGAGGGGGATTTGAGAGGTGTCTCTGCCTCAGTTTCCCCATGATCAGGGTCCAGCCTGCAGGGACTCTCCATCAGCTCTGGGATGGATTGGATTTTGGCAATACACTGGATTCCAGGAATACACGGGATTTTGGGAATACAATGGATTTCAGGAATACATTGTATTTCAGGGTCCCAAGGGGAGCCAAGCCCCCCTCGGTGGGATCTAGCCTGTCCCTCTGCATGGAAGTGCCCCATGGCTTTTCTCCGGCGGCTTTTTGGCTTCCTGGAGAAGCTGCCGAGGTGGGTCCGGCACCTCTGCAGGGATGTGGCCCCCGAGCAGACCTGGCTGGTGCTGGGGGAGCTGGGAGAGGGTGCCTTCAGGAAGGTCTTTAAGGTAAGAACCCCCAAAATGCCACCCCAAGGGGGCTGAAATGGAATAATGTCCCTGTTTGTGACTGTTTTCCTTAAAAATTCCCATCCTGTGCCCCTCCCCCCAGGGAGGGAAGGATCCTGCTACCCCCCAGGTGGGAAGGATCTAATCCTGACCTGCAGACTCAGACTCCAACCTGACCTGCAGACCTGGACCCAAAAATGACCTCCAGACCAACTTCCCAGCTTGATCCTGGACCTGCCTCAGCACCAGAAACAGCCCTGGTGATTTCAGCTCTTGGTTGACCCTGGTCACAGTCTCCAGGCTGGTCCAGCTCCCATTGTTTGGCTACTGGAGGAGGGATCAAGGCTGGTGATCCAACTGCGTGACCCAATGACTCCTGGACCCCCCTGCCCCAACCTTTCTGCCCCCAACCCTCCTGTGTTATTTTAACCTCTTCTGGTATGGAGGCTCCTTCAAAGGACCATCTGCACAGTCTGGAGCAATTTATTATCTTTAAACACAGTGTAAAAGGTAAATCCCTTTCATGGGGTGAACAGGACTGTGGGAGGAATTGGAAACAGCAGTAACAGTCAGTCCAAAAACTGAGAATTACAGGCAGGGAAGGACACACAGACAAACCTTTTGAGACAGACAGAGGAAACTTTTGGGACACACACAGAAGAGTCTGTTGCTGTAGGCACTGGTGGTTCACAGTGAGATGAACTCCACTTTCCAAGAAAAGCTGATGGATCAGAGATGGCAGGAGCCAGGAAGGCTGAGCCATGACCATCCACGCAGGTCAGCTGGGACATCCCTGACTTAAAAGTGTTCCTGAGGTGCAGAGACCAGGGAGATTTCTCAGCTGGGAGCAGAAATATCTACCACTGATGAGAGTCCAGAGCTGGGACACTGAGCTCCGGCCTGGGGTCATTCCAGGGGCTGCTCCACATGTGGCTTAGTGTCTTGTGTCACCAGGACATCAGACAAGTCTTCTGTGCTCTCCAGATTCAGATTCTGGGAATACAAAGGGAAAGCTGAGTTTTACAAAGCCAGACTGTTCCCCTTGGAGTCTGAAGGCATAAAAGCCCCACAAGATGTTCAAAACAACTCCAGCCCCTCCTCAGCAAGGCCAGGGTTGTTGCTTTCTGGGGTTGGACTCTTCTCCAGGGAAAAAGGGACAGGAGGACAAGGCCTCAAGCTGTGCCAGGGGAGGTTCAGGTTGAAATTTTTCCATGGAACGGGTTGTCAGGCATTGGAAGGGGCTGCCCAGGGAGATGGTAGAGTCCCTGTCCCTGGAGGTGTCCAAGGAACACCTCACTTGGTGGTGGCACTCAGTGCTCTGGGCTGGTTACGATGATGGAGATGAGTCAAAGACTGGACTCTATGATCTTGGAGGTCTTTTCCAACCTCAGTAATTCTGGGATTCTATTCCATGACTGGGAATCTGGAACACTCCAACATTTGGAACAACTCTGAGGAACAAAGTGCTGCCAGACCCAAGCACAGGGAAGGACTGAGAGCAACCAGCTGGGAATGCTGGTGTTCCCAGCCCATTAGTGTCCTCTGTGGGCATGGGAAATGTCCAGAAATCCTGATTCAGGAAGTGGCCCTGTCCCAGGTGTGCACTCACCTTCTCATTTGCCAAGTGCAGGAGGCACACGAAGGCCGAGGGCACGGACAGGTTGGTTGCCATGTCAGCAGGAAGCCTGTGGAAGGGAAGGGAGACCAGGATTAGGATAGACAGAGCCCAGATATCAGCTCCTCCCAACGGATCTGCTTTTTTCTACTTTCCCCTTCCACCGCTGAGCTGGATGAACCCACAGCTCCCCCAGGAAAACCTGGAGCAAGGAAAGGGCTCTGACAGACACAGAGGGGGCAGTTCTTGCCCAAACTTAACGAAAATCTGTCCTATTTTCAGTCCAACCGGGTTTCAAGTCTCTACCTGTGCCGCAGGTCCTTCATGATGTCGCTCAGCTTCTTCTCTCCTGCCACCACTGATGTGTCCTTCTCTTTCTCAGCATCTTCCACCTACTCACCAAAAATCAGACAAACTTTGCTCCCCAAAATCCAGAGAAAATCCCCTGCAAGTCACACTTGATCTGTCTTTACCACCGTTCCATGGAAACAAGAAAGGGATTGCTGATAAACCTGCACAATTCCCTCAGGACATTCCCCTTCTGAGGAATCCAACTCCTCCTGCACTCACCTCTCCCACTGTCCCTTTCTTCTGCTCGTCAGTCAACAGCTGCCACATGGTTTCCTTCAGCCTCCTCATGTCCATTTTCTCGGCATTCTTTGCATATTGAATTGAAATTTTATTGATCTGAGGGAAGGACAGGCAGGGTCAGTGGAGATCACTGGGATCACAGGGATAACCAAGGCATGGTTCCCTTAGGAATAGCTTTTGGTGTTTAATTCCCTCCTCTTACATGAGGGATCAGCTGGGAATAAAGTATCCAGCAGCAAACCCAGGAGATCCTGCACCCGGGAAAGTTGCCTCGGAATCTCTAATCCCAAGACAACTTGCAAGAAACGTTTAATTAAACAAATATTTAATTTTAAGAAATCTTAAATTTTAAGAAACTTTGACAGAGTCACACAATCAACTAGATTCTAGTTCTACCTTTTAATTTTAAGAAACTTCTAATTTAAGCTTTTGATTTTTTTAATTTAAACAACTTTAATTTGTTGAAATCCAATAATTTCTGAGTGTTGGGAGCAGCCCCCAGTGCCCTCCCAGTGCTCACCTTCTGGGGCTCAGCGACGAGGTTCAGCTCCCCGTACGTGGTGACATCCACCCTGTTGAGGACCCTGCTGAGCTGCAGCCCCTGGGGATTGAACTCCTCTGTCTGAGCCAGGAACTCAGAAGGGTCATTGTCATCATCACTGCCTGAGACCTGGACAGGAGACACAGCAGTGACACCACCCAGAGACATCCCTGAGGAGCCTCTCCAGGGTGGCAGAACAGGATCTTATTCAGCCTCTCTAAGGGTGAATCTAGAGAGAAGAATATCAAACACCTGTCTCAGTTTCTGGGAGCGTCCAAGGCCAGGTTGGATGGGGCTTGGAACAACCTGGGATAGTGGAAGGTGTCTCTGCCCATGGCAGGGGGTGGAACTGGATGGGCTTTGGGGTCCCTTCCCACCCAAACCATTCTGAGATTCCGTAATACATGGAGAAACAAAGAGATGAGGGCTCTGCTACCAGAGTGGGACCAGCCAGGACTTGTGACAACCACCACCTAGCAGAAAGCTGAAGCTTTAAGAGAAATCAACTTCAACTGGACCTTGGAAGGGCTGGGAGGAAAAGTCCCTGTGCAGAGCTCAGTGCAGAGGTGAGACATGGAATTTATTCCCACTTCAGGGCCTGGAAAAGCCTGGAATGGGGTTTCTGCAGCAGGTGCAAACATCAAAGGCAGAGTTCAGTTGGTGTCAATGAGGGGACAGGATGGGCACAGAGACTTTGCAGCTCCACTTCCTTTTCACTAGTAATTAATTCTGGACATGGATTAACCCTAAATCATTCCTATCATGTATCAAACAGAAAAAAATAATCTTCTTGCTCCTTACCTGCAGGGCAGGGCAGAAGTTGGAGGTGTCATTGGGGTTGTTGTAGTCATAGTCCCCAATGTCAGCTTCGTTCTCCAATGCGGTGACTGGCTCTGACATCCTGTTGAGCTACAGGGACAGACCAGGGATGGAAAAATACTAAATATTTCCCGAAGCAATGCCTGTGTCATGTTCCTTCATCCCCTTCCAGCTCTTCCTCCTCCTCACACACCTCCAGCAACCCCCTACAACAGCCTCGGCATCCACAGTGGGTCAGCTCCATGACACACATTGGCCCGTCCCCAACCCTGAGGAGCATTCCAAAAGACTCCTAGGATTTCAAGAATTTTGGAGGTTTTGAGCCTGGAGTTATTGCTGAGAGGATTTTAGAGAAGGCTCTTACCTTAACAAGTGGTTGGAGGAACAGCTGGGGGAAGTTCTCAGGGTTATAGTTGAAGTCTTCAGGGAGCGTGGTGGTCCTCACATTCTCTCTTTCCAGGATGGATTTGGCTAGAGTTACAGATGCCTGGGAAAGGGGTGGAAAGTGCCATCAGCCAAGAGCTTTTCACACACAAATAAGTGCTTTGAACACAGGTCTTTGTCTAAAAGGGGGCAAGGTCTGGGATGCCTCCAAGGAGGAATTCAACAATGGGTTCAGCTGGTGCATCCAGTAGCTTCCATTCTGCACCCTGGACAGCTAGATGGACCTGAGAGGGTGTAAACCAGGAAGAATCCAGCAAAATGGAGAGCAGGAAGAGGCAGGAACTCAGCAGGTACCTTGGTCTTACGGAAATAGGCCTCAAAGTCAACATTCTCATCAAAGTTCAGCTCAAACACTTCCTTCACATTCCTTTTCCTGGTCTCCTTTTCAGAGTTGGCATTGGCTGCAGAAAGAAAGGGAAGTGCCAATGCTTGGTGAAAGAGCCAGGACAAGCAAGTCACTGCCAAAATGAGCATCTGCTCCACACACATCCAACTACAAGGATGGATCCCACCCTTTGTTTTGTGAAAGCAATGTGTTTTTCTCAGCTTCATGTTTTACAGGGATCAGCATCTTTTTATGGAAGCAGGAAGTCCAATTTAGTCTTAATGGCCTTTAAGCTGAAGGGGGGTGGGTTTAGATGGGATACTGGGAAGGAATTCCTCCCTGTGAGGGGCTGGGATGGAATTCCTAGAGAAGCTGTGGCTGCCCTATCCCTGGAAGTGTCCAAAGCCAGGTTGGATGGGGCTTGGAGCAACCTGGTCTGGTGGAAGGTGTCCCTACCCGTGAACCTGGATGGGCTTTGAGCTCCCTTCCCACCCAACTCATCCCATGATTCCCTTATCTCCGGGGTAAGCAGGACCTGGCAGCAGCTGCTGTCCCCAAATACCTACATGTGTGGTGGGGTTTGAAGCGCCAGTGCTGGGGGCCAGCCCACATGGACAGAGTGCGGGGACTGAAGTAGGAATATTCCCCTGGATTCATGGAGAGGTGATGGCACATGGTCTCAACGTCTCCCTCTCCAAAACGAGCCCCGTCAGTCCTGGAAGGAGCACATGTGCACTCAGTGAAACCATTCCTTTGGCACTCCTGAGGGCACTGAATACCCAGGGCAGCTCTGGACAGACATTCCTATTCCCTGTGCCAGCAGGGCAGGACTCCTGGTCTTTAACCAGAGCTGGGGGATTGCAATGTCTTAAATCTGTGAGGCTGCTGCAAAAAAGAGGTAGATTTGCCAAAGATCCCCTTGGAAGTCAGAGATATTCCTATAACGCATCCCTGGATTTACCCAGAACTGGAGGAGGAGGCAGCAGGGAACAAAAGATTCCCCAGAGAGCTGCCAAAAGTTGTGAGTTGCCATCAAAGCAAAGCTATAGATTTTCAGTGAGCACTCACCTCTTGCTCTGGTTTTGGCTGATTGTTTCAGAGGAGTTGATGTTATCTGTGAATTCCCCAAGCTTCTTTGCTGTTCTGCTCCCAGGGAAATCCGAGTGGAAGTCATCCTCTGGCAGGGGGGGAGCACCACCCTCCCCATCACTCTCCACCTCTGCGTTGGGGTCAAACACATGCTCACTCTTCTTAAATTTATCCAGCAGGGCCAACGCTGACTGAGAGAAGAAGGAACTCAGGAAGGTATTTGAAGCTGAGGAAGCTTCAGCTTAACGGCCTTGAGCTGAAGGAGGGTGGATTTAGAGATTCTTCCCTGGGAAGGTGGTGAGGAGCAGGGATGGAATTCCCAGAGAAGTTGTGGCTGCCCCATCCCTGGGAGTGTCCAAGGCCAGGTTGGAGAGGGATGGAGCAACCTAGGAGAGTGAAAGGTGTCCCTGCCCATGGTAGGGGTTGGGACTAGATGGGCTTTAAGGTCTCTTTCAACTCAAACCCATCTGGGATTCCATGATTCCATGAAAAAGCAGGATATCAGCAGCCCTGCAGCACAACCTCCCCCTGTGTATCTCAGAGCTGAGAACTCAGGTATTCCACCTGGCCCAGTTATCCCACCCAGCACAGAGCCATCCAACCTACCTCCTCATGGGACTCCTCATCCCACTTTGTGAACTGGAAACCAGCCAGGGAAGAGCAGATGGGACGTTTCTCAACACACTGAGCCAGCAGGGCTGGAGACAGGGAAGGTAATGGGGAGAGATTAGACTCAGGATCTAAAACCAGCAGCTAAAACTAGTGCCAGGCATGATTTCTTAATTAATTAATCTTAAAGTCACATATGTGGGCAGCTCTGCTTCTATGCAGAGCTCATTTATAAGGGGGATTTCAGTTTCCACCCCAAAGTCCAAGGTGGGAATAATTCTGGGAATCTTGTCAGAGCAGCAGGGGGTGGTCCTATATCCAGGCTCAACACACTCTGAGAAGGTCAGTCCTTAACCTGGAGCACCAATTCCAAGTCCTGCAAAACTCAGACCAACATCTGCTGTGCCAGATGTTGGGTCAAAATCTAAAACCTACAAAGGTCCTAGTTTTCCAGCCACTGCTCCCAACTGGACCAGGATCAGAGCACTGGTGCCCCAGGACAGCCAAGCAGCTGAGACTAACATGAGCTCATCTGGGAGATGAAAGGCATGGAAAGGTCTGGATGGGCCCAACACTCACACTTTAAACCCATCATTTCCACGGGATCTGAGTTTGGCAGGGAGAGAGTCTCCAAGGAAGGGAGAGGGACAATCCTGGACTCAAACTGGAGCTCGCAGTGGAAGTCCTGGCAGCGCAGACGGGTGAGGAAAATCCCAGCAGTGCTGCGCTCATCAAAGGATGATGCTTGTTTCTGGAACATGGGATCCACCTGCAGGTGTGGAGGGAAGTGGAGAATGACCACAAACATCTCCTCCCCATCCCTGGAAGTGTCCAAGGTCAGGAAGGAGAGGGTTTGGAGCAACCTGGGATAGTGGAAGGTGTCCCTATCCACGGCAGGGGGTGGAATTGGTTGATCTTTAAGATCCCTTCCCACCCAAACCATCCCATAATTCCTGATCTTTTTCAATAAGGAAAGAGCCCTCCCAGCTCCCTTTCAGACCTGACTGGACACAACTCTGCTGTATCAGCACAATATACATATGTACGTGACTGTCAGAGCCCAAGAGAGGAATGAACAAGAAGGAAAACAGAGATGAGGAGGATGAGGTGACAACCCCGTTCCTCTCCCACGCAGCTGCTCCAGCAGTCTCCCCCAAAAACCCACCCGACGCCTGTGATTGGCCTCTGACACATTGATGTTGCTCAAGTTCTGCTCGATGGTTTTGAAGGCCTGTTTTTTCTTTGGCTGAACTTTCTTGATGGCCTCAGGAGCTGAACTGTCTTCTGAAAGGGAAAGAAGAACAAATGACATCTAAAAAACATGCTAAAATACCCCAGGGAGGGATAGAACAACTTTGAGTTTGATTTGTACAACAAACAGACAATGAAGTTGCTCAGTCAGGAATTTATTAGCATGAATCACCAATGTTTCACTGCCTGGATGCTGCTTTGCTTTTTATCAACTCTATTTGGCCACAGGTTTTTATTTGGCATATTTATTTCAAAGCAAAGGATAGCAAAGCATGAGGCCCTTCATTGTTACTGGTTCAGATCAGACCAACTGTGGTTCGTGTCCAAATCTAAATCCCTGGACTAAATCACTGAATTCAGGACTGAGCAACAGATTCAGATTCTCAACCCAACCCTCCCTAAGCAAAGACCTGGGGAAACCACTTTGGGACCTCCCAGACCTTGAAAAATTAATTCCAAAATACTTCAAAATTCCCTGAGCACTGAGGTTCCTTTTGTTCCCAAGTGGAAAAGCAGCAGTTTAACAGGAAAATGAGGGAATTGCCCACCTTCCCCTGGGCTGTCCAGGCCCTTGGCAGGTGCTGAGTCCTTGCCCAAGCCCCCAAGGACTTTGTAGGTGTCTGCATGGACCGTGTCCACACGCGCAGAGTAGATCTTGGCACAGGCGTCCAATGTTCCAGCTGCGACCTGGACAGCAGGGACAGGGGATTCTCAGTTGGAAGGGGAAAGTCTCATCTAGAAGATACAAGGCTGAGCTCCTGAATGCTCTGCATCACAAGAAAAACTGGGAACAGCTGGAAAAGGATTTATTCTAAAAGCTAATGGCCCCCCAGCAGGACCCAGGGTGTATTTTCCACAGTTTGCTCCATCTTTTGGGATCACACAGAAAAATGCTTAAAAGTTGCCAAGATTAAGCAACAGGAAGAAGCAAAGCTCTCTCCTCCACTTCCCCTTCATGCCTTCTTTAGGGTCACCCCATTGGCATCGTTCTATTTTCCCAGATTATGAACTCCAGAGGTGAAGAAATAGGAGATGCCAAGTTCCTTTTTTGATCACAGACTCCCCCCTGGAAGATGGAAAATCCCCCAGTAAAATCCTGTGCAGCCTTTCCCACCCTTTCCTCATCCCATCAACCACAACCAGCTCGTTCAGGGGTTCCTTGAGGCCACATCAGAAGTTCAGTCATTCATTCCTTCATCCAAGAACCCAGTTTTCCCTCCCAGCATTAGTCAACTATTAAAATTTGTCTTTTCCCTGGCAAGTTCTTATTCAGATCCATTCCTGGATCAAAATCACACCAGCACTAACTTCCTTTCTTTTCCAGCCTTGTTTTTTTCCTGGTTTTAACACTCAGTATTAACAAATCTTACTTTTAAGCAATATTTCCTTTAGAAGGACCATAAATGAGAGAATTTAGACATTAATTTCTGTGGTATAAAAGGATTATTCACAGCCTTAAACTCCTGCAACAAGTGAATGAGCTGCCTCTCCCAAGTATTTTTGGTGGCAGTAACAGGCTCAGCTACCTGAGCATTATTTGAGGGTTGATATTTACTGGGTTAAATCCAGATGGAAATAAACTCCCCTCACCTTGAAGCTGGTGAAATCAGAGTTTTGCTTCAGGATACTGGGCATGTAGTCGATCAGATGTAAATCGAAGGCATTTCTCGGAGTGATTTTCTAGAAGAAAGCACAGCTCAGGACCAATCCCCAGGCCAAGGACACCCCTCACCCTGCCTGGACCCCCAGCTCAGGGCAGGGATTTAAGGCAGGGCCAAGGGGACATGGGCTGTAAGGTGTGTTAGTGATGGGAGGGCACCAAGAAGCCCATGGTGTGCCCAGGGAAGAAGAATAGAAGGATAGTGGAGAGACAGGCAGAGAAGAACCTTCTGAAATTCAACAGGGCAAATGCAGGTCGTGCACCTGGGGAGGAACAACCCCAGGCACCAGCACCTGAGGGTTCTGGTGGACAACCAGCTGCCCTTGACCAGCAGTGAGCCCTGGGGACAAGGAGGCCATTGGGATCCTGGGGTGCACCAGGAAGGGCATTGCCAGAAGCTCAGGGGAGGGATCCTGCCCCTCTGCTCAGCCCTGTGAGGCACAGCTGGAGTGCTGTGTCCAGCTAGGGGCTCCTCGGGGCAGGAGGGACATGGAGCTCCTGGAGCCACAGAGATGATGAGGGGACTGGAGCTTCTCTGTGACCAGGAAAGGCTGAGGGAGCTGGGGCTGCTCAGCCTCCAGAGGAGACACTGAGAGGGGACCTTCCCAATGTCTGTCAGTGTCTGCAGGGAGGTGGCAGAGGACGGACCAGGCTCTGCTCGGGGGCACTCAGCAATGGCACAAGAGGAATGGGCAGGAACCGATGCCCAGGAAGTTCCACCTGAACCTAAGGAAGAACTTCTTTGCTGTGCAGTGACCAAGCATTGATTCGTAGACCCACTGAACCAAAGAATATCCTGAGTTGGGAGGGACCCTCAAGGATCATCAAGTCCCACTCCTGGCCCTGCACAGACACCCCAACAATCCCACCACGTTGTCCAAACACTCCCTGAGCTCTGGCAGCCTTGGGGTTGTGACCAAACCCTGGGGAGCCTGTTTCAGAGCTCCACTGACCAGGGAGGGTGTGGAGTCTCCCCCACTGGGGATATTGCAGAACCACCTAGACACAACCCTGTTCCATATGCTCTGGGATGGCCCTGCTGGAGCAGGGAAGTGGAACAAGTGCCCCACTGTGGTCCCTTCAACCTGACCAACCCATACTGTGATCCTGTGATTTGTGCCTTTCTAGGATGAACAGTTAATAAGACACTGTAATTTCAGGTATTCCAGAACCATGTGGATGCAATCCTGTTCCTTGTGGATGATCCTGCTTGAGCAGGAAGGTTGGGACCCACTGTGATCCCTTCCAACCCTAGACATTCCGTATTTCTGTGGTTCTGTGACTTGTGTCTTCTTTCTAGAGCAAATTGTTAATTTGTCACTGTAATTTGAGACTGTTGTGGGTTTGCAAAGGTCCCCCCGTCTCTGGGGGTTGCAAGTAGTGTATCCAGGTGAATTTCTGGAGTTAAAACCAATCAGAAGTTTTGGTAACATCTTTGCCAATTACATATTTAAGAAAATGGAAGAGAAGGGTTGTTCCTCAGATGAAATTAGGAGCCATGTAGGAGGAGGTGTCAGGCCCCAGGTGGGGGCCAGGCCTCCCTCCTCCCCCAGCCCTGGGCGGGGGGCAGGGGCAGCACTGAAGCCCCCCTGATCAGACATGTAACAGAGTGAAGAAAAAAAAATTAAAGGAAAGCTTGGACAAGACGTGCTGCAGAAAGAATTCCAGCTGGAGAGATAATGGAGCTTTCAAGCTGGCAGCCAAAGGGGGAGAGAAGCCGCGAAGGGGGAGAACTCCTTCTTTCAACACCCCCCCCTTCAGCAGGGAAAAGACTGAAATCTAAAATCCCTGCCACCTGTGGAAGATTGCTGAGGAGCAGAAAACCCCCTCTGCAGCTCAAGGAGCCCACGACGGAGCAGAGGAGTACATGAAAAGATGTGGCTCTGTGGAAGGCCTAGATGAAATAGAATTTTGCTGGACTCACGTTTTCCGTGGAGAGGCGGATGCAGGTGTTGTAGTGCTCTGCGATCTGCACGCTGCTCCACTGTGGGAGCTGCCAGCCCTCCTGCCTGCAGGACACACAGAGGGGTCACGGGGCTCAGAATCACAGAATCACTGAGGTTGGAAAAGGTCTCTGAGGTCTTCAAGTCCAACCTGTGACCCAATACCACCCTGTCACCCAGACCATGGCGCCGAGTGCCACATCCAGTCTCTTCTTAAACACCTCCAGGGACGGCGACTCCACCACCTCCCTGGGCAGCCCATTCCAATGTCTGATCACTCTCTCTATAATTTCTTCCTAGTGTCTAACCTAAACCTGCCCTGGCGCAGCTTGAGACTGGGCCCTCTGGTCCCGGGAGAAGAGCCCGACCCCCCCGCTGCTCCACCCTCCCGCCAGGCAGCGCCGGCCGTACCTGGGCGCGGGGGAGCAGAGGTCCCGCGAGGAGTCGGCGGCCCTGGAGCACCGGCGCTGCCGCCGCTCACGCTCATCGTCGTTGCCGGGGCACTCGGCCAGTACGGGGGTGCCGGCGCTGCCCAGGGCCCGCGGGGCCGGCGAGGCTACGGCGGCGCCGCGCGGGGTGCGGGCGCTCATCCCTCTCGGAGCGGGGTCGGAGCGTGCCCGAACCAGGGATCGAACCAAGGATCGGAGCCGGGTCCCAACGCGACCGAACCGGGACTAACCGCGGCCCCGCGCCCCGCCCGCCGCCATGGCCGCGGCCACTCCGCCGCGCGCGCTTCTGCTGGGGGCCAATCAGCGCGCGGTCCGCCCCGCCGGCCAATCAGCGCGCGACCCGCCCCGGCCCGCCGGCCAATCAGCGCGCGGCCCGCCCCGCGGTTTGAACGGCGGCGCGCGGGCGGCAATGGTCGGGAACGGGGAAGCCGAGGGGAAAGAAAGCGCTCCGAGGGACCCCTCGGGTGGGACCTCCGGGTAGGATCACCCTGATTTCCCGGTCCTGGGTTGGGGTATGAGGGGTGTCACCCAACACCGGTGGTGCCTCGGCACCGCCCGCACCGGCAAAAGGCCGCCTGGGGGCGAGAGGAGAAGGAGGAAGAGGAGGAGGAGGTGCAGGAAGAGGAAGAGACAGAGCTGCTCCGTTTATCACAGAATTCCCAATCCCTGAGGTTGGAAAAAAACTCTGGGATCATCGAGTCCAACCTGTGACCGATCCCCGCCTTGTCACCCAGAGCAGAGCACTGAGTGCCACCTCCAGTCGTTCCCTGGACACCACCCTCCTGGGCAGCTGCTTGCAATGCCTGACCACCCTTTCCAGGAAGAAATTCCTTCTGATGTCCATCCTATGAAGCCATCTCATGCGTTCACGGGAGGATGGGACACTGGCACAGGTTACCCAGAGAAGCTGTGGTTGCCCCTGGACCCCTGGCAGCATCCAAGGCCAGGCTGGACAGGAATTGGAGAAACAGGGGGTGGGACTGGATGGGCTTTCAAGATCCCTTCCAACCCAAACCATTCCATGATTCCACGACTCTGGGGAGCCCCACGGCACCAGGACACAGCAGGACACAGCTCCCAACTCACTCTGGCACTCAGGGGAATAATTTGGGAGAAAAATGCCACAAGCAGGGGCCTCAGCAGTGACAAGGACCATGGTGACATCACCCTCCTCCCCCCAGTGTTTATTTCAAGACTCCAGCTCCAGGGAAAGGCCACAAAATTCCATCCTGATCTGGCAAAAATGAGGCAAAACACCAGGAAAACTCCTTCCACACCACAGCCCCCCATTGGGCACTTGGAAAACAGCTCCCACTGTCCCCAGTGACCTGAAAAACCATCAGCCATGAGTGTACCCCCCGGCCCTCAGGTACTGCTGAGACCCCCATGGGGAACTGTCCTGGGTGGGAATGTCCTGGAAAATCACAGGGCTGGGCTTGGATTCCCTGGATCCTGGCGAGGAGGGGGCTCCCATCTTCATATTCCCAGAGCCAGAGATCCCACTGATTCAGCATTTCCCTCTCCTGGGTCTCTCTGGGGACCATTGGGTGTCCAGGGGTAAGGGACCCTCCAGAGAAATCCCTGACCAAAACAGTCACTGAGGTAGGAACAACCCCAACTCCCTGCAGGCAGCAGGAGCTCTGGCTCAGGAATCACCTCCAGAGGCTTAGGAATCGATTCCAGAACCTTGGGAATCCCCCCTGGAGGGTTCCAGGATGCAGCGAGTCCCAGAGCCAGAACACGACATGCAGGAGGCAGCGGGAACGTGGCAGGAGATGTGGGGAGGGGGTTGCAGCCACGCAGCTTCCCAACTCATCCCAGTGGGAAAACTGCAGGAGAACCACCAGTGTCCAGCTCCAAACACCAAAACTCAGCACCCAGAGGGGCAGGTGGGGGGTTCCAACGAGGCAAAGCAGGCTGGTCTCCACACGGGAAGCAGCCAGAGTGGGATGAAGAGCTTGGAAAGTCTCTCCTGGCACTGACATCGCTTGAGATGAGGGGCTCCAGCAGGAATCCAGTGAGGATTGATGCGCTCCCATGGCTCCTGGGGTGTCACAGCCCCTGTGCTGGGGCTCCCTGAACTCCCCCTTCCAGAGCCATTCCCAGGTCTCAGCTCCCCCTCCATGGCACATCCACTCCCACTGGGATCCACGCAGCAGCTCTGGAGTCCTCAGGGAACAGTGGCTGCTCCCGTTGGGATTTCGGGGTCCCGACCACGAGGGTCTGTCCATCAGGCCAGTCTGGGAGGGGTGGGAGTTGGGATGTGGCCGGCAAAGCCCAGAAACAGGCCATCCCGGGGGTTTCCCAGGTCAGTAGAAATGTTTCCGGCTCTGCTCCTGCCACTTGTTGTAGACAATGATGCCGATGACAATGGCGAAGACGAGGGCGACCAGCGAGAAGAACACAATGAGGAACAGGGCCAGGCCACTCATGGGCTCCAGAGGTGCTTCCACTGGGAGAGGAGGGAGGGAAAACCCTATGAGACCTCAGAGAGCCCCAAAACCAGCAGAGATTTCCCCGCTCCAGAGGTTTTCAGCATCCCACACCCCTAGGGATTCAGCTCCCCAAAGCGTTTGGGCCCTGAGACCCAGGAGCAAACCAGGAACTCACGGTGGAATTTCAGGATGAGACATGACTCACATCCCTCCCACCCCAGACTGGCGGATGGACCCTCATGGTGGGGACCCCCAAAATCAAAGTTCCTTTTTCCTCTCCAGCAACAAGTGCCCCCAAATCACTCCTTGTCCCACCTTCCCCACGGTGAAGGCAGAGGTTCCCACTCACTTCCAGGCAGTTTCAGGTTGTCCACAACAGGCAGGAACACCTCCCTGTCCCGCTTTTCTTCCTCCGGCGTTCGCTCCACCGTGAGCTGGTACAGCTTCAGCGAGATGATGTCATGGTTGTCTGGAAGGAGAAGGAAAACTGAAGTGTCCTGAGGGATCACCCATTCCCACAGCTCTGGCCAGGGGCTGGAACGCCCTGGAAAATTCCATGGGATGTTATCCTTGGAGCAAAGGTGCAAGCGTGCTGGTTCTCCCTTCCCAAGGAGACCCACTGCCAGCAAGAAGCTTTGAAGCAACTTAAAAACTAAAAAACAGCCCAAACTGGGAATTAAAACTACTTGGGAATCAAAAGGAATGTGTCAGCAGGTGGGAATGCTTCATCCCTGGGCACCAGGCAAGGATCTCGGAGGGAAAAGGAATTTTGTTGGAGCCAACAATGGGCCCAGGAATGAGCTTTTGTGGGGCAGAACTCAGATCCAGGCTTAAAACCTCCAGAAGAGGGACAGGGGCTCGGTTGGGCTTGGGGCAGCCTGAGGAGGGACTGGTGAGGAAAGCATTCCCAGGTGGGTGACTGCCGGGAAATCCAAAGGAAAACACTCTCAGGATGGAGCCAGGGAGAAGAGGGAGCAGGCTGGGACATCTGAGGCACCCAAGGCATTGCCAGTGTCAACAGCTCCTTGGGATAACCCAGCACCAGGGCTGGGTTTTACTCCAGGCTTATTGTTTGGTTTGGCACCAGGAAGAGGTTTTATTCCATCTTCATCCTGGCTTTACCTGTCCCAAGGTGAGAGTAGACAGGGATCCACAGGGAGCTCAAGGGCAGTGGGAAGTGCTGCCTGGACAAAGCCTTGAGGGCCCCTCAGGGGTCACTGCAAGACCCAAACCAAGGCTCCCACCCTAGCTCCAGGGTCCTCAAAGCAGAGAAAGGTCCCCAAAGCAGGGAAAGGTCCCCAAAGCAGGGAAAGGTCCCCAAAGCAGGGAAAGGTCCCCAAAGCAGGGAAAGGCCCTCAGATGCTTCCATATAAGGCCCTGCAGCTCCCCAGATCTGCCACAGCCTTTAGGGAATCCCACCTGGATCCCTCTAGCAGTACCTGAGAGGTCCCCAGTGACGGAGGACGTCCCAAAGTAGTACCCACGGGGCAGGTGCACGCCTGGCACGTCGATGCAGTCCCTCCACTCGTGCTTCCCATCGATGTCGATCAATACCTGTGGGACAAACACCTCCTTGAGCCCCATGGGGTCCCCACCTGGGGTGGGTGATGCCTTAAAATCTATATCCTATAAGTTTTGTAGTGTAGTTTGTTGGTGCCTTTGTACAAGAATTTTATTATATACCATATGCAATATAGTGAAAATTAATGTAGTGACCTAATTAATAAATTAAATTTTTATCATGATGGTGTAATAAAAGGAAATACTACCTTCTAAAACTCACAAGTTGAGTTTTGGGAGGTTTATTTAAGTGCTGTTTTTAGGCATCGTGGGCAGCACTCACCGTGAGCCTCCTCTTGACGTAGCGGATGACCAGGAAGGTGTCGTGGGGCAGATTCCTCACCATGGCCGTGCACCCCCCCAGCTCCGTGGGGCGTCCGTCCCGGTCGTGGTCGTAGGTCAGGGAGCCATTATTCACCATGGCTGAGATGTAGGGGAACACCCGCTGCCAGGGGGACAGCGGGTGAGTTTGGTGTCTGACAGGGGAGTCTGGACCCCGCAGCATCTCCAAAGGCAAGAATCACAGCAGTTCCCTGGACCTGAACTTGTTCAACCCCAATTTTCTGCTCCACAAGACATCATGACTACTCTGGTCCATCCCTGAACCCGAAATCCACCCCAACCATCTGCCTCAACATGATCTCACTCCACCCTGAGCCCAAATTCCTTCACTCCCCAAGAATCTGCCTCAACAATCACCAGCATGATCCTGCTCCACCCCTGACCCTGAACTCCACCCCAGCCAAATTCCTTCATCCCAAATAACCTTCTCCACACACCATCACAACTTTGCTCCATCCCTAACCCCAAACTTCATCTCAAATAATCTGCTCAACAAGACACCAACATGACCCTGCTCCATCCCTAGCTCCAAACTCCTTCACTCCCAAAAAATCTGCTCCACAAGACACCACCACAACCCCTCTCCACCCCGAGGCTCAGTGTCAGCTCCCAGAGATCCTGAACGGAGCACACATTCCATGCAGTCCCTCCCTGCTCCCACAGGGACTCCTGGAGCCCCTGGGAGGGAAGTCCTTGCCCGGGAACCCCGAGAGGTGGGAGAGCAGGAGCCAGTACCTGGTTTCCCGGGCTGTACCTCCTCTTCTGAGCCTGCCCTCCGGAATGAGCGCAAAGCAAGAGAGAGCACAGAGCAACACGGTCACGGGGCAGAGTCCAGCAGGGCCCTGCATCCTGGGAAACCTCCTCCTGGAGCACCTCCTGCCTTCCCAGGACTGGGAGCAGGGAGGGGGGGGCAGGGGTCAGTGCCAAGTCCCAGGATATACAGCACGGAAGCAGCACCGGAGGGCAAGACCACAGATGGAGTTGTTCCTTGAGGCCCCGCAGCCCCACAGGGAATCCCAGCCAAGCTTCCCTCGGGAATAAAATCCTTTTTTTTGTCCTTGCAAAAGTGGGAATGAACAGCTGGGAACCCGCAGAAAGTTTTTCTTGGTGCTTGACCCCCTTCCAACTCCTGCTCCATGTCACCCACATTCCACTAGTTATTCTCTCTAATTAAGACCTGTTATGTGCCACTTTATCCCATAAAAGAGAGCTGCCACCCTGCAAATCCAAGGATACATCCAACACTTTGCTAATCCAGCAGCTTGGAAAGGCTTTTCCCAGCACAAAGTCCATCCCTGCATCGGAGCCAGTGGGTTTGGGGATTGTGGTAAAAGTTGGGAGTTACCCAAGGTCACAAAATATCAGTATTGAGTTAGAGTATCACATGTTTTTTAGGGTGAATTGAAAATGAGAAAAGATCCAACTCTGGGTTTGGAGGGATGGATGTTTCCAGCAACAGGTTGCCCAGAGAAGCTGTGGATGCTCCTGGATTCCTGGAAGTGTCCAAGGCCAGGTTGGACAGGGCTTGGACCAACCTGGGTTAGAGGAAGGTGTCCCTGCCCAGGGCAGGGGTGGCACTGGATGGGCTTTAAAGTCCCTTCCAACCCAAACCATTCCAGAATTCCATGATTCTATAACAGGGTGGGAATAGCCCAGCTTTATCCATCTCTGCACTTACTTTTCCATGGGAATGACACCACTAAACTCCAAAAAACATCAGGAACACAAGGCCCTTTAAACCTTTCCAAGAGACACCTGAGAGCAGGGAAAGGCTCCTCAGCCCTTACTCGAGGTTTACTCAGCCCCTACTCTTGGTGCAGCTCCCAAGAGCAGAATTCCCAGCACAAACATGGCTCCAGCACTCAGCTCTTCCTGCCCTAAAATCCCTTTTTTTGGAAAAAAGCTTCCCACAAAACCACCCCCAGCTTCTCCCATGTTCCCTCACAAGGAACTAAATCCACCCCTGTAGAAAAGTAGAGGAAGGAGGAAGAGCAGGACCTGAGTTGAGTTTATGGTTCCAAAGAAGAGCTGTGTCCATAACCTTGGTGTAACCCACCCCATTCCTCCCTCCCTGCTCACCTCCTGCTGCTTCTCCTCATTTGGATAAGTGTCCACAAACACTCCCAGGCCCAGGAAATTATCCTTGCTTCCAAACACAGGTCCTAGGAGAAAGGAGAGACCTTGGGATGAGGCTGGGAAGGCCAGGCAGGGTTTGTTCATCATGATGGAACAGTTTGGCTTGGACAAGACCTTAAGGACCATCCAATCCCATCCCTGCCACACTCAGGGATCTTTTCCATGAATCTAGATTGCTCCAAGGCCCATCCAAGGTGTGTCCTGACCCCTTCCCATGGGATTTTACCCGTCTGCATCCTGTCCTTGGTGTACCAGATGGCAAAGCCATCTCCGTTCAGGTTCTTCTTGCCTTGTCCATGGATTTTGAAGTGCACCTGCATCTCCCAATCCCGCAGGTAACAGGGCTGGAAAAGAGGGAAAAGGTGGGAATTTAGGGGGGTCTCTCCTGCCAACAGTGAGGGGACAGCAGGGACTGTCCATGCTATTCCCTGCCCATCTCAACACTCCACACACCCTCATTCCCTGTTTCCCTCACCAAAATCCATCATTCCCTGTTCCCTCACCAGTATCCATCATTCCCCTCCATTTCGATGTCCCCGGTGTCCCAACCCTCTCACCCAGCCCTCCCCACTCCATCCCTGAGTCCCTCCCCGCTCCTGATCCTCTCCTGTCCCAATCCCAGCCCTCTCCTCCGATCCCATACCGTGTCATCCCGAATCCCGGCACCCTTCTGTCTCGATCCCGATCCTCTCCCCCCGCCATCCCCCACCACCCCACCCGAGTCCCCCCGGTTCCGACACTCTCCCCTACTTCCCTCTCCCCCCATTCCGTTGCCCCCCGGCGCCCCCCGCTCACCACGCGGTTCCACACGGCTCCTTGCTTGCTCTGCACGTCGGGGGTGAGGCGGATGAACTGGGTCATGACCATGGCGTTACCCAGTAGGTCCCACAGCCCCGAGCTGGCCGAGCCCACACCTGCGGGCCCACACGCACCGTCGGTACTGGAGCACCGGCACCGTGCACCGCTCACCACCCCCCCGCCCCGCTCACCTTGGTAGGGCTTGGACAGCGAGTGCTCGCGCTTGAGGTGCTCCTCAGTCTGCTCGGCGCGGGCCCGGCCGAGCCCCAAGGCCAGCAGGGCCAGCAGGGCCATCGCGGCCCGCCACTGTCCCACAGCCGCCATCTTCCTTCCACCGCCCCGCCCCGCGCGTCCATTGGCTGTCCCGAGCCGCTGCACCCGCCCACGGGGGCGTTTGGCGAGGATGGTTGGTGGGGAGGGCTGTCTGTAAGTTGGGAGGGCGGGAGGCGCGCGGGCGGTGGTGGGTAATGTAGTTCTGGGCGCCTGAGGGCGGGAGATGATGTGGGAACTGCGGCCCCGAGTCCTAGTGCCCCCCGCCCCTCCAGGTCCTAGTGCCCACCCCAAGTTCTAGTGCCCCTCTATGCAGATCCCTGTGCCCCGACCCCCAACGGGTCCTAGTGCCCCCCTTCTCCCGCCTTCGGGGGCGTGGTTTGAGCGAGTGACCAGTCATACCAGGGGCGTGACCCAACACGTGCAGCGCAAGGGCGCGGCGTGCTGGATTACGTAAATCATGGGCGTGGCCGAGAGTTACTCCAGGAGGGGGCGTGGTCTTGTGTAATACGTCACAACTGAGGCGTGTCCCTATACTACTTCTCCGAGGAGGCGTGTCCCTGATCGTGACGTCACCGCAGTGGCTTATCCCCGCATTTTTCCACCCTCAGTGTACGAGACCAGAGTCGCTGCTGCCCGGGAGGACTGTCGGGCTGAGTGACGTCACCGCTGGGGCGTAGACTTATAATTAATCCGGTGGGGGCGTGTCCAGGTGAGGAACGTCACAATGGGGGCGTGTAGCCGTATGATCCTCTGATGGAGGCGTGTCCTTTTGCATTACGCCTAAAGTGGGCGTGGCTTTCCTATTTATTGCCCGTGGGGCGTGTCCGTAGTCCCGCCCCCTATGATGTCATCGCGCCGTGTCCGTCCCCCGCTCGCGCCGGCCCCGCCAGTGCCCAACATGGCGGGCGGCAGCAGCTGCGGGAGTCCTGCCGGAGGCGGCCCCGGGAGCTCCGGTACCTCCGCGTGGGCCCCGCTGCCCGCGGGGCTCCTCCTGCCGCCGGTTCTCCTCATCCTCTTCCTCCTGCCGCAGCCCGCCCTCGCCACGCCCGCTCTCGACACCGTAGTGCTGGGGCTGCGGCTGGAGGGAAGCACGAAGCCTCCCGAGCCCGTGACCGGGGTGGCTCCGGGGCCCATCCGGCTCACGGAGGGTAGCGAGGCCCTGCTCCGGCTCTACGGGCTGGGGCTGGGCCCGGGAGCCGCGGAGCGTGTGGCCTTCGCCGAGCTGAGGCCGGACGCCATCCCGGCCGTGAACGAGACGTGCGGGGAACGCTCGCAGGACCTGCTGGTGCGGCCCGGCCCCGCCGAGCCCCGGGACACCTCGGCGCTGCTGTGGCTGCGGGTGCTGCCCCTGCGCAAGCACGAGAAGGCCAAGGCCTACGTGCTGTGCTCGCAGCGCCGGCCCGGCCAGCCCTGGCTGCCGCACCAGGGTCCCGATGGGCAGGTGGTGGTCCTGGAAGAGAAGAAGTCCCTGCTGCCGCTGTGGCTGCAGGTGACTCTCATCGCCGCGTTGCTGGGGTTGTCCGGGATGTTCAGCGGGCTGAACCTGGGGCTGATGGCGCTCGACCCCATCGAGCTCCGCATCCTGCAGAACTGCGGCTCGGAGAAGGAGCGGCGCTATGCCCGCAGGATCAGCCCCATCCGTAAGAAAGGAAACTACCTGCTCTGTTCGCTGCTGTTGGGCAACGTGTTGGTCAACACGACCCTCACCATCCTTCTGGATGACCTGACCGGCTCTGGCGTAGGTGCCGTGGTGGCTTCGACCGTGGGGATTGTGATCCTCGGGGAGATTGTTCCTCAGGCGTTGTGCTCCCGGCACGGGCTGGCTGTGGGTGCCAAGACCATTCTGGTGACCAAGTTTTTCATGCTGCTCACGCTTCCCCTGTCCTACCCCATCAGCAGGCTGCTGGACTGCATCCTGGGCCAAGAGATCAGCACTGTTTACAACCGGGAGAGGTTCCTGGAGATGCTGAAGGTGACGGAGTCTTTCAACGATCTGGTCAAGGAGGAACTGAACATGATCCAGGGTGCTCTGGAGCTGCGCACCAAGACGGTGGAGGATGTGATGACCCCATTGCCGAACTGCTTTATGATCAGCAGTGATGCCATCTTGGACTTCAACACCATGTCTGAAATTATGCAGAGCGGATACACGCGGATCCCCGTCTATGAGGGCGACAGGGCGAACATCATGGACATCCTCTACGTGCAGGACCTGGCCTTCGTGGACCCTGATGACTGCACTGCCCTCAAGACCATCACCAAGTTTTACAACCACCCTGTGCACGTCGTGTTCCATGACACTAAGCTCGATGCCATGCTGGAGGAGTTCAAAAAAGGTAGAGGGGTCGCTGGTTTCTGCCAGCTGGAGGCAGAATTCCAGGGAGTTTTGCCGTCCCTGGGGTTCCTCATGGTTTGGGTGGTTGTGATCCTGAGAAATTGAGGCCATGTGGGGATGGGCAGGGGGTCACCAAACGCGGTGTTGCCTCCAGGAACGCTTAGGGAGTATTTTCTTGCTCCTTGTTTTTAAGGCCCTGGAGGCCTTTGGGAGATCTCTCAGCTCCATGGTTTGGGTTTGGCTCCCTCTTCCATGCTCCTCCCTGACTCTGGGAATGGTGAGAGCTCCTATCCCTGCTCTGCTTCCCGCTCACGACGTTAGGGCACCAAAAAGTGGGAGCAGCAGAAGGAGGAGTGGGATGAACCCACCAGGCTGGGAAATTGCTCAGCTCCCTGGTTTTGGGCTTGGCTCCCTGTTCCAAGTTGTGATCCCGAGGGGATGAGGCTCCTGGGGGTCACCAAACCCTGGTGACCACCCACCTTTCCAGGAGTTTGGAGCTTTGTGGTGCCTCCAGGAATGCTTTGAGAGTGTTTCCTTGCTCCTTGTTTTTGATTATCAGCCCTGGAGGCCTTTGGATAATGGCTGGGGAATCACCCTGGTCCCTGATTTTGGGCTTGGCTCCCTCTTTCAGGCTCTTCCTGACACTTGGGAATGGTGAGGGTTGCTCTCTGCTGGCTCCTATCCCTACTCTGCCTCCCACTCCTAGCATCAGGGCATGAAAAAGTGGGATTGGGAGGAGTGGGATGTGAGCTCGCTGTGGGATGAACCCACCAGGCCCAGCAAAGCTCCCAGGAAGGATTTGCCCTCCCCAGGCCTTTCCAGCCGAGGCTAGGACCTCCTTCCCTGCCCAGCTCCTGCAGGGGGCCAGGATGGAGGGAAGATCCCAGCTCTGGAGCAGCTGTGCTGGGTGATCCCAGGCCATCCAGGACCCCACACACTCCCCAGCTCCTGTTACACTTTCTAGAGCACCAGGTGCAGTGTGAGACCCAGGAGATTTGCAGGACATTCCCGGGAGATCATGCATGGATTTGGGGATACGAAATCCCTCCTGGAGCCTGGGTGAGGCTTTGGGAGCTGCCACATCCAGGGCTGTCCCACCCTAGTCTAGCTCAAAAACCAGGACATGGGTGCAGAGTTGCTGCTGGATCTGGAGTTATCCCAGCTCCTGGCAGCGGCTTTCCCTTGTTGGATCCTGATTAAGGGATTTAACCACGTTCCTTCCGGGCTCAAAGCTGCCCATAACACCCAGGGCTCTTATTTTTCCACTGCCGGGTCAAGAGAAGGGAATTTGTGGGGCTGGTTTGGAACTGAGCCCCACAAATTCCTTGTGGATGAAGCTCCATAGTGAGGATCTGCCTCATCCCCCTGGATCAGGCACGAGAGGTGCATCCAGAGGGAATAATTTACTGGTTGTGCTAATTGTGGGGCTTGGCAGCCAAAACTCTCCCTATTGTCACAGTCACTGGCCTTGGGGTGACAGTTCCCACATTCATGTCTGGCCTCTTCCCGACTTTCTCCACTTGGTATAAGGCTTTTAAGTGGGGAACTTGCTTATGGAGACAGTCTGGGTGAGCTGGGAATGTCCAGCCTGGAGAAGAGAAGGCTCCAGAGAGACCTTAGAGCCCCTTCCAGAGACTAAAGGGGCTCCAAGACCTGGAGAGGGACTTCGAATAAGGGATGGAGGGACAGGACAAGGTGGGAATGGCTTCCCACTGGAATTTAGGTGGGATATTGGGAAGGAATTCTTCCCTGTGAGGGTGGTGAGGGGCTGGGATGGAATTGCCAGAGAAGTTGTGGCTTCCCCATCCCTGGAAGTGTCCAAGGCCTGATTGGATGGGGCTTGGAGCGACCTGGAGTAGTGAAAGGTGTCCCTGCTCATGGCACTTGATGGCCTTTGAGGTCCCTCCCAGCCATTCCAGAGTTCTCAGAACACCCCATGGAGAGCTGCCTGTTCCTGTGGGAAGCCCCAAAGGGGGTCCCAGTGTTGGTCACTCCCTGGTGATACCCATCCAGGTGCCCTTTGCCTGTGTGTTTGGGCTCCCCGGGCTGTGTTTGCTGTGCCCGGGCCACTCCCTGTCCTGCTCATCCCACAGGGAGCAGCTCCTGACTCACCTGTACCAGCCCAATCCCGTCACCTGTCCCCACCATGCCCCACCCACCTGTCAAACAGGGCCATAAAGGGGGTTTAATAACCCAAACAACAATTTTTGGGCGTTCCCACCCCTTCAGGCATCACCTTTTTCCAGTGCTGTGGAAGGAGCATGGCCAGAGCAGGAGGACAAGGAAATCTGTGTGGTGCTCATCCCTAAAATTCCCCTTTCCCTCAGTGATGAGGGGCCTGTAGCTCTAAAATTAAGTAGTGGAGAGGGTCAGGAAGGGCAGGTTTGGGACAAGAGCGGAGCAGGACACAAGTGGGACACCCCGTGTAGGCCTTGAGAAGGTAAAAATGCCATTATTTTGGGATGCACTGAATCACGGAGGGAATGTTGCCCTCTCCAAGCCCCAGTTTCCCCAGGATAAGGATACCAGTTTTCATGTGGAAGTGGAAACATCCCAGGAATTTTTCCTGCTGGTTTTGTGGGATTTTGGGACAAAGCAGGAGAAACTCCATTCCGTGGAGCAGCTGGGGCAGGATGATGCACTTTCAGTGGTTGAGATTTAGCTGGAATCCTGCTGGAATGGGATGACAGAAGCCCTGAATACAGGACTGGAAGGTTTTCCTGCCTGGAAGGACCTTCCTGCTGCTGGCCAGGGCCCTTGGCTCTGTTCCCTGGTGTTTTGGCTCTGGGATCGGGTGGACACCAGGTGTCCAGAGCATTTCCTCTAGGATGGGATCAGCTTGGAAGAGCTGCCAAAGAATTTGGGAAAGGAATTCTGGGTGGAACACAATTCCTGGTGGCTGTGGTGGTGGTGACATGACTGCTCTGCTGTCATCCCATCCCCTGGGATGCCCTTAGCTGATCCCACATCCCAAGGCAGCTCCCAAGTGCTTCCGCTTGGAGGGCACCTCAGTCCCAGCCTTAATTACCATCCTGGGCTTAATTAGTGTCATTACCCTGGTAGCCAAGCCCAGCCCAAGGGCTTGTTTAGATTTGAACTGGTTTAGGTTTTAACTGGTTTAATGTTTAGGTTTAAACTGGTTTATTGTTAGATTTGAACTGGTTTAATGTTTAGATTTTAATTGGTTTATTGTTAGATTTGAATTGGTTTATTGCTCTGGGGAGGAAAGGGCCGGGCCCAGGGACATCCCAGGGTGTTGGGGTGTCTCCCATTCCAACATCTCTGTGTATCCATAGGGAAATCCCACCTGGCCATTGTGCAGAAGGTGAACAACGAGGGGGAGGGGGATCCCTTCTACGAGGTGCTGGGGCTGGTGACCCTGGAGGACGTGATTGAGGAGATCATCAAGTCCGAGATCCTGGATGAGTCTGACACCTACAGTAGGTATTGGGGCTCCCCCCGTTCCCATCATCCTGTCCTGCCGTGGGGAGATCCTGTCCCCCATGGGCTGCTCCTGTCCCCCCATGGGCTGTTCCCACCCACCCTGGACCGATCCTCCCTCCCCCCCGTGCCAAGGGTCCTGCCAGCCCTCCCAGAGCTGAACTTCTGCCCCCGCAGTCGACAACCGCAGCCGGAAGCGTGTGACCAACCACAAGAACAGGAGGGACTTCTCAGCCTTCAAGGACCCCGTCAGCGAGCAAAAGGTCAAGGTATCCCCTCAGCTCCTCTTGGCTGCCCACAGATTCCTCCTGACTGGTGAGTTTTGGGAATGGGGAGCTCCCTGTGGCTCAGGGAAACCCACAATGGAGCGGGGTGGGCTCAGTGTGTCCCCCATGCCAGCTCTGGCTCTGGAGACAGTTGCTCCAACCATCTCATGGAGAAATGATGGGTCTTCTTCTGCTTTCCTTCACTCTTCCCCCCCCCCCCCCCCAAAATGGGAAGGAATGAGGTTTGGGAATGCCAGACCTGCCTCTGACAGGGCCCTGTCCCTCTGGGATGATCTGGGTGGGGACCTTCAGGATGATCCTATTCCCAAGGCTGGGGACCTCCAGGATGATCCTGTCTCAAGGGAATGCCCTTGCTGGGGACCTGGAGCTGGATCCATGGGTTTTCCCAAAGGGAGCTGTTGATGGAGCCCATCCCATCCCAGGCACCATCCCAAGGGATGGGGAGGTTGCATCTTCCCCTGGAAGGACAAAAACCATGTGTGACCCCTTTTCCCTCTTCCAGAGGTGCCACTTTTCAGCCCCACTCTCATGTCAGAGAAGATCCTGCTGCGGCTCCTTGGATATTCTGATGTCATCCAGGAGCTTAAGTTCAACGAGGAGGACAAGAAATCCCCCCAGCACTACCTCTACTGCAAGAACAAGCCTGCTGACTACTTCGTCCTCATCCTGCAGGTTTGGCGGCTTCGTGGGGGCCTCCATTCCCCTGGGAATGCTGTGGGGAGAGGAGGGGTCTCATCCCTAAGGATGTGGATTATGGAATGTCTCCCCCTGGCAGGGCAAGGTGGAGGTGGAGGCTGGCAGGGAGTGCATGAAGTTTGAGGCGGGACCGTTCACCTACTACGGGGTGATGGCCCTCAGCCCCCCTCCTGGATCTGGTAAGAACCCCCTGATCCCTAGGGATTCTCCCTAGGATAGGTCTGAAGGTGGGAGATGCCGGAGGCTCTGAGCTCCGTTGGTGCCCCCCGGGTTGGGCAGCATGTCCACACGGACACCTGGGCTGAATCCCACTGCCCCAGCTTTGGGGTCCTTGAGCAGCCACACGTGGAGCCTCACGGATGGGATGGCTCCTGCCCTGCCTTGGGATGCCCTGGGACAGGTGTGGGATGCCCTGGGATATGTGTCCCGGCCCTTGTGACTAGGCTGAGCTCCCAGCCCCCTCCCCAGTGCGCCATAGTCCCTTCCCTGTTCCGGGGGCTCTGGGCTCTCACCCCACCCATCTGATCCCCCAGAATTCCGGTCCCCATCCCGTGGAAGTGGCCTGGCCCACTCGGCCTCCCTGAGCAACCACGAGCGCTCCGAGTCCATGTCGTCGGCCGTGAGCGGCAGCACCAACCAGCTCAGCGGGACCGGGAGCCAGTACGTGGCTGATTTCAGCCTCCGGGCACTGACAGACCTCCAGTTCGTCAAGGTGGGCACGGGAACGGTGGGGATGGGGACAGGATCAGCAGGAATGGGGACAAGGGGACACTGGGAAGGTGGACAGGGAAACACCAGGAAGAAGGACAGGAAGACACTGGGAGTGGGGACAGGAGAACAATGGGAATGGGGACAGGGGAACACCAGGGATAGAGATGGGGACAGGGAAACACTAGGACCAGCAAAACACCAGGAATGGGGACAGAGAAACACTGAGAATGTGGACAGGGAAACACCAAGAACAAGGACAAGGAAACACCAGGAATCCCTCCCTCATCCCTGTTTTTCCCCCGGCCCAGATCACGCGCCAGGAATACCTGAACGGCCTCACGGCCTCCCGCATGGACAGTTGTCCCCAGTCCCCTGACAGCAACAGCAACTCCCCCAGACCGGGCCCCGACAACCCGGAGAGACCGGAGCCTTTGGCCCCTGCAGACGAGACCACGAGCCTCCTGAACGGCAGGAACTGCCAGGGCCACCGGAGCAACCACAGTTCCATGGAGAACAACAACGTCTGACCCCGGCCAGCGCCGGCGCGCTCCGGAGGGCCCGGGGCGTGCCCGGTGCAGGGACCCCTATCCCGGCAGGAATTGGCTGCCACTGGAATATGAGCCAGGAGGAGTGACAACAGCACAGTGAAGAATGGAGGAGCTGGAATTTGCTGCTGTTTCCAGGCTGGCTCGATTTCTTTTTTTGGGATTGATTGGAGCAGCAGCAGAGGCGGCACCAAAGGCACCGCCAGCACCGCCCACACAGCTCAGGGACATTGGGGTCTTGTTTGACCACGGTAGGACCCTGGGGATGGATGTCCCTGCCCTTTGGGATCCTCAGAATGGATGTCCTGGCCCTTCAAGACCCTTGGGATGGATGGGCTGGTCCTTTGGGATCCTCGGGATGGGTGTCCTGACCTTTTGGACCCCCTGGATGGACATCCCGCCCCCTCAGGGCTCCTGCACTGCATTGGGACCCATGGGATGGATGTTCCCTTTCCTACACCAGCCTGGGATGGGGGTCCTGAGCCCTCAGCTCTCCTACACCATGTTGGGACCCTGGGGTGGGCATCCCAGCCCTTCAGGGCTCCTACACCAGTCTGGGATGGGGGTCCCAATCCTACACCATTTTGGGGGCTCCTGGGATGGAAATCTCAGCCCCTCGGGGTCTCCTACACCACTGTAGGACCCCCAGGATGGGCATCCCAGATCCCTCAGGACTTCTACACCCTTCTGGGTGTAGACCCCCGAGATGGGGGTCCCAGCCCTGCAGGCCCCCCCCAGGATGGGGGTCCTTGCCCCTCTGGGGTGTTTTTGGTGTCAGGGACCCTCTGGTTGTACTGCAGCCCCTCCCCATTCCCAACCCCTTTTCCTGCTGGCCGGGGACATGGGGATGGGCTTGGATCCCCCGGGACCCCCCCACCCCAAGGAGTCCGGGGTCCCCTTGGGGGGTTTCGGTGCCTTCCCCCCACCATAGGGGGTCTCAGGGTCTTGGGGAAGGGGGTCAGGGGTTTGTACAGGGGTGAGGGGGGTGGAGTGGAGTGGGTGCACCAGGATCCCAGTTTTGGGGTTTTTTTTGGGGTGACACAGTGCTAGTGACCAAAGTTGTACAGGCAGGAGGGGGTCGTGTGTCCCTGCCCCAGCACCAGGGGACCCCCAAAGCCATCGGGACCCCCCTCCCTCTGGGTTTATTCCTAGTTTTGGGAAAGGGGGAGATGCCCCCCTAAAAAAGCACAAGTTCCCTGGTTTGAACTCTGTAAGTTATTGGGAGAAGGTTAATTAATTATTTTTGTTAATCATGTCTCGACGATCAGTTCCTAGAGGTCCTTCTGCAGGGACATTTTTAGAGAGAATAATAATAATTAATAATAATAATAATGATAATTAATAATAATAAGCCAGGACAAAAAAAAAGCCCTTTTTTTTATTAAATCTTCCTCTATGCAAACCCCTAACCCCTTCCCTGGGAATTCCTATTTATTGTTCAGGTTTGATTTGTATGTTTGGGGAGGGTAGGGCCTTGCAGGGGGGAGGGGAGAGGCCAGAGTCTACCCCTCCCCAATCCTTCCCCACCCCCTCCTGGTTGTGAAACAACCGTGGGATTTTATTTCCTGGGTGTTTTTGGAGGGATTTTTTGCCAGATGGGTAATAAAAGTCTATATCTGTACGTGGGTCTCTGCCATGGTTCATGGGGGGTGGGGGACCTGGTGATATGGGGAGGGGTTATCCCAGGTGCACCACGCAGCACTGCCCCAGCCCTGGAAGTGTTCAAGGTCAGGTTGGATTGGGCTTGGAGCAACCTGATCTACTGGAAGGTGTCCCTGCCTGTGGCAGGGGGCGGGACTGGATGGGCTTTAAGGTCTTTTCCAACCCATACCATTTGAGGATTCCATGAAGTCCCACCTAGGTACCTGTAAAGGTAGAGGCTCTTCTCTGAGGTCAGGGAAGAAAAGGTGCTGTTGGAGATCCCGGATAAGCGGGATCAGTGCCCAACCATTGAAGGACAAATTTCCATCCGTGGCCCTCCTGCCTTTGCCTCCCCACACAGTAGGATCTGGATGCCCCTGGAATCCCCTGAGCAGCTGCTCAAGCTGCCCTCCAAGCCACCCCAGGGGGAAGCACCAGAACCCTCCCACCTCCTGTGGAATTTACTGTTCCAACAAACTGTTTTCCACATTTTTAGTGGGTTTTTTAGGAAACAAAGTCCCTGGAAGGCAGGAGGGGTGTCTGTACCTCCATCCTGGTGTGACAACCCCCCCCGCCCCAACCCTGGCCCCTGGCACAGGTGACAAGGGGACAGAGTTGGTGCCACGGGCTGTGTTTGTCCATCGGAGATGCCTCCGGAGGTCCCACGGGAGTGGCTCCAGGTGTCCCGTGTCCCTTCAGGTGTCTAGCAGGTCCCACACGTCTGGGTGGGCCCCGTCCCGTGGGAGGCGGTTCCTGGAATCCTGGAGTGTGGCCAGAGCCGGGCAGAGCCGCAGGAGGAGTGCACAGAGCTCGCGGTGCCCCTGCTCGGCTGCCTGAGAGGACACTCGTGTGACCCCCAGAAGGACAGAGAGACACCCTCCCAGGCCGCCCACCTACCCTGAGTGAGAAACAGGACTCCCTCGAGGGGGAGAGGGGGTCCCAGGGCCCCCACCTTCTGCAGGTGGAACACTCCTGTGCCCCCCAACCACCTTGTGCAGGTCATGTCATGGGAGGGAGACCCTGTGCCCCCACTTTGTGTGAGAGAGGGGACCCCCTGTATCCCCCCCCACTTTGTGCAGGAGTTCTCCCTCGGTGCCACCCTCACCTTGTGCAGGAGGTCCCTCCCCCACCACGTGCCTCCACCGACCTTGTGCAGTGCCAGGGACAGGGGGACCCTCTTTGCCCCCCTCCCACCCTGTGCAGAAGGTCCCCCCATCCTGTAACCCCTCCACCTTGTTCAGTGCCAAGACAGAGGGTCCCCCCATACCCCCCCACCTTGTGTAGGGGGGTCCGCCCGTCGCCGTCGGTGGCCGCGGGGTCGGCCCCGTGCTGGAGCAGGAGGCGGCTCACGGCGAGGTGGCCGCAGTAGCAGGCGCGGTGCAGGGGGGTGGCCCCGCCGGGGGTCCGGGCGTCGCAGGGAGCCCCCCGCTCCAGCAGCAGCCGGCACACCCCCAGGTGCCCGTTACGGCTGGCGTAGTGCTGAGGTGTGGGGGGGGAAGACAGTGGGCAGGTGGGCCGGGATCCCCGGGACCCCCATACCGGGGCCGTGTACCCGCGAGGTTGAGACCCCCGGGCCTCCCTCGGGCTCACCGTACCAGGGGCCGTGTGCCCCCCCACAGGTCGTGCCTCCTCCGAACCCCCCGTACCACGGCCGTACGTGGCCCTCCCCCAAACCCCCCGAACCACCCGTACCCCCCAGGACCCTCAGACCCTCGTACCAGTGCCGTGTACCCCGCCCGGTCGGGCTCTCCGGGGTCCCCGCGCCGCGCCAGCAGCCGCAGCAGCCGCGGCTCGTCCCCGTCCCGCGCGGCCGCCCAGATCCCTGCGGGCAGCGGGGCCGGGTCAGGCCGGGACCGACCTCCGGGGCTGCCCTGGGACCATCGGTACCGGGTACCCCTGCCCAGAGCGCCCCCGTACGCTCCCGGTACCGGCACCTCCACCCCTCCCGCCGGTACCCACGGAGCCCCCCGGACCCCGCTCGAAGTCCATCTCGGCCAGGCTCTGGTGTACGCTGGGCACGCCCATCGGCACAGGACAGCAAGAACCGGGCATCGACCCCCGCTCCGGGCAGTACGGAGCGGGCGGAGAGCGGCGACCCCCGGCCATGGCGCCCGGGGGACCGGAGGGACCGGAGGGACCAGCGGGCGGCTCGGACGAGGACGGAGAGCGACGGAAGGGGACGAAGATTGACGGAAAGGACCGAAGATTGACGGAAAAGGCCAAAGGAAGACGGAAAGGGACGAAGGAAAACGGAAAGGGACGATGATTGACGGAAAGGACCGAAGATTGACGGAAAAGCCGAAGGGAAACGGAAAGGGACGAAGATAGTCGGAAAAGGCCGAAGATTGACGGACAAGGCCGAATGCAGCCGAGCGACCCCGCCCCGAGGCAAAGGCCCTCTCCGCCGCAGTGCCCCAGAGCCGCCGCCAGGGGGCGCCCTCGCCCGCCCTGTGCTGAGCGGCCACTCCCGCCCCCGCCGGGGCCTCCAAACCCCCCGCTATGGAAGGTCCGCCTCTCCCCCCCCTCCGTGGGGAACCCAGGGGTCACCCCTCCGCGCTATGGGGACCTAAGGACCCCTCGCACGCACTTATGTGGTCCCCAGGCCTCTCCCGTCCCAGCTCTGAGGTCCCCAAGCCTCACCCCCCTACTCAGCAATTGGAGTTTCAGAGTCCCTCACCCCAGTTGTGGGAGTGCCAGGGCTCCCCTCCCCACTATGGGGGGCCCAAGGGTCACCCCTCCCCACTTTGGGGGGTATAGGAATCACCCCACACGCTTGGGAGGTTCCCAGACCTCTTCCTGCTGGCTGAGGGACCCCAAACCCCCATTCTCCCCTCAGCAGTGGGAGTCCCAGAGCCCCCAGTCCTCACCCTCCCACCCCGGGGGCCTCCGAGCCACCCCAGCCCCATTTCCCACGCCCTGGTGCCACTCCTGGTCCCGTTTCCAAGCCCCCCTCCTCAGTATCCTGGTCCTACTTCCGCCCGGTTTCCCAGCAGAGCCTCCCTGGGGACCCCCCCGCGCTGACCCCCCTCCATCCGGGGAGGGGGGGCATGGGCAGCCCTGGCCCCCCCCGCCTGGGAACGGCACCACGATGCCCTTTTATAGCCCTTTTATGAGCCTTTTTCCATGAGCTCAGCACCCGGGGGGGGGCTCAGCATCCCCCCCAGCACCGGCCACGGCCCCTGCGGGTGTCGCTTTTCAGAGAGAATTCATATTTTCAACTCCTTTTATTATTAATATAAAAATACGTATTTACAGCAAATAAATATATTTCAGTAACAAATAAATTACACTGGGGGGGTTATACAAAAGGGGAGGGGTCCGTGCAAGGGGGGCAGGCAGAGGGCTGGGAGGGGATGTACAGCCAGGGCTGGGGGGAAAGCAGAGCCCTGGGAGGTGGGACACAGGGGTGGGGACAATAGAAAAGTTCCAGAAAGAAAAATTCGATGGGTTCAGAAATCAGCCCAAAAATCATCCTGGGGCCACCGGGGTGTGGGCCCTGTGGAGGGTGGGGGTCCCCAAGGTCTGTCCCTTGTGGGGGACATGGTACCGAAGGCGGGGGTGGTGACCAAGGGCAGCTCCAGGACCCAAGATGGGCACCGGGACCCCAAATGTGACAACCCAGGGTGGGTGTCAGGGTGACATTTCTGTCCCCAAGGTGGTGTCAGGATAGGAATCCCATTGCCGGGGCAGATACCAGGTGACAATCCTGTCCCCAAGGCAGGTACAGACTCCAGGGTGACACTGCTGTCCCCAAAGGTGGGTGCCAGTGCCCCAAATGTGTGATACAGTCCTGGTGCCATGGCCCCAAGGCGGATGGTGCCACTGGAGCGCCAGTCCCCTGTCCCCAAAGCAGGTACTGGTGCCCTAAACATGTGACACAGGGCCAGAGCCACAGCCCCAGGACAGGTGCTGGGGTGGCAATCCCATCCCCAAGGTGGGTGCTGGCACCAGGGTGACAATCCTGTCCCCAAAGCAGATGCCAATGCCAGTGTCAGTCCCCAACATAGGTACTGGCACTGGGGTGATAATTCTGTCCACAAGGTGGGTGTCAGTGCCAGTGTGTCAGTCCCTAACACAGGTACTGGCGCTGGGCTGACAATCCTGTCCCCAAGGTGGGTGTTGGCACCAGGGTGACAATCCTGTCCCCAAAATGGGTACCAGGGTGGCAACCCTGTCCCCAAAGACGGTGCCAGGGTGGCAATCCTGTTCCCAAGGCAAGTACCAGTGCCAATATATCAGTTCCCAAGGTGGGTACTGGCACTGAGGCGACAATCCTGTCCTCAGGGCAGGTGCCAGTGCCCACCCCACAGCCCCACGCTGTGTGCCAGTCCCTAGGCCAGAGTGCCCACCCTGGGGTCTGGAGTGGGGCCCTGAGGTAGGTGGTGCCACTCCCTCCAGCTCAGACTGATGACTCCTCAGGGTTGGAGTCGGGCAGGGGCTGGCGCTGCTGCAGTTTCCGCCGCAGCTCCTCAGCCAGGTCGGCGCAGGGTGGGCGTTCCTCGGCGCCCAGCGCCAGCCGGATGTACCCGTTGGACGAGGAGCCGCGCAGGGGGCCCAAGTGGATGCGGGTGGGCGAGTGCAGGGGCTGCCCAGGGATGGCAGCGGGCGGCGAGGTGGCGGTGCCAGAGCCACCATTGCGACAGGTGGCGTGGCCAGGCACGATCTTCAGTGACCCATCTGAGTAGTAATAGCTGGAGGGGTCCCAGAGCTTTTCGTCCGAGTCGGAGGCGGTGCTGGACACGAAGCGGGGGCTGGGCGGCTCCTTGGGTAGCTCAATGGGGTACACCAGGGTGCTCTCGATGGCCTTGGTGCCCTTGCCCAGCTCCTCACGCAGGCGCCGCCACAGCGAGAGTACGGCGAGCAGCAGTACGAGGCACAGGGCGCCCAGGCACACGGCCAGCACCCAGACCACACCCAGGCTCTCCAGCGGCGCCCGTGCCTCTAGCGGCGCCCCAGGCCCCGCCAGCACAGCCACCCGGTACTCCTGGGCACCCAGGGGGGCCCCGTGCTCCTCGGCCAGGCACCGGTATGTGCCGCTGTGCTGGGCACCAGCGCCCGGCACTACCAGCGCCCGCAGCCGTGTGTCGCTCAGCACCAGCGCCTGCTCGGCCGGCAGCGCGCGGCCCTCAAACGTCCACTGCGCCCGCGCCAGGTTGGAGCCCAGGCGGCACGTCAGCACCAGGTCAGTGCCTGCCACCACCGTCACATTCTTGGGGGTGATGGGCCCTGTATGGAGAAAAGGGGGTCAGGAGGAAGGGGGGATGGGGGGATCCATGTGGCTCACGGGGGGCTCACCTTGTTTGGCTGCCTGAGGGACGGAGCAGGCACCAGTGTTGGAGCTCAGGACGTCCTGCACCAGGTGGGACCTTGTGGGAGGAGGAGGTGCAGTGAGGGGGGGTCCTTGTCGGGTGTTGCCCCCTCCCAGGGGAGCCCCATACCCAGAGAATCACAGAATATCCTGAGTTTGGAAGGACCCACAAGGATGAGTCCAGCTCCTGGCTCTGCACAGGACACCCCCAGAAGTCGCCCCTAGTCCCCAGATCCCAACACCTGAGAGCGCTGTCCAAACATTCCCCAACTTCTAAAATTATGGAATACTGGAAGGGACTCACAAGGATCATCCAGTCCAACTCCTGGCCCTGCACAAGACACCCCAAAATCCACCCTGTCCCTGACAGCGTTGTCCAAACACTTGAGCTCTGGCAGCCTTGGGGCCGTGACCACTGCCCTGGAGAGCCTGTTCAGTGCCCAACTGCCCTCTAGGGGAAGAGCCTCTTCCCAGTATCTGACCTAAACTTCCCCTGGCACCAGCTCCAGCTGTTCCAGGGTCCTGTCACTGGTCGCAGAGATGGAGCTGCCCCTCCAGTTCCTCCCATGTGAAAGTTTTTGGATGAGGAATCCCCCAGCCCATCCCATACCCATTCTGCCCATCAATCCGGACACAGGCACTGCCATTCCGGCTCCAGGCGCAGTAGGGATCCCGTGCCAGGACACAGTCTGTGCACGACTGGTACCGCCCGCAGTCGGCCAGGGGTAGCTGGGCCACCTGGAAACGGGAGCCGGCGAAGAGCAGCTTCTGGGAGGGCAGGGAAAAGAGCTGAGGTGACCCCACTCCAAGGTGCCCCTGTGGTGCCACCCCCGGGCTGAGGTGACCCTGCCCCAAGGTGTCTCCATGGTGCCCCCTCTGGCCCCGCAGCCCCACTCACCTTCCTCCCAGCCAGCACCAGGCTCTCCACAGGCTGTGCCGGCTCGAACACCTGCAGCTCCTCCACCAGGTGGATGGAAGTGCCCAAATCCAGCGCCTTGTGCACCCATCCATTGCCTGTGAGCAGAGCGGGTGCTCAGGGCTGTGCCATAGCATGGACCATCCCCTCCGTGCCCTCCCAGCTGCCCCAGGTACCTGTGCCGATGAAAAGCACCTCATAGACGGTGCCATCCAGCCCAGCCACGCGATCCACCACCAGCTGGGTGAAGTTGGAGTCCTTCTTGAGCAACAGTGGGCGCCCGCGCTGCGGCGGCACCGGCTCATCCATCAGTGGGTGCTTCTTGGCAAAGTTCAGGGTGTTGTCAGGCAGCTCCAGGGAGCTGGCAAAGCCGTTCTGCCGGTGCCAGTCCGTGATGCACTGTGGGGAGGGCACAGGGGCACTGTCAGGAGCGGGAGGGATCCCAAATCCTCTTAGGAGGGCACTGAGAGCACCATTAGGAGCATGGAGGGATCCCACCCCCCCTTAGGAGAGCACCATCAGCCATGTGGATGGATCCCACACCATTTAGGAGGGCAGAGAGAGCACTATCAGACACATGGACGGATGCCTGTCCCTTAGGAGGGCACTGAGGGCCCTCAGCCACACAGATGGATCCCACCCCTCCCCCCCAAGCCCCCAGTGCCCACTCACCGCTCCAGGCCGGGGACTGGGCACCTCATCTGAGTAGCGGCCCCACCTCTGCGCCTGCTCCCGGTACTCCTTGTAGGGCCCCTCGAACGCCTTCTTCACCTCCAGGATGTGGTACCGGCAGATGGCCGACACATCCACGTCCCCCCTGCAGGCACAGGAGGGTTTGGGGCAGGAACACCACCTTCTAGGGATCCCTGGCATGCCACATCCCCATGGACTCACCAGTGGGCCTGGAACACCCCAAAGAAGGTGGTTTCCTGCCACTCAGCCCCAGGCAGGGTGAACACGGCCTGGAGCCGGTTGAAGTGGAGCTGCTGCTCTGGGGCTGAACACACCAAACGGGCCTTTAAGAACGTCGTCCACTTCTTCTGGAGCGTCCGGGCACCGCCCACATCCCCCTGTGCACAGGGAAAAGGCCACAGTCACCTCATGGAATAGCCACCACGGTGACACCAAACTGGTTACAAAGGGTCTGTGCAGGATGGGGGAAGGTGTTGAACAACTAACTTCGGAACAACATTTGTTGTGTATTGTATTTGATCAGTGATTAATAGTCTTGTGCCAGCTATTGCTGCCTTATTTGCTTATATCACTAATTAGTAAGTACTAGGAAATGTCTTTGTTTTGGGAACAAGGGTTGTGTGTCAGAGCAAAAACTAATTAGAGAAGGGGCACCATGACCTGACTATGTATTTGAGAAGAAGAAGAGACCCACAACCATCAAAGGGAAATTGGGGGAATGGGATGTTTCCAAATGACCACCAAAGACCCTCAAAAGACCCTTACTCATATACAAATAAATCCATGGAAATAATTAGCAGATTATTCAGGAAACATAATGAATGTGCCACACAACCCATCCCCTGCTCTAGTGGGTGCTGGGGGTGCATTTGGGTGCACCCAATAAAGGAACGTCAGCTTTCCAACCCAACAAACTGCTTGAAGAGTTCCTATCCCGATTTTTTGTGTCCCTGTGGTGTCCCCTCCGTACCTTGCACACCCTGGCCACCCGGGCCACCACCTGCTCGGCGTAGCAGTCGTACTCCACCGCGCGCTCGCTGAAGAAGAAATACACCTTGTCATCATCGCCGGTGCTGCTGCCCGAGCTCTCCTGCACGAACGCCGAGGCCACGAAGTGGGGCTCTGGGGAAACATGGGGTGACACTGTGTGGGGATGAGGGAGTCACAGAATGTGCTCAGTTGGAAGAGACCCACAAGGATCATTGAGTCCAACTCCTGGCCCTGTGCAGGCCCATTCCAAAGAGTCACACCCTGTGCCCCAGAATATCATCCAAATGCTCCTTAAGCTCTGGCAACCTTGGTGCTGTGCCCATTGCCCTGGGGAGCCTGTTCAGTGTCCAACCACCCTCTGGGGAAAGAACCTCTTTCAAATATCCAACCTAAACCTCCCCTGACACAACTTCAGGCCATTCCCTGGGGTCCTGTTCCTGGTTTCCACAGAGCAGAGCTCAGCGCCTGCCCCTCCTCTGCCCTTCCCTAGGAAGCTGTAACTGCAGTGAGGTCTCCACTCAATCTTCTCTTCTCCAATTGAACACACCAAATGCCCTCGGTGTCCTCACATGGTTTCCCCTCAAGGCCCTTCCCCATCTTCGTTGCCTCCTTTGGACACTAATGGCTCAAAATTCCTTATATTGTGGTGCCCCAAACTGCCCCAATATTGCAGGTGAGGCTGCCCCAGGTCAGAGCAGAGTGGGACAATCCCCTCTCTCACCTGTCCAGCAATGCTGGGCCTGATGTTCCCAAGACATGGTTGACCCCATTGTCCCTGTGTGTTCCCCATCCCTACCATTGAGCCAGGAGGTGAGATACTCCGTCTTCATGGAGTAGTGCGGGCCCAGGTTGCGCAGGATGACAGGCTCCGTGCCCAGGAAGTTGTTGAAGGTGGCTGAGTAGAGCTCCCCGTCTGTGAGGGAGGGGTTTTAAGGGGGTGGGAGGCACAGTGGGCACCCCCCTGAGCCCAGCAGGCGCCCAGCGATGCCACTTACCCACGATGAGGCCAGTGTGCCCCTTGGTGGGGTCGTAGGGACACTTCCCTTTGCCGTCCTCAAATGCCACTTGGTCCAAGGTGAAGCCGGACAGTTCCTGGGGGGCACAGCAGTGGGTGGGGGTCCCAACCCCCTGCTCGGTTCATGTCCCCCAATGCCCAGACATTAATGTCATATCCCAGGCACAGGGATATGACCCCAGATGAACCTCCTGGGCACAGTGACACCCCTGGATGACCCTTCTGTGGACAGGGACATCCCAACATTCCAAGGGCACAGAAGATACCTCCAAATCACCACCCTCACGGGCACAAGACACTCCCCTGCCCACAGGGGAGTGAAGACCACCCCTGTGGACAGGGACACACCCCAGAGGACCCTTCTGGGCCCAGCGACACGCCAACAACACTCCAAGGGCACAGAAGATCCTCCCCAAACCCACCTCATGGCCACAGGACACCCCCCTGCCCACAGGGGCACCCCTGAATGCCACCCCTGGGGACAGGGACACCCCTCAGTGATGCTCTTGGGCCTCATCCTGGGGTACAGGGGGTCACTGGGTCCCCACCAGATGTTGGGTCCCCCCTCACTCACGATGTAGGTGCACTTGGGCTGGAAGGCATAGGTGCCGCAGGCGTAGAGGTGAGAGCTGTTGTAGCTCTGCAGGAACCGCACGTAGTTGAAGCAGTCGGTCTAGGGGGGTGACAGAGGGAAAATTAATGGGGTGTCTGCACAGGGGGAGCTACCCCAGGGTGCCCCAAGCCCCCCCCACTGCACCTGCAGCACCCACCTGGTTGTTCTTGCCCTTCTGCACACACTCAGCCTTCTTCTCCACGGGGGCTTCCCAGGAGATCTGGGGGCACAGAACGGGTGAGGCAGCTGGAATTTCACTCTCCCCCCAAAACCTACCCCGGTTCTGGGGTTCCAGGGTCTCACCGCTGCCTTGAGCTCCACAGTGCCAGTGGTCAGGGCAAACAGGGCCTCTCGAGCCCCCACATAGAGCAGCCCCTCAGCCTCATCCAGTGTCAGTGTCAGGTAGTGCGAGACCCCTCCGTGGGAGAAGCGCTTGGCTGCCTCCTGTAGCTCTGTCGGGACACAGGACACCGGGTTGGGACCCCCAGCCCCACAGGGACCCCACCCCAGATGGGTGCACCCATAGAACCCCCCAACATCAGAATCCCCACTGACCTTCAGGGCTCCCCGGCCTTGGTGGGTGCACCCACAGAACCATCATTGCCCACCAGAACCCCCCCAGAGCCTCCCAGCCCTGCAGAGACCCCCTGCCCTGGGGGGGTGCACCCACTGCCCTCTACTACTACTGGAAGCTCCCCCGAGCCCCCCAGCCCTGAAGGGACCCCCCTGTCCCGGGTGGGTGCACCCACAAAACTCCCCTCACCCACCAGAACTCCCCCTGAGACCCCTGGCCCTGTGGCACACAAAGGGCTCTTTGTCACCCGCGTGGGCGGTGCCGGGTGAACACAGTGGCCTTTGCAGAGACCCTGCGGCCCCCCCAGCCCCCCCTTGTGCCCCCCAGCCACCCCCGAGCCCTGCAGAAAGGGCCCATTGATGGGGCAGCGCCAGGGCCCCCGGCTGGCAACGGGGATGTTGGGATGGCACGGCACGGGGGAGGCACGGGGACGGCACGGGGACACGGCAGAAGAGTGGGGATTCTGGGTGTGGGGAGAGGGGACAGGGGATGGGGTCTGCATGGGGACAGTGGCATGGCAGAAAGGTGGGGGTCTCAAGAGTGGGGACAGGGAACATGGCAAAGGGGACAGAAGTCACAGGCATGGGGACAGCGGACACATCATAGGGATACTGGCACAGAACAGGGATAAAGGACACAGGGCACTGCCACCCCACAAGGACAGGGAAATGGGGCACAACACAGGGACACAGGGCATGGCAAAGGGACAGGGACATCAGAGCTGGCACAGCACAGGGACAGAGACATAGGGCATGGCAGATGGGGACACAGGGTGATGGCACAGCACAGGGACACAGTGTGCTGGGATGGGAAAAGGATGGAATCAGTGCTGGCAGGGCAGTGGGACATAGAAGGGATGGGACAAGGGACATGGCACAGGGCCGGGGAGAGGGGACATGACAGAGGGATGGTACAAGGGACATGGAAAAGGAATGGGACACAACATAGGCCTGGGGAACCCCAGGAACTGGCACAGCACCAGGACATGGAGTAGTCCCTGCACGTCCCTCCTCTTCTCCCACAGACTCCCAATTTTGGGAACACCCACCCGGGGGGGATCCCACAATGCTGACAAGCTTTGGGGGGATGAGCAAAAGCCTTGTGCCTGAACCACCAACATGTCACCCGCTGTCAGCAAGGGACAGAATCAACACTCCCAGCCGCTGTGCCTCAGTGTCCCCCCTTTCCCCTCCCTCCATGAGCCCCCCAGGGTGTCCCCCAGTACTCACCGGCATAGGGTACAGTTCTCCGGGGCACAGCGCTCCACGAGGCCCCCGGGACGGTGACAGCAGTGGCAGCAGCAGCGGTGGTGAGAGCTAGCAGCGAGGCAAGGGCCAGCAGCCGGCCGAGGGCCATGGCGCTGGGGCGGGGGGGACACAGAGGGGTCCCTGGGGGGAGACACGGCCACGCCGAGGCCCCGTCAGGGCCACGGGGCAGCAGCGTCACGCGGGCGGCGTGGGGACAAGGCGGCATTGAGGGAAGGGTGTCACGAGGACCCCCCACGCCCTTGAGGGGGGTCCCTGACTCTGCCCCCCCCACCACGGCCCCTCCTCCGGCTGTGACGAGGCTCAGGAAACTCGTCCCGTCTGCTCCCCCCCTCCCCGCCCCACGTCCTGCCCAGGACCCCCTGGCCCTGTCTGGTGTCCTGGGGAAGCGCCCACGGTGCCTCCCCCCGTACCCTGGGCCAGGCAGGATGCAGCGGCCGGGAATTGTTCTGCCCTGCCCGGCGGGAAGCAGGAAGTTGGGGGGGTCCGGGAGGGCCCCCGCACCGCCTGGGAAGGATTTCCGGGAGGGTGGGGGGCTGGGAACGGGCGTGGGAATGGGGGACACCCCGGTGGGGTGGAGGGCTGGGGGTTCTACAGGCACAGCTGGGGTGCAATAGGCAAAGATGGGCTGCCATGGGCAAAGATGGGCTGCCATGGGCAAAGATGGGATGCCCTGGGCACGGCCAGCCCATAGGCACAGTCAGGATGCCAAAGACAAAGCTCAGGTGCCATAGGCATGCCGAGGGTGCTGTGGGCACCTGTGCTCTGTGTGTTGGGGTACCACAGGTATGGTCAGGGTGCAACAGGCAAAACTGGAATGCCATAGGCAAAGATGAGGTGCAACAGGCATGGCCACAGTAGCATGGGCATGGACAGAGTGCAAGAGGCTAATCTGGGGTGCCAGAGACACAGTTGGGGTACAACACGCAAAGCTGGGGTGCCATGGGCACATCTGGGGTACAAAAGGCTTGGTCCTGGAGACAAAAGCACAGTAAACGTGCCGCAGGCCACAGCTGGGGTGCCATGGGCAGAACTGGGGTGCCTTGAGCATGGCCAGGGTACCACAGCCAAAGTTGGGGTGCCACAGGCATGGCTGCGTACTACAGGCAAATCTGAGGTGCCCTGGTTGTGGCCAGGGTGCCATGGGCACAGTTGGCGTGCAGTGGGCACAGCTGGGGTGCCACAGGTACAGTCAGTGTGCAACAGACAAAGCTGGGGTGCCCCGGGCATGGCCAGGGTGCCAAGGGCACAGCCAGGGTGACGAAAGTGGGGACAGGCACCATCAGAGTGCAACAGGCAACATGGGGTCCCCAGGGTCCCCAATTTTGGTACGCCTAGCGATCCCACAGGAGGTCTGGGGTCCCACAACCCCACAGCAGTGCCATCCCAGGTGGGGTACCATCCTGGGTGCGGGGTCCCTGTGGCAGTGCCAACCCAAAGGGTTCCCACAATGGCCCCATCCCAGGGGGGTCCCCATGACGGTGCCACGCGGGAGTCCCATCCCAGATTGGGGGGGTTCCTATTTGCACTGCCAGCCACGACGCTCCCATCCCGGGGTTCCCCACGGCACCCGCGGATGGGGGCCCCTCCCGCGCACCGGTTGTCGGTACCGGGCGGGGGGGACGGGGGTCCTGTTGCACCAACGGCTCCCAGCAGTGGGGGCGTCCCCGTTACCGACGGGGGGGTCCCGGCCCCCCCACGAGCGGGGGGAGCCGGTGCCGATGGCCGGTACCGGGCGGAACAAAGCGCCTCCCCCTCCTTCCCCCGCCCCCGCGGCTCCGCCACAACAATACCGAGGCGAGGCGAGGCGAGGCGAGGCGGGGCGGGGCGGGTCGGCGGGGGGGTCCCGCACTCACCTCGGGGCTCCGCGGCGGCTCCGGGGAGGTCCGGGGGGGCGGCGGGAGCGGCCGTGAGGGGCGGGGGGCCCAGGAGGGTCCGGGGGGGCGCGGGAGGCGGCGGCGGCTGCGAGGGGCGGTGAAGTGGGGGGAGGGACGGCCCGGGGGGGCCCGGCCGAGGCAGGAGCGGCCGTGAGGGGCGGCGGCGGGTGCGCGCCGCGCGGCTCCGCGGGGACACGCCCCCGCAGTGACGTCACTCGCGGAGCCCCGCGGAGGGGGCGCGGGTCGGGTCGGGCCGGGTCAGATCGGAACCGCTCGGGTGGGATCGGAACCGCTCGGGTGGGATCGGAACCGCTCGGGTGGGATCGGATAAGAACCAGTTGGGCAGTATTGGAACCAGTTGGCTCAGCCCAGCTCAGGTCTGTTCGGTTCGGATCCAGAACCAGTCAGCTCAGCTCAGCTCAGCTCAGCTCGGTTGGGCTCAACTCAACCTGGCCCAGATCAGATCGGATCAGAACCAGTTGAGTTGTATTGGAACCCGTTGGCTCAGCCCAGCTCTCACAGCACCCCCATCATGACCCAGTGGGATCAGACTCAGTTGGATCAGATCAGAACCAGTTGTGTCTGGAACCAGTTGGCTCAGCCCAGCTTGGTTCAGCTCAGCTCGACTCAGCTCAGCTGAGGTTGGATCACAACAAGTTGGATCAGATTGGAACCACTCAGCTCAGCTCACCTTGGCTGGGCTTGGCTCAATTTAATCTGGCTTTGTTCAGCCGGGTTTGGATCGGGTCAGATCAGGTTGGATTGGATGGGAACCAGTCAACTCAGACTGGATCAGAAGCAGTTGTGTCAGGTTGGAACCAGCTGGGTCAGCTTAGCTTGGCCTGCGTTGGGTCAGACAGAACCAGTTGGCTCAGCTTAGCTTGGCTCAGCTCAGCTCCACTCAGTTTAACCTGGTCTCACTTAGCCCAGGCCCGGCTCAGCCTGGTTCAGCTCAGTTCAAGCAGGCTCGACTCAGTCCAGTTTGGGGTGTGTGCCTGCACAACTGGCTGGAACAAAGGAATTAGAGCAGCTGTCTCCCACCCCTGGCACAAGGCCCTGGCATGCCACTGGACACAGTGATGTGGGCATGGGTGGGCCTGGCCTGGCTGGGACCTGACTGGGACACCTGTCCAGATCCCTGCCCAGATCTCTGCCCAGTTGACCTGCCCAGGGTCCTTTCCTGGGTATCTGTCCAGGATGCTTTCCCAGGATCCCTGCCCAGGAATCTTGCCTGTGGTATTTGCCCGGGATCCCTGCCCAGGATACCTTTACAGGGTTGCTGCCTGGGATACTTTCCTGGAGTACTTTCCTGGAGTACCTGCACGGGCAAGGGTGAGGGAGGAGAGGAGGAGGATGAGCTCCAGGTGGGCACTGTGGATGTGGTGGAAGAGCTGGGTGACCCCCAGGAACTGAAGGAGGAAAGTGCTGTGTCACCAAGGGGCCTCAAAACCCCGATGGTGATGTCCCCGCTGGGGCAGGGCCACACTGGCACGGCCGGCGGGCACCTCTCCAGGCGCTGGCATTGGCACTGCTCTGCTAATTAGCGAGGCAGAGATAACAAGGGCGCAGCGTCCGTGGCACGCATAGGGCACCCACGGGGCACACGGCACCAGGCTGTGGCACCCGGAGTGGATGGACCCCTGGGAGGAGCGAAGGGCTGGTGGGGGCTGGCAGGGTGGGCAGAATCCCCGTGTCCTCCACCCCGGTGTCACCTCACTCAGGGGACTCTGGGCATTGCCCGGGTGGGGCAAAGCCCAGGGGGTTTGGGGGCACCGGGGGTACCTGTGGCCACAGGGATGGGAAGGGGCTGTGCCAACAGGGTCTGGGGTGCTCAGGGCCCCTCCAATGATGAGGGACCTCTCTGGTGCTCAGGGGCCCCCCAGTGCTTGGGTATCCCCAAATGCCCAAGGACCCCCTGATGCCCAGAAAACCAGGGATCCCCCCGCACCTCCCAGTGGCGAATCTCTGACCAAGCCCTTGCCCCGCCCCTGCAGTTCAACCCTTCCGCCCCACCCATACATCTGCTGGCCAATCAGAGCGCGGCGGGCAGGCAGATAGACCAATCACAGCCATTTTTCGGAGCCGGGGGGGCGGGATGTAGTGGTGTCACTGGTTTGGTGTCACTGGTGTCACTGGTTTGGTGTCACTGGTGTCACTGCTTTGGTGTCACTTGTTTGGTGCCACTGGTGTCACTGGTTTGGTGTCACTGGTGTCACTGGTGTCACTGGTTTGGTGTTACTGGTGTCACTGGTTTGGTGTCACTGGTGTCACTGGTGTCACTGGTGTCACTGGTTTGGTGTCACTGGTGTCACTGGT
>JAWWES010000059.1:1055037-1074127 GCA_035583135.1 Lophotriccus pileatus
CCCCCAGCACTTCCCAGTGGCCTCCCAATGCCCAGGAACCCCCCTGATGCCCAGAAAGCCAGGGATCCCCCCCCAGCACTTCCCAGTGGCCTCCCAATGCCCAGGAACCCCCCTGATGCCCAGAAAGCCAGGGATCCCCCCGCACCTCCCAGTGGCGAATCTCTGACCACGCCCTTGCCCCGCCCCTGCAGTTCAACCCTTCCGCCCCACCCATACATCTGCTGGCCAATCAGAGCGCGGCGGGCGGGCAGATAGACCAATCACAGCCATTTTTTGGAGCCGGGGGCGGGATGTAGCCCGCACCTACCAATGAGAGTGGGGCAGGTGGGGCTTTGCCCTCTCGGGGTGCAGACGCTTTTCCGGGTTAGACGGAAACGGCGGCGTGACCCGGAAGTTCCGGCTCGGCGGCGGCGCGGCGTAGTCCGGCCCCGGCCCCGGTTCTGACCCCAGTCCCGGCCTCGGCCCCCATCCCGGCCCCGATATGGCGGACGTGACCGCCCGGAGCCTGCAGTATGAGTACAAGGCGGTGAGTACAGGCCCAGTGCCGTGAATCGCCCCCCCTGTACCGCCAACTCCCCTCAGCGCCACGGTGGGACCCTCTGACCAACCTCAGCCCCTCCTTCGGGACTTCCCAGACCCCCCTCAGCCCCAGGTTGGGACCTATTTTGAGATCCCCAGCCCCACCTCCCGTCCCATGGAGGGACCCCTCCAGCCCCCTCAGCCCCTTTGTGGGATCTCCAGTGGGACCTTCCTGACTCCCTCAGCCCCATTTCAGTATTCTCTGATCCTTCTCAGCCTCACATTTGGGCCCCCCAGTGCCCCTGAGCCCCATTTCAGGACCCTTAACCCTATAGTGGGACCCGTTTCAGGATCCCCCTGACCCTCCTCAACCCTATTTTTGGACTGCTCCCAGTTCTGCTCAGACCTATTTCAAGACCCCCCTCCCCCTGAGCCCCATTCCAGGGTCTCCCTGCTTCCCCCCAGCCCCATTTCAGGGTCTCCCTGAGCACCCCTGACCCTGTTCTCCCCCCAGAACTCCAACCTGGTCCTCCAAGCCGACCGGTCCCTGATCGACCGCACGCGCCGGGACGAGCCCACGGGGGAGGTGCTGTCCCTGGTGGGGAAGCTCGAGGGGACCCGCATGGGGGACAAGGCCCAGAGGACCAAACCCCAGATGCAAGAGGAGAGAAGAGCCAAGTGAGTGGGAGCTGGGCCTAGAATGGGAATTCCTGTACCCAAACAGGAGTTTGGGGGGGTCACAGAAATGTCGGGGGGGGGGGGGGAACCTTAAAGAACTTAAAGACCATTGGCCTGACACCAAAGCAGGGTCCAGCCTGGCTTTGGACACTGCCAGGGATCCAGGGGCAGCCACAGCTTCTCTGGGAATTCCATCCCAGCCCCTACCCACTCTCATGGGGAGGAATTTCTTCCCCATGTCCCACCAAAATCTCCTCTTTTCCAGTGGGAAGCTATTACCCCTTGTTCTGTCCCTCCATCCCTTGTCCAAAGTCCCTATCCTAGAGTCTCTTTGGGCACTGGAAGGGGCTTCAAGGTCTCCCTGGACCCTTCTCTTCTCCAGCGTTGGGAATATTTGGAGGTAGAAAACCTTGTGGTGGTGTGAGCACAGGGATGGAGACCAAACTTCACCAGCCTGGAAGTCAGAAACACATTGTTTTTTCGGGTTGGAGTCACTTGCTCTGTGTTAGGAACCAAAAATCGAAGGGGAAAAATTAAAATCAGTTTTACCCCTTTATTATTGAAACTAAGGAGCCTTGTGGTACTTTGAGGTTCTGACTCCATGTCCCCCTCCTGCTCCTGTCCCCAGGAGGAGGAAGAGGGATGAGGACAGGCACGACATCAACAAGATGAAGGGCTACACTCTGCTGTCCGAGGGCATCGATGAGATGGTTGGGATCATCTACAAACCCAAGACCAAGGAGACCCGTGAGACCTATGAAGTCCTGCTGAGCTTCATCCAGGCAGCCCTGGGGGACCAGGTGAGGCTGGGATCACAGCCTGGGTTAGGGAGATCCAGCCCTTGGATTGGTTAATCCATCCCTGTCATCGAGTGTCGGTTCATGGAGACATGGAATGGTTTGTGTTGTGTTCCACCCCCTGCCATGGGGGGAACACCTTCCACAGACCAGATTGCTCCAAGCCCCATCCAGCCTGGCCTGGAACACTTCCAGGGATCCAGAGACATCCAATATTTCTTTCCAATATCCAGTTTAAACCAGCACATGGAATGGTTTGCATTGGGAGGGACCTTAAAGACCATCCAGTTCTGTGGGCAGGGACATCTTGCGCTATGCCAGGTTGCTCCAAGGGCTGTCCAGCCTAGACTTGGACACTTCCAGGAATCCAGGGGCATCCACAGCTTCTCTGGGCATCAAGAAAACTTGTCCTTCCCTTCTTTCCCTCTGTTGAAGCTGCTTTGGGCCTCGGGGATGTTCTGATGGTGATTTTGTTGTGCTAAAATGGTTCTTGGGTGCTTGGGGGGCCCAGAAAGATTCAAGACTATTTCCATATTGAATTCCCTGTTTGTCACCCCTTTCCCAGCCCCGGGACATCCTTTGTGGGGCGGCTGATGAGGTCCTGGCCGTGCTGAAGAACGAGAAGCTGCGGGACAAGGAGCGTCGGAAGGAGATTGACCTCCTGTTGGGCCAGACGGACGACACGCGGTACCACGTCCTGGTGAACCTGGGCAAGAAAATCACCGACTACGGGGGGGACAAGGAGATCCAGAACATGGGTACGGGGCTTCCCCCAGCATGGGTCGGGTAGGAGGGTGGCTGGTGCAGTTTGCACACAGGGAGATGCTTTGGGGTGGTTTCCAGGCCCCCAAACCGTGTTGTTTTGGTGTTTCCGAGGTGTGGATGTGGGTGGGATATGGATCTGGGAGTTTTGCAGATGTGGCCCAGATTTCCTGCTGAATTCCCTCTCCTCTGCTCTACAGATGACAACATCGATGAGACCTATGGGGTGAACGTGCAGTTTGAGTCTGATGAGGAGGTAGGAGATGATGCTGGAAGTGGCTCTGCAGGGACCACATTTATCCCATTTCCCCCTGTCCCATTCAGAAAGGGGACGTTGGCTCAGGCTGGGACGTCCCTTACAGGCACAACCTGGATTATTTTAGATGCCACTTCGCAGTCTGGGGAGGATTTGTGGCTTATCCTGCTAATCCAAGGCTTACCATGACTCAGCCTGATGGGAGACAGATGGTGACATTTAGATCTCGTGGGGAAACTTGACAGATGGAAAAGAGGGATTTGGATGCACTGGGTGGAGGTGTTGTACAGAAACACTCTCCAGGATTGGTTTTGGAAAGGGCTAAGAGAAAAGAAGGATAAGTAGGGGATTGTTGGAGGAGTCACTGGCAGATCCTGTTTAGAGTAGAAATACCACGTGGAGCTTCATCTGAGCCACAGCACCACATTCCCGCTAAAAGCACAAGTCAGGCTGTTCCCCTTGGGAATGAGCTGCCAGATGAGTCATTCCTGCCAAGGAAAAGCTGTTCTTTGATGTTTGGAAGCCTCTTACAGATCACTGCTTTCCACAGGAAGGGGATGAGGACATTTATGGGGAAGTCCGTGATGAGGCGTCGGACGATGACATGGAAGGGGACGAGGCCGTCGTGCGTTGCACCCTCTCAGCCAACGTGAGTCACGTGGAACGTGGGCTTGGGATCATCTGGAGCAGGATTGGCGATCCTGTTGGGCTTTGGGGATGGAAAGGAGCCTTGGAGTTCTCTGAGTGCAGCCAAAATGGGTGTTCAAGAATGAACATCCCTCTGACACCCCAAACTCTGGCTCCACCACGCCAAGGCCACAGGGAAATAACATTTTCTTGGGGGATTTTCTCAAGCTTGTGGCATCGGGGGAGCTGATGAGCTCCAAGAAGAAGGATCTGCACCCTAGAGACATCGATGCCTTTTGGCTCCAGCGTCAGCTCAGCCGCTTCTATGATGATGCCATTGTGTCCCAGAAAAAGGCAGATGAGGTGCTGGAGATCCTGAAGGTCAGTGGACACCTGATCTATGGGATCACATCGCCCTTGGAGTGTCTGTCTGCCTGGAAGGCAGGAATTTGCCTCAAAAATTTAGGTTTCTTCACATTAAACTGAGTTACGGACAAGACTGGACTAGGCTGGGCTTAGTCTTAATTTACAGGGATATCCTGAGGGGATATGTGGTTGGGTTTGTGTTGGTGTTTGCTGGGTGATCGTCATCCATGGGGTCCGTTTCCCTCCTAATTCTGCTGCTGGTGTGCTTTGGGCATCATGGCCTGGTGGGAAAAATGGGAATTAGAGGGAGGGTGGGATTGTTATTCCAGGCTCAGTCACTCAAACCTGGCCTTGTTTGTCACTGCTGTTGAGATCTTCTTGCCTTCAGTTTCATGGAAGACAGGGATCCAGGGTCTGTGGGCACAGAGATTAATGGTCATCTTGTGTTTCTTCTCCCAGACTGCCAGTGATGACCGGGAATGTGAGAACCAGCTGGTTCTGCTCCTGGGCTTCAACACATTCGACTTCATCAAGGTCCTGCGGCAGCACCGGATGATGAGTGAGTGACCTTGGTCTTCACCTTGACCTCCACCACCACCACCTTTGCTTCCCTCGCCTCCTTCAGCTCAACCTCCAACTTCACACCTCCACCATCACCCTCCGCTATCATCTTCCCCTTCCCTTCCACCTTCACCTCTACCTCCCCTTCCCCTTCTCTGCTACCTTCACCTCCACCTTCACCCTTGCTGTCACCTCCATCTTCACACTTCCACTTCCATCTTCTCCTCCACCTCCTGCTCTTGTGACATGATTCCACCACAATCCAAGGCTTTTGAACTGTTGCCTTGGGAAGGTTGGACTCTTATTTGTCCCTTGTTTGGCTCACTCTCACTCCTGCGCCCCCCAGTCCTGTACTGCACTTTGCTGGCCAGTGCCCAGAGTGAAGCTGAGAAGGAAAGGATCATGGGCAAGATGGAAGCGGATGCCGAGCTCTCCAAGTTCCTGTACCAGCTGCACGAGACAGAGAAGGAGGATCTGATCCGGGTGAGCTGGGGGGAAGCTGGGGCAGGATGGGGGATTGGCTGTGGAGTGTCTGGGTTGGTTTGGATGAGAAAGTGGAGCTTCTGACCCAACTGAACCCCCAGTCCGTGGGAAATGCTGCTCAGAAAGGGCAGTCTTTTCACCACTTCTTATTTTTGAGGCACACAAGGCTGTGCTTTCCCAGGAAAAAGGTCATGTCAGCAACTTCCACAGTTAAGAACTGCTTTTAAGTGTCCTGTTTCACCTCTGGCCTCCCCCATGTGAGGATCAACCCCTCTGGTTGTCACCTCTGCTTCTCTGGGGCTGGAATGGGGCACTGAACCTGATTATTGCTGTGCAGGAGGAGCCCTGCTTGGCTTTTGCTCTTCCAGAACTGATTTGGGGGTTGTTTTATGGGACTAATACTACATTCCTGGTTTGTGGCTGGAAAACCCCCTGGATATGTTGAGTATTTATTGTCTCTGGAATTGGGAAGTACTGTTGGCTGTGTTTTCCCTCCCTGCTTCCCTTCCTCTGCTCTCCCAGATGTCACATTTATGCCCTGGCCTTGAGGGCACTGGTTTTTCCTACCAAAAATGGTTGTTCCTGGTTCTGTGGATGCCTGTGCTTGTAGGGAATGGGAACACAGAACCTGCAGAATGTGACAGGAGCTCCTGGAAGCCCATGGAGGAGGCTCAGGCTGTTCCCAGGGCTGACTCCTGGTCTCTTCCCACAGGAGGAACGGTCCCGCCGGGAGCGTGTGCGGCAGTCCCGCATGGACACGGATCTCGAAACCATGGATCTGGACCAAGGAGGAGAGGTAAAACTCTTGGATCTGTTCCCAGTCCTCCTGAAACATTCTCAGTCAGAGCAAAAAGGGTATTTGTAGTGACATGAGCATGAAGATACCACGAACAAGCCCTGATGTGCTTCAGAGGTGCTTCCCAGCTGGATGCAGCAGCTTTTCCTTTCATCCCAGGGTGCAAACACCAGGAGAATGTTGTTTCCTAACCCCTGCCCCTTTCCCATTGCTGTCTCCAGGCACTGGCTCCAAGGCAGGTGCTGGATTTGGAGGATCTGGTGTTTGCCCAGGGCAGTCACTTCATGGCCAACAAGCGATGCCAGCTCCCAGATGGATCCTTCCGCCGGCAGCGCAAGGGCTACGAGGAGGTTCATGTGCCTGCCCTGAAACCGAAGCCTTTTGGGGCTGAAGAGGTTGGTGACCTGTCTGTTCCTACTTACTTAGCACTGAGGGACACTTTGGAGCCCTTCCAGTGCCTAAAGGGGCTCCTGGAGAGCTGGAGAAGGGCTTTGGGCATAAGGGATGGAGGGACAGAACAAGGGGGAATGGCTTCCCACTGGAAAAAGGGAGATTTGGGTGGGATATTGGGAAGGAATTCCTCCTTGTGAGGGAGTGAGGGCCTGGGATGGAATTCCCAGAGAAGCTGTGTGTACCTCACCCCTGGAAGTGTCCAAGGCCAGGTTGGAGCAACCTGGGATGGTGGAAGGTGTCCCTGCCCATGGCAGGGATTGGAACAGGATGACCTTTAAGTTCTCTCCTGACCCAAACCATTGTGTGAGTCCCTGAGCTGTTGCTGATGCCGTGACAGACACTTCCTGTGATTCAGCAGCTTTGATGTGGCTGTTCCTCCCTCTCACGTTCCCTGCAGACCCTTCTTTTCCACGTGTCTGAAGACACTTCCCGAATTCTGGTTTTCCGCTTGTGGGCTGTTCATCCTGTGCAGTGGTTTCCGTTTCAGGGCTCCTCTGCCCCATCCAGCTGCTCTGCTGAGCCCTCAGCTCTGCTTTTTCCCTCTCCTTCCCGTGTGGGCTGGAACTGTGGGATTAATTGGGATAAATCCCCTCTTTTGATCATTGCTGGAAGCAGCAATGTGGTCTGATCTGTCCCACCGCAGGAGCACAGTGGGGGGTTTGATCTTCTGATGTGTAGTCAGATATAACTTACCCTGGTTGAAGTGCATGTGCCTGCTAATGAGTGCTGTTTGATCCTTCTCTAACCTGCTTCATGATCCCAGGACACAGGGATTTTCCTCCCATCTGGACACAACATGTCCCTACTGCTGCTCACCAGGCTGTCCTCGAGATCCCACGTCTGCCCCACAGCCTCTGAGGTTGAAAAAAAAGCTGAACTCGATGTTTTCCTGTTTTTCTCCCCACTTTTCAGCAATTGGTTTCTGTGGAAAAGTTGCCCAAATATGCCCAGGCTGGATTTGAGGGGTTTAAGACCCTGAACCGTATCCAGAGCAAACTGTACCGTGCAGCGCTGGAGTCAGATGAGAACTTGCTGCTCTGTGCTCCCACGGTGAGATCCTGGGATTCGGGGCCTGTGTGAGGGGAATCCACAAGGATGATAACTTTGGGAAACCCTTTCCCCTGAAGAAGTCAGGGGTCTGATGGGGTTTGTTGGTTCTTGCCTTCCAGGGTGCTGGGAAGACGAACGTGGCGCTCATGTGCATGTTGAGGGAGATCGGGAAGCACATCAACATGGATGGGACCATCAATGTGGATGATTTCAAGATCATCTACATTGCTCCCATGAGGTCCTTGGTGCAGGAGATGGTGGGAAGCTTTGGGAAGGTGAGGGTTGGTTTGGTCCTGCCCATGCTGGAACGTAGGTGAGGGTAGATGAGTGTCCTGTGCTGGGAGGCACTTGGAATTTGGGGAGAAGTTTTGGGCTCCTCATGACAAAACATCGAAGGGCTGAAGCATGTGCAGGGAAGGGGATGGAGCAGGGGAGGGGTCCAGAGCACCAGGAGCAGCTGAGGGAGCTGTGGAGGCTCAGCCTTGAGAAAAGGAGGCTCAGGGGGGACCTTCTCCCTCTCTGCAACTGCCTGACAGGAGGGGGGAGCCGGGGGGATGTCGGGCTCTGTTCCCAGGGGAGAAGGGACAGGACAAGGGGAAATGGCCTCAAGCTGTGCCAGGAGGGGTTTAGATTGGATATAGTGAAAATTCCTTCATGGAGGAGGTTGTCCATGTTTGGCCTGTGGTTTCCTCCCAGCGCTTGGCCACATACGGGATCAACGTGGCCGAGCTGACCGGGGACCACCAGCTGTGCAAGGAGGAGATCAGCGCGACCCAGATCATCGTGTGCACCCCTGAGAAGTGGGACATCATCACCCGCAAGGGAGGGGAGAGGACCTACACCCAGCTGGTGCGACTGGTCATACTGGTAAGCAGCACTGGGGCCTCCAGAGCCCCGGCAGGGAGGAGGAGGAGGGTGGGGAACACTGCGTCCTCCATCCCTGTGGTTCCTGGACGTGTGTGAAGGTGTCTCTTGGTTCTGGAGACACTGAGGCTTTGAGCCCTTGGCTGAGCTGCTCCAGTCCACACAAGCTGAGGAATGACCCCAAAAATGGATCAGGTTTTCCAGAGAGGTTGTGGATTCCTCATCCCTGGAGGGGTCCCAAGTTTCCAAGGCTGGGAATGAACAAGTCGATCCACTTGTAGGTGTTTGGGATGAAAGGTCTGAAAGTATAATTCCCTGCTTAAAGAGGGATTTTAAGAAGGGGAAAGGGTTTTGGCAAGGGCATGGAGGGACAGGACAAGGGGGAATGGCTTCCCACTGACAGAGGGCTGGGTTAGATGGGATATTGTGAAGGAATTCTTCCCTGCGAGGATAGGGAGGGGCTGGAGTGGAATTCCCAGAGCAGCTGTGGCTGCCCCTGGATCCCTGGAAGTGTTCAAGGCCAGGTTGGACGTGGCTTGGAGCAACCTGGGATAGTGGAAGTTGTCCCTGCCCATGGCAGGGAGTGGGACTGGATGGTCTGTAAGGTCCTTCCAACCCTAACCATTCCACAGTTCAATGAAACAGAGCAGTTTGGAGCAGGGATAACCCTGTTCCCATTCCCTCTGTGCAGGATGAGATCCACCTCCTGCACGATGACCGTGGCCCCGTCCTGGAGTCCCTGGTGGCCAGAGCCATCCGGAACATCGAGATGACCCAGGAGGATGTGAGGCTGGTCGGCCTCAGTGCCACCCTGCCGAACTACGAGGACGTGGCCACGTTCCTGAGGGTGGACCCGGCCAAAGGCTTGTTCTACTTTGACAACAGGTACCTTGGAAAGCTTTTCCAGCTGGATTTATGGCTCCCTCCTTCAGCAGCATTGAGTGCCCATCTGTTAGATGGTGGCAGGGCCTCATCAGACCTTCAACACATGTTTAATTGCTCTTTGATGGGTCATTAAAAGCATTTTTGGGTCTAGAGCAGTATATTTAACAAGTCATGTTCTTGCATGGCCATCCCTGCGGGAAAGTGCTTGGAGAAGGCAGAGAAGTTCTGCCATCCCTGTGGGCTGTAGGAGCTGCTGGAAGGAAGCCTAAACCAGGATGATGGTAGTTCTCAGAACACCCTCTTTACTCCCTGAGTAGCAAATGGATTCCAGGAATCATGAGGGATTGTGGCTGGTTCTTATGGCTCAACCAGAGTCTTCAGAGCTCTGAGTACATCGAGGCACAAAGGAGTTGAGCTGGTCAAAAAGCAGGATGCCTTTGGATGCCTTTTGACCTTTGTGTGAGGGCTTTTCCTCTCCTATTCTCTTTAATGGATTGGGTTTTTTTTCCCCACAGCTTCCGCCCGGTGCCCCTGGAGCAGACCTATGTTGGCATCACAGAGAAGAAAGCCATCAAACGCTTCCAGATCATGAATGAGATTGTTTATGAGAAGATTATGGAGCATGCTGGGAAGAACCAGGTTGGAGACTTTATTCCTGACACACTTAATCCCCTTTGAATTCCCGTTGCTCTGGAGAAGCTGCAGTAGAGGGGAGAGCCTGGGTGGTCCATGAGGGGAGAAGGAACACAGGTTTTCTCTGTGCCAGCTCTGATTAATGTAGGGATAGTCCTTCTAGGATGAGGGGAATTTTGGTGTGCTGCCTATTAAATCAGGAACTTTGTGTGTGCATCCACATCTGGATTAATTCCTGGTCTCTCCTTACCCTGGGCACTGGGAGCAGTGGTTGGGCATCTTTATCAGGAACTGTCACAGTGATTCCTCGCTCAGTGATGTCCCATCTGCTTTTTGACAGGTCCTGGTGTTTGTGCACTCCAGGAAGGAGACTGGGAAGACAGCCAGGGCCATCAGGGACATGTGCCTGGAGAAGGACACCCTGGGCCTCTTCCTGCGGGAGGGCTCGGCCTCCACCGAGGTCCTGAGGACAGAAGCTGAGCAGTGCAAGGTGAGACTCGACAGATTGGATTGGATATTGGGGAAATTCCTTCATGGAAAGGGCTGTCCAGCCCTGGGACAGGGGTGGAGTCCCCATCCCCGGAGGGATTTAACATCCCTGAGGATGTGGCACTTGGGGACATGGGTTAGGGGTGGCCTTGGTAGTACTGGGGGAGTGGTTGGAGTCGGTGATCTCAGAAGGCTTTTCCATGATTCCATGATAAACATCCTACCAGTTCAGTGCAGATTCACAGCCTTTCCCCTGGGATACTCCACCTTGTTTTCTCCCTGGGTGGAAGCCCCAGAGCTGATTGTGTTTGTGCCACAGAACCTGGAGCTGAAGGATCTCCTGCCCTACGGCTTTGCCATACACCACGCCGGGATGACCCGCGTGGATCGGACGCTGGTGGAGGATCTGTTTGCTGACAAGCACATCCAGGTGAGCCAGGAGCACTTTCAGGAGTCACAGCTTTCACCAGAGCAGGCTCTTCACAAAAAACACACAGTCTGTGTTTTCCAATGGCCTTTTGGGGGCAAAATCCTGAGGATCAAGGGTAGCCAACCCCATCCCACTCTGCTGCTGGAGGCAGCCTTGACTTTGCTGAAGAACAAGATCAAAATAGCATTTGGTCAGGAGAAGAGAGGGAAGGGATTTCTCCCCTTGGCCTGGCTGATTTTCTTGAAGAATAGGAATAACATAGGTAAAAGCACGTGGCCAGGAAGGGAGAGAGCAGGAATTTCAGGTGATTTCAGCCAGAGCTCTGTCCCAGAGCTGGTTCCTCCTCAAGTGCCACTTTGACAAAACCTCATCCAAAATTTCCTGGCTGTGGGATAAGTGGAAGGATTTTTTTTTGATTTCTCAGAAAATTTGGGTAAAGATCCCTCTGTTCACCTCCCCTTCCATGCTCAGCTGTGAAGATGGTCCTATTTCCCAGTCTTTATCCCTTTTGTGCTTATCTGGAATTGGGCCCAGCATTTAGATCCATTTCCTTGGGAAGAGATTTGTGCCTGGCTTTGATCCCTGTTTTTCCCTGCAGGTGCTGGTCTCCACAGCCACCCTGGCCTGGGGGGTGAACCTTCCTGCCCACACCGTCATCATCAAGGGGACTCAGGTGTACAGCCCAGAGAAGGGGCGCTGGACCGAGCTGGGAGCCCTGGACATCCTCCAGGTGTGCTTCTGGGAACAAAGAAACCCCCAGGACCCCGGGGCAGGATTTTCCCTTCCTCAGATCCCACCACATTTAAAATCTTTGTTTGTGTCTTCTCCATGTGATTGCTCCCTGTTCTTTCCTGTCAGACAGTCCCAGTGTTCTGGACAAATAATTGCTCCGTAATTCCTTGTCCAGACACATTTGAGCTATTTCTGTGTGTCCCCTGCCAGCTGGAAGTAGCAGCAGGCTGAGCAACCTGGCAGGAAAATCCCAGGATATGGCAGCAAGGAGAAATTCCTTATTTGATGGTTGAATTTGATGATCTTGGAGATGTTTTCCAACCAAAACAACGGAATTCCAAAGCTTTGATATTTTGCTGACCTTGTTTTCCCATTTCCAGATGCTGGGACGTGCTGGGAGACCCCAGTACGACACGAAAGGAGAGGGAATTCTCATCACATCCCATGGTGAGCTCCAATATTACCTGTCCCTGCTCAACCAACAGCTCCCTATCGAGAGCCAGATGGTGTCAAAGCTCCCAGACATGCTGAACGCAGAGACCGTCCTTGGGAATGTCCAGAATGCCAAAGTGAGTGGGAATCTCTGCTTTCCTCAGGGATTTGTGCCCTTGGTTGGCACCCAGTGGGAATTGGCATGAGATTTTTGAGAAATTTGGTGCTGTGGGAATTACTGGGTGGAGAATCAGGTGTGGACTGGATGCTTCTGTCACTCAGAGCGAAGTTTTCCATGTGGGAAAGGACACTCAGGGAAAAATCTGCATGTGGATGCTGTTTTTTTTTTTATTTTAATTCCTTTTAATATTTTTCTGGTGCTGGAGAGGAGCTGCAGGTAGTCCTGCTGCACTTCCAGGCTCTGGTTTAGTGTGATCCAGTGGTATCGAGCCGGTTCAGGCTCTGTGTCAGTCTGGAGCATCTGGCTCTGAGCTGGAACGTCACCTGTGCTTTCCAAGGGCTGTGTTCATGGGGTGGTGTTGGTGTTCCCTCAGGATGCAGTGAACTGGCTGGGCTATACCTACCTGTACATCCGGATGCTGCGCTCCCCAACCCTCTATGGAATCTCCCATGACGACCTGAAGGCAGATCCGCTCCTGGATCAGCGGCGCCTGGATCTGGTGCACACCGCGGCTCTGATGCTGGACAAGAACAACCTGGTGAAGTACGACAAGAAAACTGGGAATTTCCAGGTGAGGCAGCTCCTGGGGAAGGCGCTGGGAGCCAACAGAGCATCTCCTGGCTCGGAGAAGGGATGTGGTTAAACCCGAATCCCAGGGAATGCTGCTGGGCATGTCTGTGGTTCCAGGGAGCTGGCACAGGATAACACCTGGCCCTGGGATAACACCTGGCCCTCAAACCTGCTTTGTGTTTGCTGCTGCCTCCTGGGCAGATCCCCATTCCTGTTGCATTTCCATTGCTTCGGAGGGAGTGAGACAAGAAAGGGGAATTAGGCACCAGGAAAAGCAGCTTTCCTGGAATATACCGAGAAAAGCTAATTAGGCACCAGGAAAAAACAGCTTTCCTGGGAAATCAGGTATCAAGTAAAGCAGCTTTCCTGGGATGTTTGCAGCCTGGGAGTTTTTTCTGGAGTCATTTTCCCTGCTGCAGCCCTGTTCCCATCCAGCCCGTGCCAGGAGCAGTTGGAATCTGAGCCGTGTCCCTCCCTTGTCCCCCCAGGTGACGGAGCTGGGCCGCATCGCCAGCCACTACTACATCACCAACGAGACCGTGCAGACCTACAACCAGCTCCTGAAACCCACCCTGAGCGAGATTGAGCTCTTCCGGGTCTTCTCCTTGTCCTCGGAATTCCGGAACATCACTGTGAGGGAGGTACGGAGCCAAGCAACAACAAAACAACAGGAGAGCCGGACGCAAAAGAAGATGAGGCTCCCAGAGTGGTCAGGGAGAAAGATGGAAGGATGTGGGATCAATTCTGCTTTTTTTGCCCAAAGAACTAGGATGCAATGTGTATTTGCAATAACTGATCCATATTTTCCTAGTATTTTCCACAGTGTTTTCCCTCCAGGTCTTTTCTGATCAAGTTCTCTCATCCTCTGTCATCCCAGTCTCTGTTCATAGGATGTGCATTCCTGACTTCAGGATGTGCATTCCTGACTTCAGGAAGTGCATCCCCAGTTTCAGGATATGCATCCCTAATTTCACAACTATTTTTAATGCCAAAATCTGGCTGGAAAAGCTCAGGGAAGGAACATGTTTGTTTTTGCTCTGAGGCCTTTCTAGAAAGCATCACCCTGTGAGGGAGCAGGTTAAAGAAATAAGGAAAAACGTGATTGTGAGGAAAAGATTCCTATGAATAAGAGGAGCAATGAGAGACACAGAATATAGAATATATAGAATATAAAATATTTTTAATACTTGGAAGTATTACTGATCTTCCATTTCTTTCCAAGTGAAAGAAATTGGAAGCTGGAAATTGGAAGCTTCAGAAGCTCTAGGAGAGGAAAAGATCGACGAGCAAAACAGACATGAGCCTGTTTCCCAGGAAACAGGATAAAAAACTTAGGAATTATTTCTCTAGAATTCATTTCTCGTCGCACTTTTATTCAGTAAGGGAGATCCGAAATCGGTGAGTTTAATTTCTTCAGGAGTTGCAATTCTCCTGTTCCCCCCCCTTCCCAAGTCATAGCTTGAGCTCTTCTGTACAGAATGTTTGCTTGAAAGAACCTCAGAAGACCTCCAGTCCCTTTCCCATTGGAACAACCCCCTCCCAGCTTTGTGAAGGCAGAAAAAATGTCCAGACAAATCAGAGAAAAGTGGGGAAAATATGGGAAATCTGTGTGTTCTGGGTGGCACAGCCCCAGGACACGGGTCCTGGTGCTGCAGGGACAAAGCAGAGCTTTCCCTGAGGGACCATGTCATCCCTCCTGCCTTGTTTTCCGGCAGGAGGAGAAGTTGGAGCTGCAGAAGCTGCTGGAGCGAGTTCCCATCCCAGTGAAGGAGAGCATTGAGGAGCCCAGTGCCAAGGTGAGCCCTGGAGGGGCTTCTCTACCTATCTAGAGCGGAATGGGATCCTTGGGAAAGAGCTGGGATAGCAAATTTCCCCCAGGGCAGGGAATTCTGCTCCCTTCCCTCTGTGGGACATCCTGGATGTGTCTGAGTGCTCCAAGAGCTGCAGGTGCTCCATGTCCCTGGCTGGGGACAGCCAGTCCCATCGGTCACTGCTGTCCTGTCATGTCCATCCCAGTCCACTGGGATTGGGCACCAAGAGGGGGGCTGAGAAGAGGGAATCAGGTACCAGGAAAAGCAGCTTTCCCAGGATGTATCTTGAGAGGCTGTCCTTGTCCTTCCCAGATCAACGTTCTCCTGCAGGCTTTCATATCCCAGCTGAAGCTGGAGGGGTTCGCGCTCATGGCTGACATGGTGTACGTGACCCAGGTGAGGAGCGAGCATGTTCCCTTAGGATCTGTCTAATCCCACAGCTCTTTCCACCTCAGACATTGAGTTTATGGTCAAAAATGCCTCTGGAAATCAGAGCTGGGAGTGGTGGGAAGGTGCAATTCCTGTCAGGATGGAAATGAGATCTTCGGGGGTTCGGAATCACAATAATTTAGTGGCTACCCCTGGATTCCTGGAAGTGTCCAAGGCCGGGTTGGATGGGGCTTGGAGCAACCTGGAATAGTGGAAGGTGTCCCTTCCCATGGAAGGGGGTGAGACTGGGTGGGCGTTAAGGTCCCTTCCAGCCCAAACAATTCCATGAGTTTTAGCTGGTTAGGAACTGGGGTGGGAAGGAGGGAAGGGTGGTGTGTGCTGACCCAGAGCTGTTCCATGCCCACAGTCGGCCGGGAGGCTCATGAGAGCCATCTTTGAGATCGTCCTTAACCGGGGCTGGGCCCAACTCACCGACAAGACCCTCAACCTCTGCAAGATGATCGACAAGCGCATGTGAGCGAGGAGGTCTGGGGAGGTGCTGCTTCCAGGCTTCCCAGAGTTCCCGTGTCTGATCCGTGTGTCCCCTCAGGTGGCAATCCATGTGTCCCCTGCGCCAGTTCAAGAAGCTGCCTGAGGAGGTGGTGAAAAAAATTGAGAAGAAGAATTTCCCCTTTGAGCGACTCTACGACTTGAACCACAATGAAATCGGTACTGAGGCACGGGAAGGGGCTGCATGTTCCCACCCATGAGTCCGTGTTTTGACACAGAGACTGGGGGGACTAGTTCCTGGTGAGCTGGAGGAGGGCAGAGGCTTCATCCTGGTGCCTTCCAGCTGCTGGGATTGCATGGAATCCTCAGTTTGGGAGCTGTGATCACCCTGTCCCCTTTTTCTTGCAGGAGAACTGATCAGGATGCCCAAAATGGGCAAAACAATCCACAAATACGTTCATCTGTTCCCCAAACTGGAGCTGTCAGTTCATTTACAGCCCATCACCCGCTCCACCCTCAAAGTGGAGCTCACCATTGCTCCCGACTTCCAGTGGGATGAGAAGGTGAGTTCTGCCCCCAGAAATCGCCAGGATGGTGGGGAAAAGGGGGAATTCTGGGGCTGGGTTGTGAAAATCATGAGGGAAAATACTCTGGTGGAAAAAGGGCATTTTAGGTGGCTTGATTGTGAAAATGGTCAGGGTAAATACCCTGTTTGCTGGAAAAAGGGTATTTTTGGGTCTGGGTTGCTGTGGGACAGCTGCAGGTTGTCTGGAACTGGGGGCTCTGGGCTGTGCCCTGAAGGTGAGATCTGTCCCTGCTCAGGTCCACGGCTCGTCTGAGGCCTTCTGGATCCTGGTGGAGGATGTGGACAGTGAGGTGATCCTGCACCATGAGTACTTCCTGCTGAAATCCAAGTATGCCCAGGATGAGCACCTGGTGACCTTCTTCGTGCCCGTGTTTGAGCCGCTGCCTCCCCAGTACTTCATCCGAGTGGTCTCTGATCGCTGGCTCTGTGAGTCCCCTCACCCCAGTGCTTCCCCCAAGGGTCAGGGCGTGATTAATCCCCCCTCTGAGCGCTTTTCTGGAGCAAAAACCTCCTGGGATCCAAGTGACAACAGAACTGGAGGATCCCCTTGACAGTGGGAGCCCAGGGATGGAGCTGTGAGAGTGGGTTTGGAGGGGAAAATGTTTGTGCGGAGGCAGGGAAGGAATTTTGGAACTGAAAATGTATTTTTATGCATAGACATGGAGCCACGGGAGTGTTTTTAAGGTGAAAGTGTGTTTTTGTGTGTGTGACAGCCTGTGAGACCCAGCTGCCCGTTTCCTTCCGGCACCTGATCCTCCCAGAGAAGTATCCCCCCCCAACAGAGCTGCTGGACCTGCAGCCCCTGCCTGTGTCGGCCCTGCGGAACAGCGCCTTCGAGAGCCTCTACCAGGACAAGTTCCCCTTCTTCAACCCCATCCAGACCCAGGGTGGGTATTTCCCCTCCTTCAAGCTGCCCCCAGGCCCCATCCATCCTTGTTTTTGTGGAATTTGTCTGTGTGAAGTCAGGAATTTCATAACAAATGGTGTATCCCTCAACCTCCTGGAGCCTGAGAGGTTTGGTGGCTCAAAGTCTTCCTCCAGAGGACCTTTGTCACATTCCTGAAGCAGCAGGTTTGCTCCTGGATGCTGTGCCCAGACTTTTCCAGCTCTGCTGCTTGCAGGGATGAAGTTGGGAGCTTCCCTCGCGGAGTTTCCCTGCCTGCAATGGGGAATTCCCACTTGGGAGCTCCTGTCACAGATTAGAACCTGCTTTGCTCAGTGAATCCCAGGCTAAAACTCCCTAAACAGCCTTTTCTGCAGCTCCTCTTGTGCAGGCTGGATCCAGACCATGTTTTCCCGTCCTGTTCCCATAAATCCATGGGGATTTTCACTGAACTGGTTGTCCCTGTGTCCCCAGTGTTCAACACGGTTTACAACAGCGATGACAACGTGTTTGTGGGAGCCCCCACAGGGAGTGGGAAAACCATCTGTGCTGAGTTTGCCATCCTGAGGATGTTGCTCCAGAATTCTGAGGGACGCTGTGTGTACATCACTCCCATGGAGGCCCTGGCAGAGCAGGTGGGTCCAACATCCTGGGAATACCTGGGGCCTTATCCCAGCTTAGATTTCCATCCTCATCCCCTGCTTCATTTTCCTCATCCCTTTTTTGCTGTCACAACCCTTGGGATAACTCCAGAGTTACCTGATTATTTGTGTCCTCCCTGAGGGAGCAGAGGCACCATCCCACTGCTAACCTGCTCATCAATAATTTGGTAGGAATTGGAGGGTAACAACAGCATCCTTCCCACTTTTTGGCAGGTTTTCATGGACTGGTATGAGAAGTTCCAGGAGCGCCTCAACAAGAAGGTGGTTCTGCTGACAGGGGAAACCAGCACTGACCTGAAACTACTGGGAAAAGGGAACATCATCATCAGCACCCCGGAGAAGTGGGACATCCTGTCCCGCCGCTGGAAGCAGAGGAAGAACGTCCAGAATGTGAATCTGTTCATCGTGGATGAAGTGCACCTGATTGGGGGGGAAAATGGGGTGAGTTGGGGAGGGGAGAAAGTGCCCCTTGTGGGGGGTGGATTGGTGCTGTGTCTAGTCTGGATCAGCTTTTCCTGCTGGGAATGGGGTGGATTGATGCTGTATCCAGTCTCAGCTCAGCTTCCCCAGCTGGGAATTCCCCCGTGGGCTGGCATAGGAGGGCTGTATCCCTTGGGAAGCTCAGGAAGGGCATCCCCTGGGATCTCCTACCTGTTGCCCAGCTGGGAGCTCTGTGTCCCCATTCCCACTCCAAGGTGTGCCCCTACAGCCCGTGCTGGAAGTGATCTGCTCCCGGATGCGCTACATCTCCTCTCAGATCGAGCGGCCGATCCGCATCGTGGCCCTCAGCTCGTCCCTGTCCAACGCCAAGGACGTGGCCCACTGGCTGGGCTGCAGTGCCACCTCCACCTTCAACTTCCACCCCAACGTGCGCCCGATTCCCCTGGAGCTGCACATCCAGGTAGGGCTGGGAATGCCACCTGTCCCTGGAGGGGGTGATGCCTTGGGATTATTGTTAATTCTTCTTGTTAATAATCCCTTGGGATTGTTGTTAGTTCCTGTTACTGTGAATTCTTGTCTCATTGATTCTTGTTAGTCATCCTCTTGGGATGGATTAGAGTGAAAGGACACGGAATGATTTGGGTTTATAAGTAAATAAATAAATTAATACAGATATAAATTATAATTTAATTATATTATTTTGGATTGTTATATATTATTGCAATTATTATTGCCTTCTTTGCTCTGACACACAACCCTTGTTCTGAAAACTAAGATATCTCCTAGTCCACATTAACTAATCACTGATACAGGTAATTAAGGCAGCTGGCACAAGACTATTAATATATTTTATAATGTGGTTATAATATGATTATGTGATTATAATGTGACTGTAATATAATATCTGTATTTTTAAAGAAAATGTAACTGGTTTGGTGACTCTCCCTGGGCAGGGCTTCAACATCAGCCACACGCAGACACGGCTGCTGTCCATGGCCAAGCCCGTGTACCACGCGGTCATGAAGCACTCGCCCAAAAAACCCGTCATTGTCTTCGTGCCCTCCCGCAAACAGACCCGGCTCACGGCCATCAACATCCTCACCACCTGTGCCTCGGATGTGCAGCGCCAGAGGTGGAGACGTGGGGCTGGGGGGTCATGGGGGCACCTGGGGGGGAACATGGGGCACCTGGGGGGACATCACGGGGGACTCGCACCCCAGCGAGGGGCTGGAGCTTGTCCAGGGAAGGGGCTGAGAGAGCTGGG
>JAWWES010000059.1:1074352-1085220 GCA_035583135.1 Lophotriccus pileatus
GGACAGGACAAGGGGGAATGGCTTCCCACTGACAGAGGGCTGGGTTAGATGGGATATTGTGAAGGAATTCTTCCCTGTGAGGATGAGGAGGGGCTGGAATGGAATTCCCAGAGCAGCTGTGGCTGCCCCTGGATCCCTGGAACTGCCCAAGGCCAGGTTGGACGTGGCTTGGAGCAACCTGGGCTAGTGGAAGTTGTCCCTGCCCATGGCAGGGGGTGGAACAGGGAGGTCTTTAAGGTCTCTTCCAACCCTAACCATTCCATGATTCTGTGATCCTCTACCTCTCACATCCAAAAAATCTGCCATCTTTAACATCACCCCCCACCTTTCCTGCACCTCCCTGTATTCCCAGACCCCTATGGGGAGCGTGAAACCCCACGTATCTCTCTCCCCCCCGATTCCAGTGCCCTGCAAAAGGGCTGAGCACCCTCCCTGTGCCCCTTCCAGGCGCAGTCCAGGTGATGGTGGCCTCTCGCAGCCTGTGCTGGGGCATGAACATCTCAGCCCACCTGGTGATCATCATGGACACCCAGTACTACAATGGCAAGATCCATGCGTGAGTGGAGCCCCCCGGTCCCCTAGGGCCTCATCCCTGCCCAGGAGGATCCCTGGGAGCTCTATCCATGGAGCTCTGCTCACCCTCTGTCCCTGCCTAGGTATGTGGATTACCCCATCTACGACGTGCTGCAGATGGTGGGCCACGCCAACCGCCCGCTGCAGGACAACGAGGGACGTTGTGTCATCATGTGCCAGGGGTCCAAGAAGGTGGGTGAGGGCTGGAGCACATTCCTGGTCTTCAAATATCTTCCTTGGGTGTGGAGGCAGATGTTTCTCTCCCAGCTGATAGATAACCCTCACTCAGAGCCGTGGAGATGACCCTCCCAGAGCACTGTGACCTGGGAGTCGCTCTGGGATTTTGGAGGTTTAGTTACCCCTTCCCTCCTGCCCTGGCTGTAGGATTTCTTCAAGAAGTTCCTGTACGAGCCCCTGCCAGTGGAATCCCACCTGGATCACTGCATGCATGACCACTTTAATGCCGAGATCGTCACCAAGACCATCGAGAACAAGCAGGATGCGGTGGATTATCTCACCTGGACCTTCCTGTACCGCAGGATGACCCAGAACCCCAACTACTACAACCTGCAAGGTGGGCAGAGAGGGCTGAGGGTATCAGGGACTCTCTGCCTGGGGGGTCTGCAGCTTTTTTGCTATTCCTGGAAGGTCTCTGAGCTCTGCTGTACCCACAGGTGTGTCCCACAGGCACCTCTCGGATCACCTGTCCGAGCTGGTGGAGCAGACCCTGAGCGACCTGGAGCAGTCCAAGTGCATCAGCATCGAAGATGAGATGGATGTGGCTCCTCTGAACTTGGGCATGATCGCTGCTTACTACTACATCAACTACACCACCATAGGTGAGGGCTCCCCAGGGTGTCCTGGGGAGCAGGCACCACACCTGCTCTCCATCCCTGATCCAGTGCCGCAGGTGATGGAGAAGGTGCTTTGGGTGTGTAAAACTCCATCGTTTTGCCTCTTTTCTCTGAAAAATATCAGTGTTTTCGTGCTGTCTTCACTCCTCTCTTCCCCAGAGCTCTTCAGCATGTCCCTCAATGCCAAGACCAAGGTGAGAGGGCTCATTGAGATCATCTCCAACGCTGCCGAGTACGAGAACATCCCCATCCGGCACCACGAGGACAACCTGCTGCGCCAGGTGAGCCTCGGGGGGGAATTTCTTCTCAGAGAGGGTGGTCAGCTATTGGAAGGTGCTGCCCAGGGAGGTGGTGGAGTCCCCGTCCCTGGAGGTGTCCAAGGAACGACTGGACGTGGCACTTAGGGCTCTGGGATGGGTGACAAGGTGGGGATTGGTCACAGGTTGGACTCGATGACCTTGGAGGTCTCTTCCAGCCTAATTAATTCTGTGATTCTGTGATCTCAGAGCTCTTTTCTGTCCTAATTAATTCTGTGATTCCCAAAGGTAGTTTCTCTGAATCACCCCAGGGATGGAACTGTCCATGATTTTGGGGTAAAGCACTGATGGGTTGATGATTTCTCCCCACAGCTGTCCCAAAAGGTCCCCCACAAGTTGACCAACCCTAAATTCAATGATCCCCACGTCAAGACCAACCTGCTGCTCCAGGCCCACCTGTCCCGGATGCAGCTGAGCGCGGAACTGCAGTCGGACACCGAGGAGATCCTCAGCAAGGTGAGGCTGAGGGACCCACCAAAACCACTCTGTCACTGCCCTCCACAACTGGACAGGGGAGAGAAAATGCTGGGAAAGGTCCATGAGTTATGATAAGGACAGGGTGAGATCCCTCATTAATCACCTCCATGGGCAAAAACAAACTCGAATGAGGGTAGGAATTGAATTTATTACCAACCAAATCAGAGCAGGATAATGAAAAGTTAAATAAGTCTTCAAAAAACACTTTCCCCTCACCCCCCCCCTTCCTTCCCAGGCTCTCCCTCCTTCCTCAAGAGGTGGGAATGGGGGTCACAGTCGTTCATCCCACGTTGTTCCTGCTGCTCTGCAGGGCTGCTCCTCTCACACGTTCTCACTCTGCTCCTCCCTGCACCCAATTCCATCTGTGCCGTAACGTTTTCCTTCTTAAACACGTTATCCCAGAGGTATCACTGTCATTCCTGCTGGGCTCAGCTTTGGCCAGCGGTGGGTCCGTCCTGGATCTGCTGGAATTGGCTCTGCTGGTCATGGGGGAAACTTCCGGCAGCTTCTCACCGACTCCAGCCCTGTAGCCCCTCTGCTGCCAAACCCTGGGCACACCAACCCAACCCCCCGTGCTTCTGTCTCCACCCCCTGACCCGTCCCTGTCCCCCGTGTCCAGGCAATCCGGCTGATCCAGGCCTGCGTGGATGTGCTGTCCAGCAATGGGTGGCTGAGCCCGGCTCTGGCCGCCATGGAGCTGGCCCAGATGGTCACCCAGGCCATGTGGTCCAAGGACTCCTACCTCAAGCAGCTGCCTCACTTCACCTCGGAGCACATCAAGCGCTGCACCGACAAGGTAAATCCTGGTGGGAGGAGCACCAGGGTCCTGCCCTCGGAGTGCCAGAAAACTCCAGGCTGAAAAAATCCCTCCTTGCAGGGCGTGGAGAGCGTGTTTGACATCATGGAGATGGAGGACGAGGACAGGAACGCGCTGCTGCAGCTCTCGGATGCCCAGATCGCCGATGTCGCCCGGTTCTGCAACCGCTACCCCAACATTGAGCTGTCCTACGAGGTGGTGGACAAGGACAGCATCCGCAGGTGGGTGGCCTTGGGGTCCCTCCAGCTGGGTGGGATTTAAGGTCCCTCCAACCCCAACCATTCCATGATTCTCCGGTTCTGTTCCTGCAGTGGAGGGCCCGTGGTGGTGCTGGTGCAGCTGGAGCGCGAGGAGGAGGTCACGGGGCCTGTCATCGCACCCCTGTTCCCACAGGTATGGTGACACCAGGGTGGCAGGTTGGGGAAAGGGGGAATTGTCCCCAAATCTCACCTGTTTGCTCCTTCCTCCCCCTCAGAAACGTGAGGAAGGCTGGTGGGTGGTGATCGGAGATTCCAAGTCCAACAGCCTCATCTCCATCAAGCGCCTGACGCTGCAGCAGAAGGCCAAGGTGAGTGGGGGGTGGCACAGGGGGTGGCACTGGGCACCTTCCCTGCTGTCCCCGCTGCCATCCCAACACCTTCCCCTCACCACCCAGGTCAAGCTGGATTTTGTGGCTCCGGCCATGGGGACTCACAACTACACGTTGTACTTCATGAGTGACGCCTACATGGGCTGTGACCAGGAGTACAAGTTCAGCGTAGACGTGAAGGAGGCGGAAAGCGACAGCGACTCCGACTGATCCTGGGCCAGAGGATCCCCCCCAGAGCTCAGCCCCCACCTCCAACCTCCACAGCGCTCATGTCCCCTCCCTTTGTGTTGTTTCCATGTGTTTTCCACGTGTTTTCCATTGTTTTTTTAAAGTGTGGATGCTTTGTACAGTGTTTTCTAGGCAGGAGCTGCTTGACAACAACCGCAATAAATCTCGGGACCTGACTCTGTGCTGATGGGGTGGGAGGGGGGAAAAGATGTGACCCCAGACTCGCTGAGCTCTGCCTTCACCCTGAGGCTCAACAAGCTCGTTAGCAGCACTAATTAGGGCATTTCTGGGAAAACTATGATGATCCCAACACCTCAGTGCTTCCCCTTGGGTGGTCCTGTTCCCTTATGCCACCTCATGCATATCCAGGGAGCATCCATACCCTGTTGTGTGACTCTGAGGGTTCCAGGAGTATGAAAGAAAGATCCCAGGTGTGCAACCATGGAATCCTGAAGGTTGGAGAGACTTTAGGATCAAGTCCAACCAGCAATCCAAGAACTGTAACCCCCAAACCACTTGTGAAAGGGAAGATCCAGAGGCCAGGAGCTCATGGATTTATTGGGTGTGGGAAGAGAGGGGAGAAAAGTCCTGCCCCAGATCCTGGATTCAACCGGAGTCTGGCACAGCTGTCCTGGCCTCCCACAGGTGAGGAGGAAGAGGCTGGAGTGGGCTCAGGGGGACACACAGTGGGGTTTGTCCAGCTCAGCAGCCCTCGGGGCTCTGGTACTTCCAGAAGGCGATGTCCCCGTCGTCGCTGCAGGACGCCAGCAGTCCTGGCTCCTTGGGGTTCCAGGCCACGCCATTGACGTCCTGGGAGTGTGCCCGGGGCACGTGGGCCGTGAGGCTGAAGGTGGGCTGGGCCTCCTCTGACGTGGGGCTCTCCTCGAACACCCGGATGGCGTCATCGCCGCAGGCTGTGGCCAGAGCTCCTGTCAGGTGGCACCTGGGGGACACACAGAGGGGATGGGACCTGGGGAGGTGGCATCTGGAAGGGACAGTGCCCCAGTGAGGTGGTGTCTGGAGGAGCCACAGGGAGGGGACGAGGCCTTGGTGAGGTGGCACCTGGAGCAGGTCACAGGGAGGGACAGGGCCCCAGAGAGGTGGCACCTGGAGGGGTCGTGGGTGTCAACAAGAAGGGACAGGGCCAGGGATGCCCCCCAAACCTGCTCCTCACCAGGATACATCGTAGATGGTCCTGCTGTGATACCCTGAGAGGGTGCACACACACTTCCAGGTGGGATCAGTGCCACTGCAGGCCACGCCTGGAGGGAGGCAAGAGAGCTCAGTTGTCTTTCCCTCCCCTTTTTCCCTTCCTCTTTCCCTCTCCCTCTCCTTCCTCTTCCTTCCCTTTCCCTGTCTTCCCCTTTCCCTCATTTCCCTTTCCTTCTGCTCTCCTTCTTCCTTCCCTCCTGCTCTTTTCCCTCTGCTTTCCCTCTTCCTCTCCTTCTCTCTTTTGACCCTCTTTCTTTTCCTCCATTATCTCTTCTCCCCTCCTTTCCCCTCTCTTTTCCCCCCCCTTTCCCTTCTCCCTCTTCCCTCTCTCCTCTCTCCTCTCTCCTCTCTCCCTTTCCCTCTCCCCCCCTCACCTTCCTGGTTCCTGGGGTGGTACCGGCGCCACACCCGGAGGGTCCTGTCGTCACTGACTGATGCCAGACGCTCCCCCTCCTTGTCAAAGGCCACAGCCCAGACGGTGGAGTCGTGTTCCTCCAGGGTGGCACAGCACACCCAGTCGTCCTCCTCCTCCCGGTACAGACGCACCGTGTCGTCATAGCTGGCAGAGGCCAGGAGCTGGGGGGGACATGTGGGGGGGCAAAGTGACCCTAAATCACTCTGGATGGGACCACAGGAGGGACTGGGAAGGGGCAGGGGGAGGCAGGATGGGACCGGGGGGGGCTCTCACCTCCTGGCTCGGGTGCCACACCACATGCTTCACGTCCTGTGTGTGGGCATTAAGGACACTCACACACTCGTACTCCTCCTCCTCATCCACTGTGGGGGGACAGAGCGGTCAGGAGGGTCTGGCTGAGCCCCTGAGCACCCCCCCCAGTCCTTCCCAGCCAGCCCCTCCTCACCTTCCCACACCCAGACACTCTTGTCTCGGCTGCACGTGGCCAACAAGGACCCCGAGGGTGCCCAGGCCACCGACTTCACTTCATTCTCGTGCCCCTCGAGGGTGGCCACACACTGCAGGGGGACAGCAAAGGCTGGGATGGGCTGGAGGGCCCCAGGAGTGCTGAGGGGATGCTGAGAGAGGGCGTCTCACCTCAAATCCATCCTCCTGCCGCTTCCAGATGCAGGTGGTGCCGTCGAAGCTGGCAGAAGCCAAGTAGGAGCCACAGGGGGACCAGGCGACCCTGCGCACAGTGCGCTGGTGCCCATCCCCCAGCACCGCCCGGCACGTCCAGCTGGAGCCTGGGGGGGTGGGATGGGACCCCATGGGCACAGGCCAAGCCCCTGCGACCCTCAGCCTGCCCCTGCCACCCGCCCGGTCCCCCCCGCACCTGCACGGCCCCGCTCCCCCCGCACCCGCCCAGCCCCGGTCCTTCTTCCCCTGCCAGCCCCGCACGCTCCGCTCTCCCGCACACCGGCCCGGTCCCGCCCGGCCGCTCCCCCCGTACCCGCCCGTCCCCACACGCGCACGGCGCGGTCCCCCCCGCAGGACGCGAGCAGGGCCCCGCCGGGGCTCCAGGCCAGAGCCCAGCAGCGGGACTCGGGGTGCGCGGGGACCCGGCCCAGCAGCGACAGCGCCTCGGGCATCGCGGGGACGGCGCGGAAACGGAAAGGGCCGCGCCGGAATTGGGGCGGGGCCGGGAACGGGAACGGGAACGGGAACGGGCAGGGCCGGGAACCGGGAACGGGGGACGCGGACGGGGCTCCCGGAGCCGCTGCCGAGAGGGGCCGGGGCGCTGTCGGGGGGTCCGGGCCCGCTGTGGGGACCCCGGACCGGTGTCCAGTGATCCAGAGCCGGTGTCGGGGACGCGGGGCCGCTGTTGTGGGGCCGGAGCCGCTGGCGGTGAACCCGGACCCGTTGCCGCCTGTCCCGGTGCCCGTGGGCCCGCTGCCGGTGGTCTCGGGCTCGCCGAGTGTCCCGGAGCCACCGCCGGGGGTCGAGAGCGGGGATCGGCGGTCCCGTCCCCGGTGTCCCCGGTGCCCGCGGCCCCGGTGCGGGTGTGGCCGGTGCCGGTGGAGCCCCCGGTGCCGGTGCCCGCCGCGATGTACGCGCCGGGCGGGCCGGCGGGGCCGGGCGGGAGGCGGCGGAGGGGCGCGGCGGGGCTGCCGAAGCAGCCCGAGCGGAGCTTGGCGTCGGCGCTGCCCGGGGCTCTGTCCATCACGGCGCTCTGCACCGCCCTGGCTGAGCCCGCCTGGCTCCGCATCCACGGCGGCACCTGTGCCCGCCAGGAGCTGGGAGTGGCCGATGTGCTGGGCTACGTGAACCCCGAGCTGCTCCGAGGTGAGACGCCTTTGGCCCCTTCCATCCCTTCAATCCTTCGCTGTCCCCTGCCATCCTCTTCACCCCCTTCTGTCCTGCTTCCATCCTCCTTCCATCCCTCTCTGTTCCTCCTCCATCTCATCTTGCATTCCCCTCCGTCCCCTTCCCTCCCCTCTCCGTCTGCTTTCAACCTCTCTGTCCCCTTTCCATTCCTCTCCACGCCCTCCAACCCTTTCCATCTCCCTCTGACCCCCTTCCATCCCCTCCAAATCCTCCTGTTCCCTTCCACCAACACCCACAGCCCCACTGTACAAATTCAACTCCAAATATAAAATCCTGGAATGGTTTGGGTTGGAAGGGGGTGTAACTCTGTGGGTATAACTCCACAGGCAGCTGCATTCCATGTCTATTTTCCTGCTTTTGGTTACCTGTGGCCCTTGGAGAGGCCCCTTCCCACTTGTTTTTCCAGCATTACTCACTGGAGCTGGAAACTCATTCCCAGCCTGTCTCACACGGGAACACGTTCATTAGCACTAATTAACATGATATTTAAATGAATACTTGGTTCAATTTATTAAAATCTGTGATGGTTTGAGGGGGTCAAGGTGTTACAGCCCCTTTCCCTGTTGAGAACCTTGTGGAATCTGGGGGGTTCTGGTTTTAATTCTCAAGGATCTAGGCAGGATCAGAGCAGGGGGAAACTTGGGTGGAAAAGAGGTTTTTTTGGGTGCTCACCCCTGTCCCTCTCTCCCAGATTACTGCATGAACCCGCAGACGGTGCTGCTGCTCCGGGTCATCGCCGCCTTCTGCTTCCTGGGAATCCTGTGCAGCCTCTCGGCCTTTCTGCTCGACGTGTTCGGCCCCAAACACCCGGCACTGAAAATCACCCGGCGCTACGCCTTCGCCCACATCCTCACAGGTACAGCCAGGGAATTCCAGCCGGGAATTCCTGCAGGGAAAGCCTCACAGGTACAGCCCAGGGAATTCCAGCCAGGAATTCCTGCAGGGGAAGCCTCACAGTACAGCCCAGGGAATTCCAGCCGGGAATTCCTGCAGGGACAGCCTCACATTTTTGGTGGATTTGTGGCTGGGGTTTGGGTGTTCGTCACCGCGTTTCACCCCGAGCGCTGCCCTTCCCACATCCCTGTTCATCCCAAACCGCCCTGTGACTGATATTTCTGCCGTTTCTCCCTGTTTTCCCTGTCCCTCCCAGTCCTGCAGTGTGCCACCGTCATCGGGTTCTGCTACTGGGCGTCGGAGCTGATCCTGGCGCAGCAGCAGCAGCACAAGAAGTACCACGGCTCGCAGGTCTACGTCACCTTCGCCGTCAGCTTCTACCTGGTGGCGGGGGCGGGGGGGGCCTCGATCCTGGCCACGGCCGCCAACCTGCTCCGGCATTATCCCACCGAGGAGGAGGAGCAGGCGCTGGAGCTGCTCTCGGAGATGGAGGAGAACGAGCCCTACCCGGCCGAGTACGAGGTGATCAACCAGTTCCAGCCCCCGCCGGCCTACACCCCCTGAGGAGCGGCCCTCCGGCCCCGCTCCCGCCTCCCGCGGCTCCCGGGGCTCTCGGCAACAGGTTTTCGGGTGGATTGGCGGCATTTGATTCCCAGCCTCGGGTTTGTGGCTCTGCGGCGACGTTTGGACTCGGCCTCGTTCCCCCCACGTGGCTCCTCCTGGGAATGGGGCATCCACGGTTCCCCTGGGAATGAGAGGTTTGGGATCCACAGTTCTTCTTGGAACGGGGAGTGTGGGGTCCACAATTCTCAGGATGAGGGAGTGGGATCCACAGTTCTTGGAATGAGGGGGGTGGGATCCACATTCCCACATCAGAGCTCGTTCCCTCCTCCTCCTCCAAGGCCCCCAAGGCCTGGCCATGAGTGGATATATTTATATATATTTATATATATTTATATCAGGGAAACTCCCATCGCATCCCAGGGCAGGGAGGGCTCATCCTGCACGGCAGGAGGTGGAAATTCCCACTCCCGGCTCTCCCTGTGCCTCTCTTCCCAACACACAGACATTCTGCACTTTATTTCAGGCTCTGGGAAGGACTGGGACAGTTTTGGGGCCTCTGGCATAGCACGGGGAGGAAAACTCTGGGATTTTTTTGGGATCATCCAGCTCCTGCTGGCAAAATTTTGGGATTTTTAGCCAAAAATCCCCAGACTTCGGCCCAGCCACAGCTCCTGGGAAGAAGGAGGAGCCCACACTGGAAAAATCCTGGAGCTTTTATGCAAATCCCTCCACGCCACCCCCACTCTCCTGCTTTTTCCCCTCAGATTCCATGGTTTTCCCTCCTGCTCTTGGTTCATTGCCCCATTTCCCTCCTCAATCCCTGGGATGCTCCATCCAGGAGCAGACACTTTCCCTGGATAGTGCTGGAGCACCAGGAGAAGCTGATCCAGCATTTCCCAACCTAGAGGAGGAATCCAGCAGCTTTTGGGGCTGTTTAAGGCAAATAATAAGGAAAAAACCCATGGAATTCATCAACCAGCAGCGAAAATCCCACCAGGGAATCATGGAATGGTTTGGCTTGGAAGAACCAGAAAGATGATCCAGGAAAGCCCCAGGCTGGCTCCAGGAAGAAACTTTAGGCCTGGAAAATGGCTTGTTTTAGGTTCTTCACCCTCCCCCAATGCTTTTATTTCCATTTTCCTGCTTTCTTACCCCAGCCCTTTTCCCACCCTGCCCCTGCTATGCAAGAGCCTCAGTCGCTCTCCGGGGTGGAATCCGGAAAACTCATCCCAGGAAAAGCCCTTCCTGAGCCCTGGGAGGCTCCAAGGAGCCAAATCAACACTAAAACCCCTTCAGGGGGATCCCAGGAATGGGGGGTCAGGGGCTCCCAGAGGGAACATCCCCCAGCTGGGAAAGGCCTTTGGGATTCCCTGGATATGCAAGAGGGGGGTTGGGTGTAAATAGTCTGAGCTTAAATGTTCTGAATTTGGGTAAAAAGAGACCCCAAAAAGGGACATGATGTTTCCTGCGGGGGTTGGGGGGGGGAAGGTCGGGGTTTGGAAATGTTGGGATGTGGGAGCCGTGGGATTTGGGGCTCCAGGGGGAATAAAGGGGTGCAAAGAGCCATGTGTGGAACTTGTACTTTGGGCTGGGGAAGGGGGACCTTGTGCTGCCCCCACAAGACATCCTGGACTGGGCCCTTCTGGGCAGGGACCAGGGGCCAGCGCTGCCCCCCATACCACCCCCCAACTCCCCCCACACCCCCAAACCCCGCCTTGCCTCACCCCTATAGCCCCTCCCCGGGCCCCCTCACCCCCCCTGCCGGTCCCCAATACCCACCCATTGCTCCCCATAGTCCTCCATTCCCCCCAGAAATCCCCCTTACGGCCCCAAATCCCCCTTGCTCACCCCGTAACACCCCAAAACCCCCTTTACTCCGCAGTAGCCCCCTTAACCCCCCCATAACGCCCCAAAATCTCCCGAACCCCCCAGTGCCCCTCTCGCCCCGCTGGGGGCGTGTCCCTCCGCAGACCCCGCCCACCTCGCTCCCCTGGCCACGCCCACCCCGCGTCTCTCGCCCCACCCGCCCGGTGGGCGGGGCCCCCCCGCCCCCCCTGCCCCA